>CM062819.1:140875048-141343901 GCA_031772625.1 Pinus tabuliformis | reverse complement strand
TTATTGAGACTACCGAATGCAAAAGAGGCAGACTCTTCTTGACAATCATTAAGAACATGTGCTATCTATTTTCTAGAACTTAAGTTAACATAGACATTCCCCTGTCTCCCCTCTACCTCCTGTCCAAGAGTTTTTCTCTTGCTTCTCATAAAGACATACAAATATAACTAGATAGACAAATAGTTCAAACAGAAACTACCTTAAAGTATTTTGTAAAGTTTAAAGCGAGTTTTCCCATATCTAGCCTTTAGTTTTTACTAGAGATGCATGAAGCATTATATAAACACAATGCAATGTTTTGGGAAGTGCACTCAAATGTGGAACATTACTATGGAAACCAAGTTAAGCATTGATTATAGACCTTTCATACACATTTTATGGATTGTTGTAGTAGTGACATAAAAATGGACTAGGACAGTTCTATCATATATGTCAAAGATAATTAAACTCAAAGAATTAAACTACCATTTAAGCTATAAACCTGACTAATTCGTCCAAACCTGAAACTGTGACCCTTCGTTGCAAATTGTATGTGCTACCAATTAATAATAGTTGAAATGGTTTTAGATTCAATACGAGAGTAATCTTATGGAGGAGCTATTGGGTTCAGAAATTCACCACAGAACAAAGGCCAGTGGGTTAATCTCCTAAAACAAAGTGTTAAAATAGTCTGCTGAGATGTACATTTTGCATCGAGATATCCCCTAGATAGATATATTTTTATGAGGAAGCAAAAACATGGAAAATGTTTGGTTAGGTAGGAACACATCTTTTCAATTTGGTCTAGCTTGAGTGATTAAAAGAGAAGGTTGTTAGGCTCTCCACCATTTCATGGATTGGCTCTCTTCAGAATATATGAAATACACCAATCTTATCTATGCATTCATAAGCAACATTTTACAAACACATTTGGCATATAGCCTTTAGTTTTTACTAGAGATGCATGAAGCATTATATAAAAACAATGCAATCTTTTGGGAAGTCCATTCAAATGTGGAACATTACTATGGAAGCCAAGTTAAGCATTGATTTTATACCTTGCATGAACATTTCATGGATTGTTGTAGTAGTGACATAAAAATAGACTAGGTTAGCTATATCATATATGTCAAAGATAGTTTAACTCAAAGAATGAAATTTCCATTAAAGATATAAACCTTACTAAATGGTCCAAACCTGAAACTGTGACCCTTCCTTGCAAATTGTATATACAAACAATTAATCATAGTTAAATGGTTTTAGATTCAATATGAGAGTAATCTTATGGAGGAGCTATTGGGTTTGGAAAGTCACCATAGAAGAAAGGCTAGTGGGTTAATCTCCTAAAACAAGGTGTTAAAATAGTCTGCTAAAAGGTACATTTTGCATCAGGATATCCCCTAGACTGATATCTTTTTATGAGGAAGAAAAAACATGGAAAATTCTTGGTTAGGTAGGAATACACCTTGTCAATTTGGTCTAGCTTGAGTGATTAAAAGACAAGGTTGTTAGGTTCTGCAGCATTTCATGGATTGATATAGAGATGAGACAAAAGAGGCTCTGTCTTGAGAATATACGAAATACAACAATCTTATCTATGCGTTCATAAGCAAAATATGAAAAACAAATTTGGCATCTAGCCTCTAGTTTTTACTAGAGATGCATGAAGCATTATATAAACACAATCCAATCTTTTGGGAAGTCCATTCAAATGTGGAACATTACTATGGAAGCTAAGTTAAGCATTGATTTTAGACCTTGCATGTACATTTGATGGATTATTGTAGTAGTGACATAACAATAGACTATGTTAGTTATATCATATATTTCAAATATAGTTTAACTCAAAGTGTGAAACTGCCATTTTAGCTATAAACCTTACTAAATGGTCCAAACTTCAAATTATGGCCCTTCCTTGCAAATTGTATGTGTTACCAGTTAATCTTAGTTAAATGGCTTTAGATTCAATATGAGAGTAATATTATGGAGGAGCTATTGGGTTTGGAAAGTCACCACAGAACAAAGGCCAGTGGGTTAATCTCCTAAAACAAGGTGATAAAATAGTCTGCTGAGATGTACATTTTGCATCAGATATCCCCTAGACTAACATCTTTTAATGAGGAATAAAAAACATGGAAAATGTTTGGTTAGGTAGGAATACAGCTTGTCAATTTGGTCTAGCTTGACTGATTAAAAGAGAAGGTTGTTAGGCATGGAAAATTTTAGGGGCGAATGTTCGCCATTTGGTGAAATTAAGGGGTTTTAAATTTTTAGTCGGCGAATATTTTGTATCATAGTACATTTTTACAAATTGCCTCAAATAGACCACCTTATTTTAAGGGAGAGGGGAAAAAAGGTAAATTTATCCCTTGAAATTAGGAGTTACAACCTTCCATTTGCCCTAATTTTCAAGAATAGGTTTTATTTAAGTGAATCCTATGGGTCAAATACCATATTTATAAAATAGGTATGGTAAATTAATAAAAACATAAATAAATGAGAGGTATGGTAAATAAATAAAACATTTTTTATATTTACTCCATAAGTCACCTTATATACATGCAAGGGTGTAAACAAATGAAAATATAAATAAAGTGGAGATATGATAAATAAATAAAACCTATTTTTATACTTACTCAAAAGGTATGGTAAATAAATAAAAATATAAATAAACTAGATGAATGGTAAATAAATAAAACCTCTTTTTATATTTAGTCCATAGCCCTCTTTCTATTTATGAAGGCTCAAAAAAATCATTTATTTAAGTGAATCATATGGGCCAAATACCATATTTGTAAAAGAGGTATGGTAAATCAATAAAAGTATAAATAAACGAGAGGTATGGTAAACAAATAAAACATTTTTTTATATTTACTCCATAGGTCACCTTATATTTATGAACACTCAAAAAATGCATTATATTTAGGTGAAACCTATGGGCAAAATACTATGGGCCAAATGCCATGGGCTAGATTATTATTAATAACATGCAAAAAACTATTATTAACCCTAATATTAGTATTAATAAAAATAAAAATGGCACATGGTATTGACCCATGGTATTCACGTTGAATGTAGCCTATTTAAATGGGGGAATTAAACCAGCATAGATCAATCCTTACTCTGGATCTACTAAGCCCGAGAGGTATCAAATATTGTGATATGCAAACTAGCATAGAGTGAAAAAATATTTGATCCTTCTCGGGGCTTGGTGGATCAAGAGCAAAAATGGATGTTGTAATTTAATGTATGTTAAACATTTTAATTTGGTTAAAATGAAAGATAAAATAAAAATCAATTATTAATTTTATTAATTATTATAAATTACTAATAGTAATTTTTAAGCTCTAGGTTTATGATAACCCATGGTAATACCATGGTATTCATGTGAGGATAGACTATTTAAAGGGGAAATTCTATCATCTTAGATCCATCTTAATTCTGGGTCTACCAAGTGCTCAGAGGGATAAATAGATTTCATCCCCCTAAGAGTGGTAGATGTGGAGTTAAGATGGATATAGGTTGGTTTTTATGATAATGAAGATATTAAATAGACTTAGGAAATTATATTTTAAAAACATCTTAAGGTGAATGGTTAAAGCTACATTTAGTCACTTCACAAAATTTAGTAAAAAATACCAATATCTCCATTAATATTGGTTTTTAACTTTTTCTGATTTAATAAAAAAAATTCAAAACAATGAAACCTTATCACTCTTTCCACATCACCCGCACAAAAGATTTCTCACCATTTTTAAAACATTCTCAATATGATATCTTCATGAAAAAGTGTAGGTACTGATGTTGGATTAGTTGTTTGAAATATAAGTTGTTTTGTACAACCTTTCATCTTTTGTGCTATTCTTAGTTTGTCCTAATGATCTGTAGGGGTTGGAGCCACTGAACCATATTTTCCTAAAAGGTGGAGATTGTTCACCAAAAAGGAAATTAATCTGCATGTTACAACGTTGTTAGAAAATTCGAGACCTATGAGGGTAGTGAATTATGACAATAACCAATTTGGATTGGGAGAGACGTAATTAAATTTTATTATTTAATTGAAGATTTCCAATTAAAATAATAATAAATCTACATTTATATATTCATATATTGATTGGAAGGATTCTCACAATGGTCACTTCTTTCAATTAGATCCCCTTCAAGCCCTTGGGATACCTAATACTTTCTTATATAATATAGTCGGGGCTTGCTACTTGTTGGCGTGTTGGGGTAAAAAAACTTGAGGTTTTTTCTTTATCTCGTAGTTGGAGTCTATGGAATAAGAAAGCAAATTGATAACTTGAAAAAAGTTGTAGCTTGACAAAAGTTGTAGAGAAAAGATCAATCTCTCCTACCTTGACAAAACTCGTTTCCAATATCAACACCTACAAGAACTTTGTTGTGGAATATTATCAAAACTAATAGAAGGATATGAAAGAGTGTACTGTAAGAACCTTGACAAACATGGCCACTAAAAATTGGAACATTGTTTGTAGGAAGAGAAAATTGTGTTTCTTTTTCCAAACATTTATGTTAGTATATTACAGTTTAATGAATATCTTTCCTTATTATCATATATGGTTTCATACTTTAACAAAACATTCGCCAAGACTTCACAATGTTTTATTATTCAGTAAAATATTTGCAAAGATCTTACAGGATTTCATAATTAAGTGAAAGATTCTCCATCATTGTACAAGATAATATAATCTGGTGAGAGATTCGGCAAAAAAATTATATATACATAATATATTATTGATAAAATCGCCTCCCATTTTTCCTATGTATCATGGGGATTAGCCCATTTATTATACATATAAATTTAGGGTGGTTCTTAAAATTTTCCCTGTTGTTAGGATCTCCACCATTTCATTGATTGATATAGAGGTGAGACAAAACAGGCTCTCTCTTGAGAATATATAAAATACACCAATATTATCTATGTATTCATAAGCAATATCTGACAAACACATTTGGCATCTAGCCTTTAGATTTTACTAGAGATGTATGAAGCATTATATAAACACAATGCAATCTTTTGGGAAGTCCATTCAAATGTGGAACATTACTACGGAAGCTAATTTAAGCATTGATTTTAGACCTCACATGCACATTTCATGGATTGTTGTAGTAGTGACAATAAAATAGACAAGGTTAGCTATATCATATATGTCAAAGATAGTTGCCATTTAATATATAAACCTTACTAAATGGTCCAAACCTGAAACTGTGGCCCTTCCTTGCAAATTGTATGTGCTACCAACTAATCATAGTTAAGTGGTTTTAGATTCAATATGAGAGTAATATTATGGAGGACCTATTGGGTTTGGAAAGTCACCACAGAACAAAGGCCAGTGGGTTAATCTCCAAAAACAAGGTGTTAAAATAGTCTACTAAGATGTACATTTTCCATCAGGATATCCCCTAGACTGATATCTTGTTTTGAGGAAGCAAAAACTTGGAAAATGTTTGGTTAGGTAGGAATACAGCTTGTCAATTTGGTCTAGCTTGAGTGATTAAAAGAGAAGGTTGTTAGGCTCTCCACCATTTCATGGATTAATATAGAGATGAGACAAAAGAGGCTCTCTCTTAAGAATATATGAAATACACCAATCTTATCTATGCATTCATAAGCAACATCTAACAAACACATTTGGTAGCTAGACTTTAGTTTCTACTAGAGATGCATGAAGCATTATATAAACACAATGCAATTTTTTGGGAAGTCCATTAAAATGGGGAACATTACTATGGAAGCCAAGTTAAGCATTGATTTTAGACCTTGCATGCACATTTGATGGATTGCTGTAGTAGTGACATAAAAATATACCAGGTCATTTATATCATATATGTCAAAGATAGTTAAACTCAAAGAATGAAAATTCCATTTAAGCTATAAACCTTACTAAATGGTCCAAACCTGAAATTGTGACCCTTCCTTAAAAATTGTATGTGCTACCAACTAACCATAGTTAAATGGTTATAGATTCAATACGAGAGTAATCATATGGAGGACCTATTGGGTTTGGAAAGTCACCACAGAACAAAGGCCAGTGGGTTAATCTCGTAAAACAAGGTGTTAAAATAGACTACTGAGATGTACGTTTTGCATCAGGCTATTCCCTAGACTGATATCGTTTTATGAGGAGGAAAAACATGGAAAACGTTTGGTTAGGTAGGAATATAGCTTGTGAATTTGGTGTAGCTTAAGTGACTAAAAGAGATGGTTGTTAGTCTCTCCACCATTTCATGGATTGATATAGAGATGAGGCAAAAGAGGCTCTCTCTTGAGGATATATGAAATACACCAATCTTATCTATGCATTCATAAGCAACATCTAACAAACACATTTGGCATATAGCCTTTAGTTTTTACTAGAGATGCATGAAGCATTATATAAACACAATGCAATCTTTTGCGAAGTCCATTCAAATGTGGAACATTACTATGGAAGCCAAGTTAAGCATTGATTTTAGACCTTGCATGCACATTTCATGGATTGTTGTAATAGTGACATAAAAATAGACTAGGTTAGTTATATCATATATGTCAAAGATAGTTTAACTCAAAGAATGAAACTGCCATTTAAGCTATAAACCTGACTAAATGGTCCAAACCTGGAACTGTGACCCTTCCTTTCAAATTGTATGTGCTACCAATTAATCATAGTTAAATGGTTTTAGATTCAATATGAGAGCAATCTTATGTAGGAGCTATTAGGTTTGGAAAGTCACCACAGAACAAAGGCGAATGGGTTAATCTCCTAAAACATGGTGTTAAAATAGTTTGTCGAGAGGTACATTTTGTATCTGGATATCCCCTATAATGAAATATTTTTATGAGGAAGAAAAAACATGGAAAATGTTTGGTTAGGTAGGAATACAACTTGTCAATTTCGTCTAGCTTGAGTGATTAAAAGAGAAGGTTGTTAGGCTCTCCACCATTTCATGGATTGATATTGAGATGAGACAAAAGAGGAACTCTCCTGAGACTTTACTAGGTTATTCATAACATTGGTGGTGTTAGTGCCTTAACTTAGCCAAAAAATACCAAAACTCTATTGATGAAAAAAATTTATTACTGAATCTACCTCAGAGTATCCCATAGTCACTGAATATGACATGCATGGTTTTACCAAGGAGGCCCTAAACTTTTGAACAATGAAACTTTACATTGGTATGGTCAACCTACATGTATAGAAATGAAACTTATTTTAATAAGATGCTAGAAAAACCTAGACACTACTGTGTGGGATTATTGCTTGGTACCTGTAGGTTGCACAATGCCCTCTGTTGGTTGAGCTAGCACGAATTGATTCCTTCAGGTGGATCTTCCTAGTACATGTCTTCCTTTCCTTTTAAGACCTTCTTAGGGGTTTATAGATTCTTGTCAATAGAATGCATAGTTGTCTATATAGTTGTTTATTACATAATCATCTAAAGGAAAACTGATTACATGAATATGGGTTAGGCTACCTCATAACTGTATAGTTGCTGAGGCTCAATTGTGATTACGTGATCTTGGAATATTTTGAGAGTATATAAACTCTTCATGTATTATGATTTGTCTGGAAATGTTCTCAAGGCAACTATTCCAAAAATAACAAAAAAATATCTTTTTTCATTAAACAGAGATTGTTTTCCTTTAGGAGCAAAGAGAGATTGTCTTTACAATACCTTCTTTTGTTTGTGGCATGTAAGGAGATCTTGAGAGTAATCTAGAATAGGAAAACTAGTTGGTCAACTTGTGATAAAGGTGAGTAACTACTTGGACACTAAATTTTGAGCCAGCCACATTCTTCTAAGTACATTGGATTGAGAAATCTCGAAGGCTTCAACTACATTGATTATTTCATAGAAGTTGGAAGAACTAGAGATGTCATGGATGTTTATTTGTTAACATTATGAAGATGATAGCACGTGTGTCTTTCAAGGTACATTGCCAATCATAGTGCAAACAACAAATTTTACCACTAATATAGTTCATCAGTGTTAATTTAGGTATGTTCTATGCTTATAGAAATTTATTTCAATTATCACATTTAGCTCAATATCTTTTCCAGATTAGCAATCACATTAGCATTAAAGTAAATTGTATATAGAACGCAAACATAAATCACAAAAGAAAATCCAAGAGAAGAGGACAAAATATGTTGTGCTAGCAACGATGAACCCCTATGTGCGGAAACCCTTGATCAATTCTTCTTATATGTTCTTCAATAGTTTATGAGAGAGAGAGAGAGAGAGAGATAGTACATTTACAACAAAAGTCAACATTTTGACTTATCTATCTTAGTGCATATATCATCTCTAAAAGGATGATACATGAGATCAGTTGAAGACATGTTGCTTCAACGGATTCTCCAAGGCGACTGCTTCACCTATCGTTGTGCTGCATTTCGTCATCATGCTGCACCTCACCGTTCTGCACCATGCTGTACGCATCATCACTCTATTGCATCTCATCATGCTTCATTAATAATGATTGTACCTATCACTGTACTGCATTATGTGCCATTGTTGCACCATGTTTCCATACTGACCTATGTGCTAGTTGCATCTTGCTTGCTTGTTGTCCCTAGTTTGGTTGTTGTCCTTAGCATGCTTGTTGTTGCATGCAAGTTGTCCCTTGCATGCTAGTTGTAACATTTTATGCTTGGTATATTTGCTGCTCAGTTCCATACAACTACCCATATGTTAGTTAGTTGTCTCTTGCATGCTGCTCTCCTTTGGAGACATATGCTCTAGATGTTCCGGCAGTTCCTGATAGTTTCAGCAGTTCTGGCAGTTCCGATTGTTCCTAACAATTCTAGCAATTCTGGTCGTTCCTGGGAGTCCTAGCAGTTCCAGTAATTCCAGCTGTTCCCAGCAGTTTCGACAGTTTCGGAAATTTCAGCTATTCCCAGTAGTTTTGGCAATTCCGGCTATTCCATGCAGTTCCGACATTTCTAGCTTTTCCCGGAAATTCTTGCTTCTGCCCTATGTGTCAACTTCTCAGCTATTTCGGTAGTTCCTGCTATTCCTAAAAGTTCCTGATATTCATAATAGTTCTGGTAGTTCTGGTTATTCCCATCAGTTTTGATAGTTATGACTTTTCTGGCTATTCTCGGTAGTTCTGGCAATTCTCAGCAATTCTAGCAGTTCTGATAGTTCCGACAATTCTGGTTATTCCCGACAGTTCCAGCAGTTTTGACTTTTTTGGCTTTTCTGGCTTTTCCTGACAATTCCGGTAGTTCCGGCTTTTCCCGGCAGTTCTGGTAGCTTCGGCTTTGTTCCTCTACGTCAGCTTCCCAGCTGTTCTGGCAGTTCCAGCTGTTCTCGACAGTTTTGACTATTCTCGGCAATTATGATAATTTCGTCAATCTCGACTGTTCTTGGTAGTTACGGATTTTTCCGCTATTCCCGGTAGTTCAAGCAGTTCTGACTTCTTCCCTCTGGATTAGGGAAGCGTTATCCCTTAGGATCTCTCCTCCTACTAAAAACCAAAGACATGTAGAGAGGAAGAGATCCCATGTGTGTTAAAATGACTTGAAAGCCAACTCTATTTATACCAAACGTTGAGCACAAGTGGGGTTTATTTGGTTGTTGGCCGACCTTGATGAATTGTCCCATAACACAAATAAATTCATATCTCCATGAATACTTATCAGAATCGGATGGTATTTAGATCAATCCTACACCTCTTGATGAGAGGGATCCCAAAAAAATATCATCTCTTGGTAGTTCCAACAGTTATTAGCAGTTCTCGTAGTTCTAGCAAATCTGGATGTTCCTAACAATTCCGAAATTTCAGTTGTTCCCAACAGTTCCAGAAGTTCTAGAAATTTTGGCTTTTTCCCTCTGTGTCAAATTTCACACCTGTTCTAGCAGTTCCTAGAAGTTTCGGCAATTTTTCCTATTCCCAGCAGTTCCAGCAATTTTGGCAATTCCTACTATTCCCGACAGTTTTGATAGTTCCAACAGTTCTAGCTTTTCTCGACAGTTTCGATAGTTTCGGCTTTTACCAATAGTTTCGACAGTTCTAGCTTCTGCCCTCTGTGTTAGCTTCCCAGTTGTTCTGGAAGTTCCCGCCAGTGATCAAATTTGAACACGTTAGAGCCCTTTAAAGGGCCTTTAGAACGTCGCAGAAGTAGGAAGAAAATTTTACTATTAAAAAAAATAAAATTGAATTTTTCCATTTAAAATAAAAATTAGAATAATATTAAATAAATTTTTTTAAGAAGGGTTTTTAAGTTGTCAACCTGTCCAATTCTTTTTTAAATTTCATTTTTTTCTAAAATCTCGATTTTGGGAATTCCAAATTCAAAATAGTCAATGCATTGTGGGTCTATCAGAAATTACAATGGTTGAACTTGTGAATTTCCTTTCTCAACTGATGTTAAATCCCATTTCAGAAACAAAATTTTCCAAATTTGGAGTTGCTCCCATTTCAAAAACAACAATTTCCTTTTGAATTGCTTTTTCTAATTGTAACTTGTGCATATGATGCAAGTTTGCAGTTGTGCCTGTAGGCTGCCCCTAAAGCAAGGTTTGTCAATAATTGGAGAGGATCATAGCTTCATCATTCAGCAGATGCCTATCAAGCAAGGTTTAAGCACTTAGAGAGGAGCACATTCAAGAGACTTCATAAGTTCATAGCATACTGGATTTCATAGAACTTCACATTATGCTTCAATATATACATCTGGGTCCTGTTGTTTATGCGATGTGAAGGAGCAAGACTGAATACAAATAGATGTTTAAGTTACTCATTTTGTTTTGATATCTATATTTTTCACTTACCTCTAAGAATATGCAATTCAAACATTAAGACAAAAATTAAATTTAATGCCTTAATAGCATGAATGAATCAAATAGTAATAAGAATAAATTCCATTGTCTCATCAATACAGTTTACAATTCAATTGAATCAAATAGTAATAAGAATAAGTTACATTCTCTCACCAATACAATTTATAGATCAATTGAATCAAATAGTAATAAGAATAAATTAAATTCCACTGTCTCACCAATATAGTTTACAGTTCAATTGAGCTCCCATCATCAGAATCAACATCCATATCAAAATCCTAACCAAAGCACCTTCAACTAATCCCTTGTTATGCCTAAGTCATTAAGTTCCAAATATTTAATATCCAATGGATAAAAAATTAACAAAATATATGAGTAGCATAAGTCATAATTCATAATGTCCCAACAACCTAAATTATAAAAGGAAAGACATCCTCAAAGTCCTCCAAAGTTATCAGGATAGGCAAGAATTGCTGAATAGTAAAGTTCAATCTCACTAATACAAATTAAAGCATTAAATTCAAGAGGTAGTATATTTCCAGAGTTCAAAATCCCCAGAGGTTCATCAATTGTTAATGTAGTTGATAGTACAACACCGTAAAATCTTGTTGTTGTTGCATCAGAACGCACAACTTTGATTATCTCTTGAATTATTTCCAACATATGGGGATATACATTGCCACTATAATCATAGCAGTCCAAAGCTATAAAAAAAAAGCTTCTTCTTATTCCTCAGTGCAAGATACTTGTTTGAGACAATCACGTTATTCAGTGGATGCCTTGGCTTAGGTTCAGTTTCTTCAATGTTAAAAGATAGCGACAACCTTTTCAGTTTATCCAAAATAAGTTCTGGGTTGCCCTTTGGTGTCAAAAGTTTGTCAACTTCGATAGAATTATCTAGAGAGCCATTGACGGAATATTTCTCGCCATAGATAGAAAGCCGAAGAGACATGTCCTTCAGGGAATCATCCATTGATTCCTCCCCCATATTAGTATCCATTACAATGATAGTCTGCCACTGAGGATGCCTCATCCTACATACAATTACCGAAGACAAATATCTTCTGCAATGTTCAGGCCATGAGAAAAGGTGAGTATTTCTCAACCCATTACAACATAATTCATTCCATGGGTTTTTAGCTCTAGAAATACATTTTCTATGGCCTTATAATCATGGGGATCGACTAATAGTCTATTGTTCAAAGTCTGCAAAATTTTCAGAAACAAATTTTTTTTAGAGCTTTGCTTTTCTTGCCACGTGCTTAAACATAAGATTTGGAACTAAAAAAAATTCCTGGAAACTTAGTTTACCTGTCAAAATTATTGCCATAACCTAATTAACAAAAGGTGGAAACTCAAACTAATTCTTTTTTGGATGTTATTACACCAACTTCTGCTTAATATGATAGTAATTCAAGGAAAAAGACAGAAAACATAACATTTGGCGAACATAAATGTTATGAACACAGTTAGCTTATCACTTCTCAGTTACAATGTGTATGAATTGTATGATAAATACTGGACTTGCAGTTGTGCTAGAAGGGGTTATTGTTCTTGATAAACTAAGGAATATCTTGCAGTTTGCAACATTGTAAAGACATCAGTAACCAATAGTATGTTGTCTTGGAACTCACAACATTAGTTCCAACCAAACAGTTACTGATTCACAATGTGTTAAAAAAAAGAAATTTGAAAATAATTTAATGTTGTCAATTGAATTGCATTTTTTTGTGCTTTTAATTATAGAAGGGCGACCTGAATGTGTGCCCTTCGTAATAAAATTAAGACGTACCCTTCAAATTTGATCACTGGTTCCAACTATTCTTGACAGTTCTGACAGTTCCGGCTATTCCCGGTAGTTCCAGCTTTTCCAGCAGTTCCAGCAATTCCTGGCAATTCTGCCAATTCTGGGTATTCTTGGCAGTTCTCGTAGTTCCAAAAATTCTGGCTATTCCTGGTAGTTCCATTTTTTTGGCTTTTTCAGCTATTCTTGGTAGTTCCAGTAGTCAGCCAGTTCTGAATTTTCCCTCTAGTTCCGATAGTTCCAGATTCTGCCCTCTTCGTCAGCTTCCCAACTATTCCAATAGTTTTGGTTGTTCCCAACAATTCTGACTATTCCCAGTAGTTCTGGAAATTCCAGTTATTCCTGACAGTCGTGGTTTTTCTAGCTATTCCTAGCAGTTCTGGCAGTTCCGACTTCTTCCCTCTGGATTAGGGCAATGTTATCCCTTAGGATCTCTCCTCCTACTAAAACCCAAAGACAAGTGGAGAGGAGGAGATCCCAAGTGTGTTAAAATGACTTGAAGGCCATCTCTATTTATACTAAAATGTTGAGCACAAGTGGGGTTTATTTGGTTACTGGCTGACCTTGATGAATTATCCCATAACACAAATAAATTCATATCTCCATGAATACTTATCGGAATCGGATGATATTTAGATCAATCCTACATCTCTCGTTGAGAGGGATCCAAGAAAAATATCAAATTCCATTAATAACATGACCCAAATGCATACTGTGATGTGTGGTTTGACGGTAAATCTACTTAGGTGAAGCCCAGGAGATTGCAGTTCAAATCTCATTGAGTACACTGACCTGCTATGGTGGCGGCTTGACGAGTAGATTCCCCACCCCCACCTTTGTGGCACGAGAGTCTTGTTCTTGCTAAAATCATAGGATCTTAGTATATTGACTTGAAAATAGTTGGATGCACTCCTGTTGTTAAAGAGGCATCTATGAGGATTAATCCTGGGTCTCCCATAGATTAGGACTGGCAGTTACCGATTCACCATGTAGTTAAAAAAAAAAAAGATGACTCACATGGAGTTTGGCCCTAGTTGCCAATTTTAACAATCGAGCATGGATATCAATCAAGCCCAATTAGCCTTACTTTCATGGTAAGGAGATGAGGCTTCATGTTTTCCACCCTATTTTCCCCAAAGAAATTTATTCTCGCAGGAACAATTATTCATTACTTTCCCCTCTTACAAGCAAACTCTTGGCAAAAAATTGATTTCACACCTCGGAGTTTTTTGTAGGATAAAGGGAAAGGTGAGTGGGTATCCTGTAGTAGCTGCATTGGTCTTATTAGCATTACGCCACTTTTCATATGGGTCTTCAAAACAAAGAATCACCATTACACTTTGTTGGTTCGTTTTAAAAATAAACATAACACACAGTAGATTTCTTTTGGGATGCAATGTTGTTGTTGGTAGTATGATTGTATTTGTGCCACACGTAATGCTAATATGCGTTAAATTTCTTTCACCTTCCAATATTGTTATTGGAAATGTTCTTGTGTTTGGGCTAGCAACTGTGCTAGATTTCTTTTGCTTTGCAATATTGTTGTTGTCAATTTGGTTGTTTATGATAAAAGGAAATCTAGCAAGTGTTAGATTTCCATCACCTTGGCAATATTATTGGAAACATTGTGCTTGTGTTTGGGCTAGAAGTTGTGCTAGATTTCTTTTGCTATGCAATATTGTTGTTTTTAATTTGGTTGTTTATTATAGAAGGAAATCTAACATGTGTTAGATCTCCTTCACCTTGGTAATGTGCTTTTATTTTTGTTAGAAGGAAATATAGCATGCACTAGATTTCTTCTGGCATGAAAAGTTGTTATTGGTAGTATTCTTGTATTTATGCTACATGTAAAGCTAGCACGCGTTAAAATTATTTTACCTTGAGACGCTATTATTGGAAATGTGATTGTGTTTGTGATAGAAGTTGTTGGATTTTGTTGGCTTTTGTTTGTCCTATAATGTTATTGTTGGCAATGTGCTTTCGTTTGTGCTAGAAGTAAATCAAGCATATGCTAGATATCTTCTACACTGCAATTTTATTGTTTGCAATGTGATTGTGTTTTTGTTACAATAAACTATAGAATGTGTAAGATTTCTTTTACTTTGAAATTTTTTTGTGAGTAATATGCTTCTATTTACGTCAGAATAAAATTTAGCATGTGGTGGATTTCCTTTGCCTTAGACTATTGTTATTGCAATGTGTTTGTGTTTGTGCTAGAAGGGAATCTAGCATGTGCTAGATTTATTTGACCATGTAATGTTGCTTCTAGAAATATGCTTATGTTTGTAGTAGAAGGAATGATATTGATTGCTAGCTTTCATTTGAGGAAACAATGTTTCATTACATACAATATGCCTACCATACTATTTTTATATTTGCATCTATATTACTTTTCATAAGTTGTGTGTTTTCGGGAAAATATAAAGTCACACTTTACACGGTTCATCCTTTTAATTACAAGTTACGATTTACTTGTTGTTACAGAATTGATACAAGCTAAAATGGAAAATATAATTTTGGCAAAAGGGGACTATGTTGATCTCCTTATTAATGATCAAGTCATTGGGCTAGGAAGGGTTGAATCTACAAAGTCTCAAACTTATTATGTTGGAGAAAGGCTTAATGTTGGTTATGTTGCAATTTTGATAATTGATGTCATTCAAACACATTTGATTGATGATGATGTCAATGAAGGGGAGATACATACATGGAAGATTGTGGATTTGAGACACCACATAGGTAAATCAAAATATTGAAGCATGCATTATATATTATTGATACTATAATAAATGTGTTTTTTTAGTAAATACTAACATTATTTACATTCGTTTATAGGTACAAATGTTTCTTCTACATTTTCTATTGGAGACAAGGTAAATCTTTTGCAACATGGAGTGAAGGTGGGAGAGGGATCCATATTCAATATAGAGCTTGGGCATAAAGTGCATGGAAAGATGGTAAGAAAGGATGCATAGTGTTTAAAATTGAAAAGGTGTTAAAACATAATGCTCCTCTACCACATCCAATAGGCTTTGAGAATACACTTGGGGGTGCATTAGAATATTATCAAATTTGGCTAGAATCATATTTGGAGCCTCAATGTCATGATCATGCCATAAATATTCCCCAATATAGGGTTAAATTCATATGTGGAAAGTTTTATCTTACACATGAATGCATGGGAACAAGCATGTGCATTGCCAAAGGAATGCTAGTTAATGTCCACGAGGATGACATTGTTGAGGGTGAAACACTAGGTGAAATGGACTTTGGTGTTTCTCTAGAAGAGATAGATGGAAATTGTGAGATATTTAGAATTGGTGATAAGTCTATACACTATTTGGTTAGATGGCCAATAAATAAGTTGGTGGAGACAAAGGTGTGATATTAAGGTTCAAGGAAACATTCAAGGAGCCACCCAAAGGAATGGTGATATGGGATGTTATAGAGGACAAAACTCCCTTAAACAAATGGAATGGGTACCTTTGTGATGAAAAATCTAGAAACTCAATTGATATGCATGTAACAAAGCAATATAAAAGGATTAAACGAGTTATGGCTACAAAAAATATTGCAAAATGTAAAGCAAAAATATATGAAGAGAAAGAAATTCAACTTTTCGCAGCAGATGTATGTTGTAGAAAAGATTTTCTTCAAAATGTGGATAGGAAGGCCATTGCAGGTGCTAGAAGGGGTATGAGACAAATAAATACAAATGGTATTAGAGAATTTGTCTTGAATTCACTCATGTCAAAGACAGTCATGTCAAAGGGCTATGGCCTATGACCTATTGCTAGAAATGTAAAGGATATGAGATTTAATGGGAATTTTATTTGTAAGAAAGCATGGTATAAGATAATAAAATTCCTCAAAGCACATTCTATAACTACCAGCATTATTTACAACATGGACAGATCAAAGATATTCATGGTAACACCAACACATGCAAAGCACGAGCTCACACGGTGGCAGCCATAGAAATATTGCACAAAATTGTAATGGATAATTCAAAATTTTCACCAAACCAAACACATCAAGTTGAAGAATATGGAAAATATGCTCCTTTAAGACTTCTTCCTTCGACTTACACACAAAATTCTTTGTTAAAAGAGATCAATGAGGCTCTTCAAAAGCTCAATTACCAATCAATGTCATAGCCAACAATGAGCAAGATCTGGAATACTAAGTTTTGAGATGTGGCATTTTCAAAGAACACCAACTTTAGTAAATGGAGTGAATGTATTGTGTTGAAAGCCCAAATGAAGCCAGGAACTACAAAAGAGTTGGAAGAAAAGGCACGAGGTAGGTTGAGGAAACATAACAAGATTGTTATGTGTGGAAGATATTGCTACTATTCCCATAGAATTATGTCAGAGCAGTTTCCAAAGGAGTATTTGAGCATTATCTATGATAAAATCGACAAAACGAAGACTTCAATCCCAAGGCTACGTCTCAAATCAAAATCTATTGTAGGAACAAATTTAGGTTTGTCATTGACAGGTATTCTTACACATGGGCATAATGTGGGAGGTTTTGGTCATTTCTCCTTAGCATTTGTCCTTATGGGATCACAATTTACTATTGCATCCCTTGCAAATTTCTTAAGGGACCTTGAAGACCCACAAATGAATATGTATGGTGATCTACTTGACGAAAGTGGAATTTCAAGAAACCCACTTACGAATGCATTAATTGACACCTCTATTTACTCAAAATGTCAAGGGTACAAGGATGATCTTATATCACATGGAAGTTCAGAAAGTCAAAATGTTGATTTTAAACCTCTTCCTCCACATTTGTTGTTACAGTTGGAAAATGTAGCAAGTGATAATAAGAATCACTATCTTTTCATGTTTCTATCACTTTTAACTGCACTTGGTGTCTTCATCACTATTGAGGTTGGGTTCTTGCCTGTGGGGCACACCCGTGAATACATAGATGGAACCTATGGAAGAATTTCTTCCAACCTAAAAAGTAAAGATATTTATTCTTTACCTGAAATGATGGATACATATCACATAATTGAAGAAAATCAAGTGTTTCCACCTACACTTATTGACAAGGTCTATGACTTCAAAAGTTTCCTTAATGGATACATTAAGGAGGGTAAAAATGCACTAGTTGGACATCTTAATGTTGAATACTTCCAAATTCTTATACTCAATGATGTTCCAGTACAAAGGTACAAAGAATCAATTAGATATATTGAGTATTCAGAACCAGTTGAGTTATGGAATATAGATGATGAAGGTCGACCTACAATTACCATAGGAAGCCATATTTCTTAGCTTCCAAATAGAATGACTTCTATTTAAAAGAACTAAAGGAAGGGATAACATCATACATAAAAATGTGGAAAGACACTATTGGGAATGAGGACTCACCAATTGTTACAGAGGAATGGAAAATTAAAGTAGTGTATTGGGAAAAATTTCTTGATACATTAGATGGAATCTATAATGATCATAGAATAATAGATGGAAGTGATTCATCTTTTGAGGATTCCCAGCCCAAGACAAGGCACATTGTTGATTTTGATCGTAATGCACTCCAAGTAATCTCAAGTATTATGGATGGAGATTTTGATAATGTGATAGACGAACCAATATATATTGGAACCAAATGCAAAAAGCCAAAGCCAAAATTCAATCCGATGATTGATGTTGAGAAAGGAAAGATGTTGCTAGTTAGATCAAGAAATGAGGATGCAAGCGAGTTGATTTGGATGGCAAAATCCACCTTAGATATATTTAGGGATAATGAAAGTGAGAATCTTCATGTAAAGGTTGACTGGTGGAAGCCTATGTCAAGGAAATATAATGGAAAATTTTTAGAGCAATATTGGATACCAAATCCGATGACAAAGAACTTGGCTCTATTCCAATTAATACCATAGTATGGACATAGATGCCAAAGAAAGAACATTGCAAGAAGACCAAGATAAATAAATATGGTGTAGAAGCCATTCTTTATCTACTTGAGTGAATATCTTAAGAGTAGGTTTATATGATTCATGAATGTACTTTTTTTTTAAGGATCTATTAATATACATTCAGACACACTTTTCCATATTTGTTGTATAAATATTCTCTTGATATTTCTTTTGAAGGAGTTTTATATTATTTAATATTTCAATGTAATCATGTATTATACAAATTAAATGAAAATGCCATAAAATATTTAAGTTTTCAAATATTTATTTGACCAACATGACTTCTCACCATATCGAATATGCATAATCAAATTCAATCATTCACCTAAAGACATCTTCTAAACTTAGTATATTAAAACAACAGTGGAGTGGCTAATTAGTATTCTATTTAATATAAACCATTTAAACACTTAATGGATAAATGTTAAACACTTTATATAATGTTTGAGGTGGGGTTTCCTTAATTTTCCTTATTATAATTGATATAAATCAAATTCACTGTTTTGTTGCACTATAATTTATAAAAAAATTATTTTGATCACTGAACAACACAACTAGAATTATAAAATATTTCCTCTTATAGATTTTGAAGTTGTGTCAACATTATACTAGTATAGTTAATTTTTACACAACTTAGGAAAAGTAGTTAGTGTCTATTTAAAATGTTCAATAATAGTAAGAAAAAAAATATTAATATGTTGTTAAATAAATTTATAGGTAAGATTTTTTTTACACAATCTAGTATTCACGAGTCAAATTTAATGCATAAATATAAATTTTAATGATAATATAAATAATATAAGGAATCTAAGTTTTAGATGAACGCTAATACGTTCTTTTCAATATAATATCCTTAAACATTAGAGGGATAAAAACTAAACATTTGTAATAAATATCTTAGTCATTTTTCTCTCTTTCTTGTTGTATTTGAAAATAATCAAATTGTACTACTTTGTTACTATTCCAATTCATGATTGATTTTGATCATTAAAATGATTAGTAATTGAGATGAGAGGCTCATTTTGCAACCCAATATGGGGGGATGTGTAAATTTGTTTGCATGTCTGTGCCCCTTTAAAATAAAAATTATGTTCTAAATATAAAAATATAAAAAAGAATATTTTGTAAAGTAATTAGAAGTAAATAAAATGTGTGAATTAGATGTTTAAATCTTATACTTTAACTATTTGAAGATTTATGTTAACTAATTTATGTCAATATCAACTTCATATATATCTATACATACATACATACATACATACATACATACATATACATATACATATACATATACATATACATATACATATACATATATATATCTCTCTGTGTGTGTGTGCGTGTAAAGGTTTTTTATGATAAAAATTATTATTTGTTCGTATGTATACTCTATTTAGCATTCAAAAATACTGTTTTAACAATTAAAAATAAATTATATTCAACATTTAATTTGATCCTAAAAAAATATTTTCTCATTAACTCTAAAATGGTGCAAACTTCCTACAATAATATGTAATGATGATGGTGATAATGATGATTATCATCCACTAAGACCAAATATGGTATATAAGAAGGTAAAAAGATATTACTAAAAGTTATGTCAAATTTTATTGTTATGCTAAAAAACTATTAAAATAAGTGTTTCAAGATCATCATAATTTTGTTTAGGTAAACAATCAAGAAGGTTGGTAGCATCACAAATATTTTGAAATTTAATTAGAATATTTTAAATTGTGCCAACATTGTCTTAGTAATAATCGTAACTTAACATGATATATAAACCTCTATATGAGCTCTCCAATGGCACACTAAGGAACTAGGGTTCTTGTCAAAACCATCCACGGCACACAATCTGCACTTGTAGCTTTTCAAGCTTAGACAAAACCATTGTCAGCACTGACACTGTAATACTGAGCGCAAAGCACAATGAATAGTCCACTGGGGGAGGCATCAGTGCCTCCCCCCAAAAATAACAATAAGGAAAACCCAACTGAGAGCATAACAGAGAATGCAAAGAAGCCTGAGGCATGGTCAGTGCAACAAAAGGAGAAGAATGTACAAGAAGATCTAGAACAAGAGACAATGGACAAAAAATCAAAATCTGGCAAACCTAAGAAAGCCTCATCGCCTACATACAAACCCATTGCCACAGAAAGGCCCAAGATCGAGCTGCCTAGTCACAGAATCAATGCGCAAATACAATATATGAAAGATCACGCCCTGATTGGCAAATTCATAGGTTTCTGGCCGACTGAAAAAGCCCTGCAAGGCTAGATAATCTCGAAATGGAAGCCCAAAGGTCATGTAACTATACAGTTGGGCCCTAAGGGCTTCTTCATAGCCACTTTTAACTGCCTTGAAGACAGAAACCGGGTTCTAGACAGAGGACCATACTTCTTCAATGCAGCAGGCCTTTATCTACAAGACTAGGTCGAAAGATTTAACCCTGACAAAGAAGACTTTAGTTAGGCGCCAGTATGGATCCACAGGTACTCGCTTCCACTTGAATAATGGGAAGAGGATTCACTAAAAGCCATTGGCATTGGCTTAGGCGAATACGTAAAGGCTGCGAAGGAAACTAAGCTTCGAAGATATACTTCTTATGCATGGATCTGCGTCTAGATGAAGCTGTGCCATGCGCTACCAGACACGGATAGTCTTCTACATGATGACTTTGAATGGATTCAGCCCCTTGATTATGAACATGTGCCCTTCCGTTGCAGGTGATGCCATGCCCATGGCCACCTCTTTCGTGACTATCCCTTAAACATGCCACCTAAAAACTTAGAAATTGGAAATAAGTCTGATCCCGAAGGATTCACCAAGGTAGCTGGCCAGAAAAGGCATACCAAAAAACCTCCCTCAGCACCTAAAAGTGCGGCGCTAGCTTCTGATTTGCCATCCTCAAGTAATAGCTTTGATATTCTGACAAATCTAGAATAGTCTGAATCAGGTATGCCCATGCCAACAAAGCCAACCTTAGATCCATCCACTGATATATCCACCACTCTTATCCACTCTAAAACCAATCATCCTTCGAATGCCATCTCCTCTAAATAGCTTGCCTTAGATCTGAAACTAAACACCAAACTTGTACAGAACAAAACACTATGGTCTGATAAGATTATGGACATTGATGATACTCAAGCAGAATCTTCTCAGTCACTCACCCACCAAAAAGGAGACAGTCGAAAAAGCTCAATGGAAGAAGAACCAGAAAGCTTTGATCTTAGGGAAATAATCATTTTTAGTCTAGAACAAGTCTGCAAAAGGAAAGAGTTCGACACAATACCGGAAAGACAATTGGAAAATCTGGAAGTAGTTCTCACATGAGCGCATCAGCATAACACTATGGGCATACAACAAGGAGGCCGATGGGATGGGAAACATATCATTAAAGAGGGGAAGAAAAGAGGCAGAAAGACAGATCTACAATGTACCATTTTAATTGGGGAAATGCTAGTGAAATTGGGCAGATACTCCAAGTTGACCAAATATTATCGATCCTTACATACCAGTCAACCATGAAGCTAATCTCATGGAATGTAAGAGGACTTAACGGTCCCGAGAAGTACATAATGTTGAAGAACATGATTCAGAAAGAACAACCATACATTGTATTCATGCAGGAAGAAAAATGTAGCACTAGCACTTTAGAATCCATATTATCCAAAACCTGGGCAGGATGTCAAATAGTAACAGTAGATGTAATAGGTGCCTTGGGAGGGTTAGTCATAGCATGGAATACTCAGCATATTACCTTAACAACTTTCTATGCTTCGCACCACTTCACACATGCAATGTTCCACCTAATTGGCACCAATATACGCGGGCATTTAACCAATGTTTACTTCCCACCGGAAAGTACACAAAAACTTAAGCAATTAGAAACATTGGAAATTATTAATGCTCCAAGAACTCATCCACTTTGGTTAGCAGGTGGAGACTTCAATATGATCACATGGTTGGAGGAAAAACTAGGGGGCAGAAGAAGACTGGAAAAAGAAAGCAATGACTTCAAAGTCTATATTCAACACAATAGACTAACAGACTTACCTTTTGACAATGGCATCTTTACCTGGAACAACAAGAGAGCCGACACTTAGCCAATAGCATCCAGGTTGGATGGATTTATAATTTCCGACAACTTTGTCCATATTGATGGAGATATATGCGCCTCAATCCTTCCCCTAGCTGGATCAGATCATTGGCCCATCTCTCTGCAATGGAAAAATCCTGGAAAATCGAACAAAAGACCTTTCAAGTTTGAAGCTTTCTAGCTCACTCACCCTGAGTTCAATACTATGGTCAAAACAACGTGGGAAAGTTTCATTCCCAACGGGGGCTCTCTCATGTACCACTTCCAACAAAGATTGAAGCATATCAAAAAACAAATAAAAACCTAGAACTATACCATCTTTGGAAACATCGTTCAGGAGAAAAAATATCTTGAGAAAAGCATGATAGAGCTACAACAAAAGATCATCCTAGAAGGCAAAACAGAGGAGCATGCTAGACAAGAAAAAATACTACTAACACAACTCGATGAAAGAGGCAGACAAGAGGAACGACAATGGAGACAGAATTCAAGAATCATATGGTTAAAAGAAGGGGAACAAAATACCAAGTTTTTTCATCGTACAACCATACAAAGAAGAATGAACAATACAATCTCTCACATTCAAAACTCGTAGGGAAATACAATGGAGAAATAGAAAGACATAGAGAGAGAGCTTACAAATGACTTCAAAACTATTCATCAAGAGCAGCCCACAGATAGACAACATGAAACCAATGAAATACTCAATCATATTCCTAAATTCATCACGGAGGAGCACAATCAATTATTGTTAAGACCAGTCACCATCATGGAGGTCGAAGAGGCTTCAAATCAGCTGAAGGCTCGGAAAGCGTCGGGACCTGATGGCTTCACGTCCAACTTTCACCACCACTTTTGGGATCTAATCAAAATAGATGTATGGAATGTGGTAGAATGATCTAGAGCGATGCATTGGTTAATCCCTTCGATCAACGCAACTTTTATCACCCTTATTCCTAAAGTAGCACAACCAAGCACTCCGGAGAAGTTTAGGCCCATTGCCCTCTAAAATGTCATCTATAAGATTATCTTAAAAATCATAGCCAATCACCTCAAAGCGCTCCTCCCTCTTCTCATCTCCTCAGAGCAATCTAGGTATGTTGAAGGTCACCAAATTCTGGATGGCATTATTCTTACTCATGAAACTGTCCACTCTCTCAAGAAAAACAAATAGGCAGGTATGTTGTTGAAAATTGACCTTTCCAAAGCCTTTGATAAACTCATCTGGACATATATAAAGAAGATGCTAATAGCCTTTGGTTTAAGTCTAACCTGGGTTAGATGGATAATGACCCTTGTTTCTTCCCCACTTTGCTCTGTTCTTGTCAATGGAATCCCCTCTAAACAATACCACCCATCAAGAGGAATTCGTCAAGGGGACCCTGTGTCCCCCTTTCTTTTCATCATTATGGCTGAGGGTCTAGGCCATCTCATAAGGCATTCTATTCTTTCCCATGACCTTAGAGGTCTCTCTGTCCATGGCTCCCTTGCTATCACACATCAACAATTTGTTGATGACAATATGCTCTTTGGTCATCCATCTGTTAATGAAGCCAGAACCTTTAAAGCACTTTTAGATACATTTTCAGAAGTTTTTGGCACCACCATAAATATGACCAAATCTCAAATTTTTTTCTTCAATACTCCTATTCCCACTCAAAGAATCATTGCTCGAATCATTGGATTCCCTCAAGCCAAGCTTCCTTCTCAGTATTTAGGAGCCCCTCTCATAGATTCCGCTTTAAAGCATGCTTCCTGGCAACTACTCTTAGAGAAAATGGAATGTCGGCTCCAGTCTTGGACTTATAGAACTCTCAACATGGCAAGTAGATTAGTCTTGATCAAAGCAGTCCTACAATCTATGCCCCTCTATTTGTTCTCAGTACTCGCTGCACCGAAATGGGTGCTGAAGAGAATTAGGAATCTGCAACGCAATTTCTTATGGGGTTCTATAGGACAAAACAGAAAATGGGCTTTAGTCAAATGGGAAAAATTTTGCAAGCCTAAAAAGTAGGGGGGTCTAGGCCTACATGATGCACAACGCAACAATATTTTGATGGGAGCAAGGATTTGGCGTCAATGGGTCTCCGACCCATAAAAGCCATGGGCGCAACTATGGACAACAAAGTATGAAAATAACCGACCGCAACAAGACCTCATCAGGATAACCACCACGCCTACAGGATACCTCATTTGGAACGCGACGAAGCAACACGAAGAGATCATCCATAAGCATAGATTCTGGGAGATAAGGGATGGGAGGATTCTTGGAAACAGAGACCTAAAATTGTAGCACTCTTACTAGGCACAATTCATAATGGAAATGACATTAACCAGGAGAACAAGGTTGCACATTACTAGACTCTAAGTACTACATAGGGATTCAGGCAATGGAAACCGGTGGAGCAAATAGGACAGCAAGAATCAGAAGCTTATAGCATGAAACTACACAAAGAGCTTACCAGTAGGAAAATCAAAGTCAATACAGGTAGCGATGTTCTAATATGGGGTTATACACCGAAAGGAACATACACCACCAAAGAAGCTTACAAGATAATGTCTCAATCTTAGGAACCAATTGATCCTACTTGGAATCGTATATGGACTACTGGGATCTGGCCCAAAGTCTCCATCTTCGTCTGGTAGTTGTATCATCAAATAATTCTCACATGGGACAACTTAATCAAACGAGGATTTCATGGTCCTTCTTATTGTCCCAACTGTCAAAACAATGAAGAAACCATTCAGCACCTCATGGAATCATGCAACATGGCCAACCAGCTCTGGGAAAAGGTCACCTTCAGATGCGAGAGACCCTATAGACTTCTTGGGGATATTACAAGCACTACTAGCAACTGGACCCCAGAGCCCTATAACAGCAAAGTTCTCAATAAGTTGTGGACCATCTTGCCAGGTCTCCTTCTTTGGACAATCTAGAAGGAAAGAAATAAACAAATTTTCAAAAATAAAAAAAACCTCCTTAGAAATCATATGGAATAACTATGTCAGAACATCAAGGAAACTCTTTCTCTACATGAATGGACAACTAAGGACTTTCTGACATAGCCTCAAGAACTAAGCATATGGGCTAACTGGAATATACAGCTCCCATAAGGACAACTGAACTCCAAGAGACCCCATAATGCAACCCGGCAGCTTTCACATTGGATACACCCCCCAAAGAGAGTGATTAAGATAAATTTGGATGGTGCCTCCAAGGGAAACCTAGGCAAAGCAGGATTCAGAGGCATATTCAGGAATCATGAGGGCCAACCCCTACTACTGTACGATAGATCCATAGGATGGGACACGAATAACTCTGTGGGATTAGAAGGATTGTGGCAAGGTATGAAGCTACCTGATCAACACAATTTTTATCCCATCCTTATAGAAGGGGACACTCAAATCCTTCTCAACATGGCCACTCTAATCCAACAAGGAAGAACAGCTTCGCGAGTTGCCCAAAGCTAGAGATTATTGGCTATGCTTGAAACTATAGAGAAATGGATAAAATACATGAGAGCAATAACTTTTATTCATGTCAAAGGGGACAATAACAAAATTGCTGATCTCCTAGCAAACATTGGGGCCGATCAGGACCATATCCTACATCACGGCCCTCTCATCATCATTGATGATCACAATCAACTACAAATTTTCACTAACCTAGTGCAGAAGGAAGCTCAACCCGCGGATGCGGGTGGCAATTAAA
Source organism: Pinus tabuliformis (assembly GCA_031772625.1). NCBI lineage: Eukaryota > Viridiplantae > Streptophyta > Pinopsida > Pinales > Pinaceae > Pinus > Pinus tabuliformis. Next base: position 141,317,584 of record CM062819.1, on the reverse strand, counting down.
GCATTTAAGGCTATGATACAGGGCGACGACAGGCAAGATGGCCACTTGGCCCCTTGCAACCATCCCAAGACTAGCCTAATTAATCCTCACAACACCTCGTAGGTGACATTTAATGCCTACTCTTGCCGAGGCAAAATCATCAAATGCATAACCATGGCTCTGGTGATTCACCTGATCATTCTTCCCCTATTTCATTGTGCATGCCCTCTGCAAGCGGAAGCATCGACTGAGCGAACCAGCACAGGACGAAGATGCTGACATGTTTGCTGTTTAGATTTGGGTAATGGCTTCCACTATTCCCATGCTAATTTCTGCTCTTCCGTTTAGTACTCTGGATTCCACCATCCCCCTCAGCATTCTGTAAATTCCACTCAGCATTCCTCTGTCATCTCCTCTTTCACCACCCCTGACTCTGCAACTGCGCCTACCTCCACCATGGTCCGCCACAACATGCGCAGCCGCCGCGATGGCACACACGGTGGTAGTGCCTGCTCCTCTAATTTACATAGCCACAATTCAGCTTCCCCTACCTCCTCTGTTGAAAATCACTGCATGTTCAGTGCTATTGGTCATTATCTAAACACCAGAAGTGGTAGAGGCAGAGCCTGCCTCCATTGCTCCAGATGCGACGAGGCAACTATGCGTAGTTCTACCTTCGCTCTACCTCTGCATCATGTCCCCCACATGATGCAGTTTCGATTTCGTAGCTCCATGAATTTCTAGGTCATAGTCGCCACCATCTCCATCTGTATTTCGAAAGAGCCTGAGCCACAAATACCCATGACTACTTTCCTGGAAGAGATGAACAAAGCTAGTCCAAGCCGGCACAAAGATAACATTGACGAGCTGAATGGAAATGGAGGTCAGCATAGAAGACATGGAAAAACCATTGTTGTTAGCTCACATGATGCTTTAGGCGTTCCTAGTGACATGTGGGCAGTGGACAACTATCTGGAGAACATGTCGTGCGAGCAGGATGCAGATGGTAGCAAGGAGGGAGATCGCCAAGCTGAGGGACGTGGAGGGGCAGACAACTCAGATGACTGGGCGTGTCCTATCATGGAGATAGCCATTCCGGATGACCTGGCGCTATTTGTCACTCCGGATAGGTGGTAATTAACTTAGCTCTGGTTTTTTCTGTCTTTCTTTTGTGTCCCCAAGGAAATTTGATGGCTGGGCAATCTAGTTAGAACAATTTGTGCTTTTCATGGGTGGTTTTTCTCGTTTTTAGGTTCCTTTTGTTATTAGCTGAAAGGCTGGTTTACTGAGGAACATGTGGGTTAATTTTTGGATGCTTAATGGACTGGTTTCCCTTTTGTAGGGGAAGTCTTAGACATTTTTCATGGTTGTGTGCTAATTAAGGCTGGAACCCTCTACGGTCGGGCTACTATGTAAATTTTTTGTATTATATTTGTTAGCTCTGTTACAATCTTCTGTTCTTAAAGGTTAAATGCAGGTTTGGTGGCTAGCTTGTGTCGAGAAAGCAGTGCGCAACAGTATTTTCACCTTCCTCTCATTCAGTTTCCTTACACTCTCTTAACCTCTCATTGCTTCTATTTTCTTCTAAATTCTTCTTAAACCTATATCCGTTGTCACTCCCACCTATTCTCTTATATTCCATTGCCCCTGTTTCCCTTCGTTTTGCTCTGAATCTTCTCCATAAACTCCGAAATCCATCAGATCCACGTTTCAATTTAGCCCCGGGTGCTTATAATGTTGAACCCATATAACCCAATCATGTGACTCACGGCATTTTAGCCCTCTATCGCTTTTGAAATCGCAACCGTTGATCGTCCCAATCCAATGGTCGCCATTGCCCCAACCCACATGTTAAACCCTGTGTACTTCCCTTACCATCCGATCATTCATCGTAATATCGACGACAGTCACTTCCCCTGATCGTGCAACCTACACGTCCATTAACCCGCGGGGGCGGCAGTTTTCGGGGGCCACATGTTATGTTTTTATTGGATCATGCCCCGCATTACGGAAACTGCCCGCTGGCGATAGGTGGTGTGGGAAAAATCGCTCGCCAATAAAACCGCCCATCCTATACATTCTCCTGCGCATTAATATTCGTTCATCTTCCATGTGCGATCACCATCGGATCAGCCTAGCGGTAATCCGACGGCCCTAATTCATCCCGATTGTTAAACCTCCCGATAACCTTTATCGGGTGATCTCCTGAAAGGCTGGTTTACTCAGGAACATGTGGGTTACTTTTTGGATGCTTTATGGACTGGTTTCCCCTTTGTAGGGGCAATCTTAGACATTTTTAATGGTTGTGTGCTAATTAAGGCTGGAAACCTCTACGGTCGGGCTACTATGTAAATTTTTTGTATTATATCTGTTAGCTCTGCTACAATCTTCAGTTCTTAAAGGTTAAATGCAGGTTTGGTGGCTAGTTTGTGCTGAGAAAGTAGCGCGCAACAGTCTTTTCACCTTCCTCTCATTCGGTTTCCTTACACTCTCTTAACCTCTCACTGCTTCTATTTTCTTCTAAATCCTTCCTAAACCTATATCTGTTGTCACTCCCGCCTATTCTCTTATATTCCATTTGCCCATGTTTTCCTTCGTTTTTCTCTGAATCTTCTCCATAAACTCCAAAATCCATCGGAGCCCCGTTTCAGTTTAGCCCCGGGTGCTTATAGTGTTGAACCCATATAACCCAATCATATGACCCATGGCATTTTATCCCTCTGTCACTTTTGAAATCACGACCATTGATCATCCCAATCCAATGGTACCCATCGCCCCAGCCCGTGTGTTAAACCCTGCATACTTCCCTTACTATCCAACCATTCATCGTGAGATTGATGGCAGTCGCTTCTCCCAATCGCGCAACCTGCGCGTCCATTAACCTGCGGGGGTGGCGGTTTTCGGGGGTCACATGTTATGTTTTTATTGGATCATGCCCTGCGTTACGGAAACCGCCCGTCAGTGATAGGCGGTGTGGGGAAAATCGCCTGCCAATAAAACTGCCCATCCTATACGTTCTCCTGCGCATTAATATTCGTTCATCTTCCATGTGCGATCACCGTCGAATCTGCCCGGCAGTGATCTGACGGCCCTATTTCATCCCGATTGTTAAACCTCCCAATAACCTTTATCAGGTGATCTCCATCGTTGATCTATGCGATCTAATGGCCCATATCTATTTGCCTCACTTCTGTCAAAATTTTTCCTCTCCGATAGATCTTCGCTGTTGATCCATGCGATCTAACGGTCGAGCGTCGTTCTCATGCTGTGCAAGCCTCCACCTTACTGCCTGTATTGCTCTCGATTGCTCCCTGTTGCTGAGAAAAGAGGAGGCCATGATCCAACGACCTACACATTAAATCTGCGACCAACTGCATTTAAAGAAGAATGGCCAAAGGAAAAACAGGACAACCTCGAGCAGATCAAGGTATTAATCAGGAATTTAATCCATAATTCGCTCCAGCTGCCAGAGAAGGACATCAGACTATCTAAAAAGGCCGATTTTGTCCATTAGAATCAGCAGACTGTATCAGAGACCATATCTAATTGTAAATTCAGTTGGTGGTCCATTAAGACACCTCCATGCATAGCCTAGCAGCGATATTTTGTAAAACGATTCTATATATACCTAGAGACAGAATGTAATAGGTTAATAAGTGTTATTTTACTGTAAGGTTCAACTTCTGGAGATTGTAACTGCTGTGATAGCTGCGGCGTCTGGTCTTCATTTTTAGCTAATGCAAGATTCTTTTGTTGTTAATTAATCACTGTCCACTTCTTCTTCTTGTTCCAAGCTGTGCCTGTCTTGCATTTATTCATGTGCTATTAATGTTAGCATTAGAGGGGCTATCATCCCACCTCTGTGTTAGATTTAACATGTATCATTGAAATTGTATGCAGGTTTCTGTTCTTTTAGTGCCAGAGAGTTGTCATCCTATCTGTGTATTAGAAAATAGATTTACGAACCTTTTAATCAGTTGCAACTGGCCATCACAAGATCCTGTGCATCTGATGGTGTGCTCAGTCTTCTCCATTATCACCTTATCCTCAAACTATGAGTAATTGGTGGTCTAAAGCCTTGTAGCCTGGGGGTGTTCACCCATGTCTGGGGTCAAGCATAGTAGAAGTGGTTATCTGGCTTGAATATGCAACATTTCTTTCATTCATCCACCATTTTCCAACATTTTTGTTGAGTTTGTAATGTTCCCGAGCATCTCTGATATACAACCTAGGAGAGTTTCTTGGGATGATAAGATTAATTGGCGTCGTCACCGGGGAGAGGAGAATCGAAGCTCAACTTCCCTGGGAGAACGACATAGCTCCAAACTTTGATGATAGATAAGGTTTGAACACATATTTTGGTTGTAATCTTCTATCTGGAGACTCCATTGGAGGAAGACCATCATTTGGCGACTCCACATTGCAGTTCTGGCACAGTTGGTGAAGCAAGCTTCTAGAAATCCTTAGAAATCATCAGCTGAACCATTGCCTGATTTTGAGAAGACCGTTAAGCAGATGAAAATATTGCAGAAAGGAGCATCAGGATCAGGTAGGCCTTGGAATATTTATGTATCTCTGCCAATGTAGAAATACCTTCAGAGATTCATACAGGTCCTTGTTATTCATTTCCCTTTCGGACCTTAGTTGAAAGAAGCATCCATTATGTCCATCATATTCCTCTGTTTCTGTCATGCTTTTCATTGATTCATTCCACATAGTCCACCAGTATCCCTTCCATATACCTTAGTCATGGCAGGCCAGCAAGCCCTCACAAAGATAGAACGAATAATCGCTGTTAGGTATGGACCCCTGGTCTTGCCTACCACTTTCAATGCCATGCCTTTAGGAGATTATCAAGAATTTATGCCAAAGTTTACCGCTGCAGGAGGAATATCAGCTGAAGAGATTTTACAGGCCTTTTATAGCTATGCTAATAATCTGGATATCAATGAAGAAGATGTCTGTATGAGGGTTTTTGTCCAAAGCCTAGATGGCGAGGCTAGAAAATGGTTTAGAAATTTACCCCCTAGGTCTATTGCAGACATTGATGCTTTAGATGATGTATTTTTAAAGCACTAGGGAAATAATAAAGATCTACTCTTTTATCATTCTGAATTTGGGAGCTTGAAGAGAGAAAATGGGGAGCTGCTGTCTGATTTCAACATCAGATTTAATCATATGTACAACAGAATTTCAGCTGAAGTAAGACCCACCCCTACTTCTGCCATGCTTACTTATGCTAATACCTTCGATTCTTAATTCTGCCTGTTGTTAAGAGAAAGAAGATGCACTTATTTGGCTTATATGCAAACTGTAACCTTTAAAGTAGAGGCAAACATTATTGTTGTAGAAAGACTCTAAGGTGATGATGAAGGAAGGAGGCAGGGAGATGAATCCTCTTCATCCTATGATTCTGAAATGGATGAATTAGCTAGGATGATTGAGTTTTTGACCTCTGAAGTTTCCAAATTAAAGGTTGAGCAACATTTTGAAGAAGCAGGAGCTCATTGTTCCTTTTATTTTCCAACTTCATATCCACATAGAGGAACACAGGAGCAGTTGCAGACTTTGCAAAGACACAGAGATGTAAATGAATATTAAAGGGTGAAGACCCTTTGTCAAAATATAGTCATGGAAGAGGTGCAACATGAGGAGGAGGTCCATGTTTTGGAAGGTGCTCCTTTCCTAACAAGGGCTGCTTATGAGAAAGAAATATCCAAAGGCACTGCGCGGTAATTTGTTGTAGTTGCAGAACAACAAGTTGACCAGTAGTGGCAGCCAGCAGTAGATCCCTTCCTCCAAGAATTTGATATTAAGGCCAACACATCTTCTAATGGCTATGCAGATCTGCCAACTTTCTAGCCTACTTTAGTCCCCAGTCCAGTGATAAAAAAGGGAGAGGAAATCTCTCCATCATCTTTTGTCTCTTTGTTTGCTCAAAAGAGAATCCCTCAAAGTTGCCCCTTAAACACTGAGGCAGAACAAAATTCAATGATCGAGGCTGAAACTGATCATCTCAGTCTTGATATTCTGAAATCTGCTCAGGTGGCCTCCACACGGAATGAAATGGCAGCTTTTCAAATGACAGACGAAGAGGGTGTACAGTTATGGGACTCCTCCTTGGATGACGATTGTTCAAAGCAAGATGAAGGAGTAGATAATTTCTCTGTGTCCCCTGCACAAGAATACAATGGTGCATCTTTCATGTTAATTGTGCAGACCACAGAAGACACAGACAAGTACACAGCAGCCATGATTATTCAGCAGGTGTACAAAGGCTCCTGTAACAAACATCCAAGCAGGAAAATACACATAGGGGAAATGAAATTTGGTCAATATCTACCTCTTAAGCTCAAATTTCCTAAACTCTTCGAGGTAGAAGATCAAATAAATCTTTTCTTGATGATCTATGATGAACAGGATGAGAGGCAACAATTTTGATGGCCCGACAAATGGGCAGTTTTTGAAGTTTTAAGTTTTCAAGCCTTAATAGTTGTAAGCAATTTCTTTTTCAGATCTAGGAGTAGGCTTATTTTAACTCCATGCCCAATGGATACTAGGCAAATGTTTTTAAGATGGTTTTGTATGAAGGCATTGGTCTGCAGGTTCTTGAGAGCTCACAGGGAGGATCTCATCCCCAGAAGGAGCCAATGTTAGCTCTGCTACAATCTTCAGTTCTTAAAGGTTAAATGCAGGATTGGTGGCTGGTTTGTGCCGAGAAAGCAGCGCGCAACAATGTTTTCACCTTTCTCTCATTTGGTTTCCTTACACTCTCTTAACCTCTCGTTGATTCTATTTTCTTCTAAATCCTTCATAAACCTATATCACTTGTCACTCCTGCCTATTCTCTTGTATTCCATTGCCCCTGTTTTCCTTCATTTTGCTCCGAATCTTCTCCATAAACCCCTAAATCGATCAGAGCCTTGTTTCAGTTTAGCCCCGGGCGCTTATAGCGTTGAACCCATATAACCAAATCATATGACCCACGCCATTTTATCCCTCTGTCGCTTTTGAAATTGTGACCATTTATCATCCTGATCCAACGGTCCCCGTCACCCCAGTCTGCATGTTAAACCCCACGTACTTCCCTTACCATCTGACCATTCGTCGCGAGATCGACGAAAATTTCTTCCGCCGATCGCGCAACCTACACACCCGTTAACCCATGGGGCCGACAGTTTTCAGGGACCACATGTTCTGTTTTTATTGGATCATGCCCCGTGTTACGGAAATTGCCCGCCTGCAATAGGCGGTGCGGGGAAAACTGCCCACCAATAAAACCGTCTATCCTGTACATTCTCCCATGCGTTAATATTCGTTCATCTTCTGTGTATGATCACCATTGGATCTGCCCGACGGTGATCCGATGGCCCTAATTCATCCTGATTGTTAAACATCTCAGTAACCTTTATCAGGTGATCTCCACCATTCATCTATATGATCTAACAGCCCATATCTGTTCGCCTCGGTTCTGTCAAAAATTTTCCCCTCTAATAGAACTTCGCCATTGATCCACGTGATCTAATGGTCGAGGCTCGTTCTCATGCTGTGCAAGCCTCCGCCTTACTGCCTATATTGCTTCCGATTGCTCCCTGCTGCTGAAAAAACATGAGGCCATGATCCAGCGACCTGCACATTAAATCTTCAACCAACTGCATTTAAAGAAGAATGGCCAAAGGAAAAATAGGACAGCCTCGAGCAGATCAAGGTATTAATCAAGCATGGAATTTAATCCATAATTCACTCCAACTTCCAGATAAGGACATTAGACTATCTAAAAAGGCCGATTTTGTCCATTAGAATCAACAGACTGTATCAGAGACCATATCTAATTGTAAATGTGGTTGGTGGTCCATTAAGACACCTCCACGCATAGCCTAGAAGAGATATTATGCAAACAGATTCTATATATACCCAGAGACAAAATGTAATAGGTTGATGAGTGTTATTTTGCTATAAGGTTCAACTTCTGGAGATTGTAATTGATGTGATACCTGTAGCGTCTGGTCTTTAGTTTTAGCTAATGCAAGCTTCTTTTGTTGTTAATTGCTCACTGTCCACTTCTTCTTCTTGTTCCAAGTTGTCCTATCTTGCATTTATTCATGTGTTTTTAATGTTAGCATTAGAGGGGATGTCATCCCAACTTTGTGTTATGATTTAGCATGTATCATTGAATTTGTATGCAAGTTTCTGTTCTTTTAGTGCCAGAGAGTTCTCCTCCTATCTATGTATTAGAAAACAGATTTACAGACCTTTTAACTGGTTGCAGCCGGCCATCACAGGATCCTGTGCATCTCCTGGTGTGAGCAGTCTTCTCCATTATCGCCTTATCCTCAAATTGTGAGTAATTGGTGGTCTAAAGCCTTGTACTCTGGGGGTGTTCATCCATGTCTCGTGTCAAGCAAAGTAGAAGTGGTTATCTGGCTTGAATATGCAACATTTCTTTCATTCATCCACCATTTTCCAACATTTTTGTTCAGTTTGTAATGTTCCTGAGCATCTCTGATATACAACCTAGGAGAGTTTCTTGGGGTGATAACAATATCAATAGATTAACCTTATTTAGGAAAAAAAAGAAATAATCGTAACTTAACATATACATGATATTTACAATATCAGATTATAATTAAATGGGTTAATAATAGTTACATGCACATCATTATTTTCATAAAATAACCTTAACGAACTTATCTTTTTAATATAAACCATAAAAATATTAAAATAGATAATGTAAGAAATCCAAGATTAATATGTGAAACATTTTCTTTTTCAAGTTTATATAAATTTGTTTTATAAAGTTTATCATGATCATTTTTACACAAAAAAATGGTGAATATCTACATAAAAATTAGTGAACTGAGTGACTTTCTAATTCCTCATTTTGAAAAAATTTAATCTAGTTAAAGTTCTAAATAATGGTATATATTGGACACATTACTAAAAATTTCAGCTGTCATTCAATAACTTTATACGTAATATATATCTTGCATATTAATCTATTATTCGTAAAGCGAGCCTCAATCAACTTATTTATTAAAATAAATGTACAAATAATAAATAAAAATAAATTATGCTACTACTCAAATTCAACATTTAATTTGATCCTAAATTTATTTTTCTCCTCAACTCTAAAATGGCGCAAACTTCCTACAATAGTATGTAATTATGATGGTGATAATGATGATTATCATCCAGTAAGAGCAACTATGGTAAATAAGAAGATAAAAAGATATTATTAAAAGTTATTTCGAATTTTATTGTTATGCCCAAAAAACATTAAAAGAAGTGTTTCAAGATCATCATAATTTTGTTTAGTTCAACAATCAAGAAGGTTGGTAGCGTCACAAATATTTTGAATTTAATTCTAATACGAGTATAAAGTAGATGATCTATGAGAGTTTTTTAATATTCAACCATAATATATCTAGTGTTGCAAAGGTGATAGACTTTTAAATTGTGCCAACACTGCCTTAGTAATAATCGTGACTTAACACATACACTATATTTACTATATCAAATTATAATTAAATGGGTTAGTAATAGTAACATACACATCATTATTTTCATAAAATAACCTTAACAAACTTATCTTTTACTATAAACCATAAATACTAAAATAGATAATGTAAGGAATCCAAGATTAAAATGTGAAATATTTGCTCTAGCAAGTTTATATAAATTAGTTTTATAATGTTTATCATGATAATTTTTACACAAAAATGGTGAATATCTACATTAGAATTAGTGAACTAAGTGACTTTCTAATTCTTCATTTTGAAAAACTTAGTCTAGTTAAAGTTCTAATTTCTTTTCCACTGAATACTTCCATATTTAATGAAATATGTGTTTATAGCATCACCTGTAATTATCAAATCATCTAGATATAATGAAATTAGTACTACACACCCTTGTTCATCTTTCATGGTGTAAAGATTAGGGTCAATCTTAATAGCCAGCTTGTAGAAAAAATGAATCAATTTTCTCATACCATGACCTAGGGGGTTGTTTTAGTCAATAGAGTGCTTTCTTCAACCTATAGACTAAATGTTATTTTCCCTTTTGGACAAACCCTTTCGATTGATTTAAATATACCTCTTCTTTCAGTTCTCCATTCAGAAATGTAGACTTTACATCTAGTTGGTGCATCATCCAATGTTTCTTAGTAGCTAAAGTAATTAACATTCTGATGGTGTTCAATTTAGCTACAGGGGCAAAGGTTTATTCATAGTCTATCCCTTCTTTTTATGTATACCCCTTTACAACTAACCTAGCTTTTAGTTTTTCTATAGTTCCATCTGCATTGATTTTTGATTTATATAACCATTTGCAACCTATGACATGTTTTCTTCTAGGAAGTTCTACCAATTCCCAAGTGTTGTTTCTGATTATTGAATCATATTCCTATTCCATGGCTATTTTCCATTCATTATTTTCGTTTGCTTCTTTATAACTAGATCGTTCAACCACATTCATCATACTATTTATAAAAGCATTTTCCCTATATCTTGCAGGCATTTGGGCTTTCCTACCTGATCTCCTGAGTGGTGGGGTGGTGGTTTCAAACCTTATTTCTTCCTGTTGCTACTGCTATTGTTGTTTTTGATGTTGTTGTTGTTGTTGTTGTTCATCCTCTACCTTTGTTTGTTGTTGATTCTAATTGTTCTCTACATCCTCTTCTTCAAAGTACAAAATGTCCCATCCATCATAGTGCTCATTAATTTCTTCACTATCCTTCTCATGGAATTTAACATCTCTACTAACGAAGATCTTGTTAGTAGAGGGATTAAATAATTTGTATGCTTTATGTGACAAACAATACCTTATAAAAGTGCATCTGATGGCTTTTGAGTCTAATTTCTTTCTATCTTCCTTTGGTATGTGGGAAAATTCTTTACATCCAAATATTCTTAAGTGTTTTACTGCAAGCTTATATCCATGATATAAAGCTTCAAAAGGAGTTTTAAATTCAAGACTTCTTGTAGGACTCCTATTTTTTAAATAAACCATAGTATTCACTACTTCAGCCCAAAAAACATTTGAAAGATTCTTACCTTTTAGTATACTTCTTGCACATTCCACCAGAGTGTTGGCTTATATGGGCCTCACCCAAGTTCGGAAGAATTATTTAGCCAAGCAAACCGCGCAGCTACAGGCCCTTTCGGTAACAACCTGTGGAGTTGGGACTGAGGTCTCACATGAGGTAGCAGGGGAGGGTGCTGGAACCAGGTTTTTGCACCCTTGGGATGTCTTGATGTAGTCTGGAGGATTCACATGTCGTTCTGTGGCCCCAAACCACTCTGCTTCTGCATAGATATGGAATAAGGAAATTTCTTTAATACTGATTATTAATGAGTTGTTATAGATCAAATCTGTTTTTCGCGGTCTTTAAGCAAACATTTAATAGAGATAACTAGTGCCCAGACCCAGAAAAGCTATAGATTGCATAAACTCAAAACATAAGCATAAGAGTACATATCGAACAGATAAATCAACCATAAATTAACCAAATCCACAATATCTCAGATTCAACATAATATTTCAAAACCAACTTATCTTTATTCAACTTTTTGCCAATACATCCAGATCTGCCCTATGCACTTAGCTGGAGGGGTCCGTGCACATAGTTGCAGACTCTACCAAGCCTCTGCGCACACAGCTGCAGAGCCTCTATCTACCCACTGACACCATTCACTCAAACTTACATACGCTCCAAAACTTCTTGCCTCATAAACCCATTACAATTCCAGATCAAAAAACATATCAAAACTTAACTAACATCTAATCATAGAGCCTCGTTCTATTTATACTTTTCCATGTTCCGTGGACCATTGGCAGGCCAACTCACTTCCTATTATTTTACATTATCTTTGGGCGGACAACCCTTTGACTTGACTCCTTACAGTTCATTCTCCACGCACTTCATGGAGTCCTTACCATACCTTTCCCCAGAATTGTAGGATTTGAGCCCTAGAATCATTATGCAGGCCCTCTGCTACCCAACAATCCCCCAACACAATCATCGTGACTTGTCCTGAGTCACTTGGCTAGTGCGGTAATATTCACATGGAGGTCGGTCAGTAATTTCGGCGTGTCGCTTGTGCTTTCAACAAATTCTACCGCTATCCTCTATACCTATTCTACATGAGCCGTTGATGCTTCCGTATCACTTGCAGTTGCCTATTCGGGATCAGATACTAGCTACATGTGCACTAACTTTCCTTTGATGGTTGTAGGGACTCTAAATTCTTCATCAAGCCAAGGCTGGATGCATTGTTTAAGCACTACATTCTTTTGTCGTGCGGCATCAACTTGTGCCTTTAGAGCCTGGGCCTCATTCATTTTAGCCAACCTCTGCACATAGAAACTATCTATGCAACCCCTCGGACAAAGTCATAAGTTTGTTGCAACTCCCACGGTTCGGCTTCGACTTGCTGGATGGTTGGGTCTTCCTATAGGGAGGTGTGCGTAACGAGGGACTCATCTAACAGTCCTGAACAATCTTGGACAGGGCGCTTTATAATTTCCAATCCGGCTTGAATTCATCGCGTCACTTTTCTTGAACTTCTGGAGGTGTGGGTGGCTATGCCTTTAGTCTTAGCTCTACAATTTGTAAATTTAACTCCCATTGAGCCTTCACGGCCTCCTCTCGAACCGTACGGAATCTTGCGGCCATGTGATGAATCTTGGCAGTTGTTGGGAGGTCCGCAAGGATAGCTAGCTCTAGTACCTTGCTACAAGCCTCTGTTATAGCCTGTTACACTTCCTGGTAGTGTGCGACCAAGTCATTGTGCTGATTTTCCTTGTGCTCCATCAAGGTCTTGAGGGCGCAGCTTTCCTTGGTACGAAGCTCATTCGTGACCCCATCCTATAGATGTTATAGTGTTTCTTTTGGAATGGTAGCCAAATTCAATCCCCAACTACACTCTTCCCCTGCGACTTCTTCTAGGACCGCACCTGCTGGCAACGCTAAGGTTTTCATTATGTGGGGGTGCACCATTGACTCGGTTGTGGCTGTGTCCTCTGCTAGGTTGAGGATGACCCCGCCCGGGGGTTGGACCTATAATGCCTGTAACTGTGCTCGGATCTCCCCCAAAACAGTTGTCTATTCTGTGATTAGCTTGGCCAGCACACCAGTAGGGACATTGCATCCTCGTTGGCTGTTATCAATAAATTGTTTCTCCAAAGCCTTTAGTGTTTTGGACTTTTTCTGTGTATGCAACAATTCTGTACCGCATGGCCGCTTAACCTGGGTCGATTCTTTAAGATTTTCCATGTGTTCGTCTTTCTATGTTTCCCTTTGCATGTCCTATTCTAAGGACATTTTCTGATCTACCAGGCTCTCTTGGGCTATTGGTTTCTTGGGTGCCTCCTATAGTGAAGCTGCGTTTTGTCCCTATAATGTCTTTTCTACCATTTGAGTGAGAGTCGTCGCTGGAGCGCCTTTTTCTGCTACTATGCTACCATTTTCTCTAGGATGGCCTTGTCTAAGGTGCGCCACTCTAGAGGCCATGTTGCTAATACCTCGTAAATGGTATCGTCTGTTGCAATGAACGGAAGTGTGACCCATGCTCACTTTGGATCCTTTTGCGCCTGAATATATAAGTGATGCATGTCTGCTTTGAACTCAGCTAAGCTTTGGAAATTGTTGTATATCGTTGGAGACATCCGTGGTCTGTGAGAAATCTGTGTCCAGATACTCCCTTCCATGAAGGTCTGAAAAACCTGATTTTAGAAACCCTTGTTGCGTCCTTTGTAGCCCGTAGCAAAGTATACCGCATGACTTCAGGTAGGCTGTCTTCAATGCTGGGAAACTCGCTACCCTCCGGCAGTTCTCCTACAAGCAGAAGGATTGATAATAGCAACCATGCATAATGAAATGTCTTAACATTGTCCCATGCTTCTTGACAATTTGTCAAAAATTCTTTGCATAAAAACTATGCCCAGTTGAACTGAACCTCTTCAGCGCACTGTGTCGCAAGTGCAATGAAAAGAGCTAGCACCTCATCTACACGACACTTCCTCATGAGTTTACTGCCTAGCAGCTGAGTGGCAGCTCATACTGTGCGGTCATTGATGCTTGCTATTACATACCCAAGTTTTCCTTTTTCTAGTTGATATTTAGCCTTCAATGTTTCTACGAGGCCCACCTTGCTACTTGTTCTTACTTTGTCTGTGAGGTTGTTCCCTTTAACTAGCAGGTGTGTAATTCAGTGGACTAAATCGGTTGTGATCAGAATCGACTCTTCCAACTAGACATGCCCATGATGTATTAGATAGAGCAGTTGTCGGATTAAAAATATGGTGATGGTCGCATAGTGGTAGTGAGGTATCTACCTTAGATTAAGTAATCTTGCCTTCTCCATGCCTAGTAACCACTTCCGCGGTAGTAATTTGTCTGAAGCCTCTAAGACGTTCACTTGCTTGATTTTAATGGATCTGAGCTATTACAACAATTTATAATGAATTAAAGTAGTTTGAATTATGTACCTAACAAGAACATGAGAGTCCCGCCCAACTATAAATGCATATTTACTTTGAATGGCATTTTCTCACCCAAATCATTCTCAAGTTTCAATGCCCGGACTTGCTAACATAGACATCGATTACAAGGATGAAAATAACCATAAAAGAGGCTTGTCAAGTCTTGCAGCGCATCCCTATGGGACTAGCATAAAAGCCCATAACTAAATTGTGTGGCCATCTAACTGATCTGTAAAGGTTACCATTTTCCAAAAGTACAACAACTCTTGACAAACGAAAAAAATTATACACAAATGCCTAGCCATTTGACATGGAAACTATAGGCACTAATACAAGTACATTTGTTCAACCGAGGTCCATGATTTTAAGCATATTTGATTCTCTTTTATGTGTACTATTCTAGTTAATATTGAACACTATGTATGAGAACGAATCTAATTTATATGGACTTTGAGAACAAGAAGATAATGAACATATGAAATAACTAAAGAAGAATAGCCACTATTGATCTGTTATGAGACTCCAGGGCTGGTTATTGTGTTATATATAAGGATGTGGAGGCCATACGGAAAAATCTACCGTCATTCATTGAACGGTAAACGCTTAACCAAGTCGAGGTTTCTCTTCCTCGGACTATGTTTCCACGTGGTTGGATAAAAATTGAGACGTAGATCCTCGAACAACCGGCGCACCGCACTTGAAATAGTAGAGGGCATCACCATCACCGTAGATTATTCAACCTGTAGTAAGTCTCAACTTCGTGCTAGAATTTAGGAGTTCGTGTAAATCACGTTTTGAACCATTTCTATCCTCGTCCATCCTTTTTTTTATATTTTATAAAGGGTTATTGTAACAGGTGGGAGTAGGTTTTGAATGTCCATAGGGAGTGGGCATTTTAATTAGTTAATAAAGGTTTAAAAAACATAAGGATTTTCCATAATTAGATTAATTAGTTAGTTTAAAGAATTTTACTTAGGGTTTATAAATGCAAATAAATGCACTTTATTATCCAAATAAATGTAGTTTATTATCCAACTTTTCCCACAGGTTGAATATTTTTTTAAAATTTTACAAAGTTTATGTAATAAAAAGTTTATACATGAGCATTATAAATCTTATTTCTTTCTCACTTATTTTGTTGTGTATTATGGAGAAGG
Organism: Pinus tabuliformis; assembly: GCA_031772625.1. Taxonomy (NCBI): domain Eukaryota; kingdom Viridiplantae; phylum Streptophyta; class Pinopsida; order Pinales; family Pinaceae; genus Pinus; species Pinus tabuliformis. The sequence continues at coordinate 141,301,967 of CM062819.1, read as the reverse complement.
GTACGATGGAGGAATTGCCCTAATGGGTGATGTATGTAGGTTTATTTGGCTTGGAATTAAGATGAAAATTGTAGTATTTACCTTCTTGTAGATGCAAGCTCCTTGTCCAATAGCAATAGACGCAAGTGTGCAATTATTTGTCTAGAGTTGGACTATGTCTATGTTATCCATCTTTATAGTAATTTTCTAAATAAAGATATTTGATAATTTTAAATAATATTTTCCTCTCTAAAATGCAATAAAATAATCCTAACGGTTAGATGTTGATGTATTCCAACATTTTTTATTATTATCTTAAATCTAGATCTATCATAATATTTTGTTATAAATAATATGGTTTTCTCCTCATTCTTCACCATGACTATCCTCATCGTCCTAATTATCACCTTGTGAGATTTGAGCTCCCATCTTTAGCTCAGGCCAGCACCGTTTCTTCTTACCCATTACATACACTTTGAGAGACAATGAGTTGAATCAATAGTTGAAGCATAGGGTACAAAGGACTCATCCGAAAGAGGGGGATCTCTAGATCGAAGTCTATACATTCTCTTCACATGTATAAACATTTATTTTTCAATAATAGAATCAAAGTTCTACTATTTCCATTGGATTCTCAATATATCATTTTATGGTACATGTTAATTTATATTTGGATATTATTTGTTGTAGGGTTTTGATATTTTATTTTTCAGATCTAAAGAGAAATGAAAACCATTCATTTTTGTTGTTAGGGTTATATGTCACGATTAACATAAGTGAAGGATTTTGGTGCAACTTCCAAGAAACTTCATACCAACAAATGACAACTCGAGTAGCTTAAAAATCTAGAACCCTAGTGAATGTTGCTTCGACATTTTTTAGCAATTTTCAGGATTTTTTCTTTGTCTCAATTTTCACTTCTTTTTTTGGAGTTTTTCTCTTTGATTGAGGAATATTTGTTCTGTTGGGTTTCCTTGTCCTTTTTGTAGGTCACATGTACTATTCGTGCAAGAGATGACACTGTTTGCAATAAATTTATGAAGAAATTCCTTTGGGGATGGAGCACAATTTTTTTGACAAAATATTTCACCCCATACAGATGTTTTGAGCCTTTTTATGCTTGAGGACACATTAAACATGTCAAAACTTGTGCCCCCTATTTCTACATTTTTTTTCATAATTTTGGCTACAGTTATGCACGTGTGTCGGGAAGGGTTTCTTCTTGTTCCCTTTAACCCCTAGGCCTAGAGTCTCTTAACATGTTTTCTCATTTCGAGGAAGGGAAAATCCCCTTAGGGTTTAGAGTACACCTCTACCATTTTGGAGACAATTTGTTCAGTTGAGGAATCTATTGCGCAGAACATTTAGCCATTGTTTTCCAACGTTGCTACCATCGTTTTGTAGTCCTTTTTAGGTAGCTTTTAGAATGATTTGTTTCCTTTTGAGACATGTGTTGAGTTTATTCTTTAGGATCGCCACGAACATCCTTCTTTTCACATTTTGATTTATGTTATTTTCCAGTACTTTCCCTTATGTTTTTTCTTGGATTTTTTTGCATCATTTTAGCAGATCTAACCTTAGATCGTAGCCCCTTATGCATTAAATCCTTTGGTATTTTCGTTTCTTTGGGTTGCTTGTATTGTCCTCATTTGTTCTTGTCGTTTCATAGATTTTTGCGCGGGGAATTATGTGCTTCTGTTTTTTGTTATTTTACTATTCATTTTTACTATTATTTATAGTTTATGCACTTTATTTCTCAGTAGCATTGACATCATAAAACATAATTTAATAAAAACATCCACATACAGATTATTCACACACTCACACCCTAATAAAACTAGCGCTTGGTTACAACCACTAAGGAAAGACTTGAAACAATCCACATTAATTATAACTTAACTCACATAGATTAAGCCCAATTGGGCAATAGGGAAAAATAATCTTGTAATTAGATTTAGGGTCACTCGGATAGGATTCCACAAACCCCGATCGATCACTTACATTGAGAAATAGTAATTTTTCCTTGTAGGGAGCTTGAAAAGCTCCGCAATCTCGAGGTCAAAACCAGAGCGTGCCATAAAACGGATTTAGAGAGGGTTAGGCTTAGGTCTTAGTGTGTGAAAATCTCCACAATGCTCCCTGACTAGTTGGTCTAGGGTTCTGCATTTCTGACTGACTACCAAGAAGAAAAAAATTATGTTGGAAATGTATTGAGTATTGAGGGGGGATGAATCAGTAGTGATGGCCTTTATATCAATTTTAAAATTGTTACCACAATATCAAATAACCATGCCCATTCACAATATTGCCTGAACTAAATATGAAAGAAACAATAAACTCAAACATAATAACCATGAGAAACATCAACACAAGCATGCACACATAAGAAAACAAGTATTCATGTTCAAAACACTTTCGAGAGAACACCACCCTACTTTTGTTGCACTGCTCAATTATTTTATTAATCTATTGAACGAATTGTACATGGATTAGCTTACACCCAAAAGCTAGAAGAATCATCTTGCTTCAAATTATGATGGCATCCATCATACCGGAAAATTGTTTCCTCTCATGGATATATCGAAATATATCTGCTCGAAGCTCCCACGACGAATGATCCTCTCCCAACTACCATTGGACTATCCAACTCCAACTGGATGGAAGAATATCTTCCTTTTACTGAATATGCCAAATCAATGTCTACTCTTAAGCCTCCACACCTTCACTTCCTCCATGCAAACCACATTTCATAAATGTTTTATAATGGGTTCTCAATCAGCTCAACATGAGAAACCCACGAACACCATCATTCTACACATCAAATCTAAATTAAAAAAAAAAATCCTTTAAGAGGGTTATTTCTTCTCTTCTAGTCACAACAATCTCTACTCTCTAACACACCACAAGCTTCCAATTTTAGGCCACAATCAAAACATAAAATACAAATCTTCTTCTAAACTCTATCTCTAATTTTTGCACATAATACATTGATAAAAAAAATGTCGAATAATGTGAGTCGTTGCTGCAATATATACTCATTCTCGAGACCCTCAGAATGGAATACTCTAATGTTCTCAAGAAAACCAACCAATTAGTACCTTCCTCTATTTATCACCTTCCTATGTCGAGTAACTTTGTAAATTGTACGTGTTATGTATCACTTAACCATTTTTTCACACCCTTAAGATTTGGTCAAGATAGGATTTTTTACTAAATCAACCACTAACACCACTATCCATTTCATATTTTCAACTTTGATCAACTTCTAGTAGATCCGCGAACTTTTGCTACCATATGCTGAAAAATTCTGATCAAGAACATCCGATAATGCCAAAATTAGCTTAACAGCGTGAGGAATGTAGAGAAAAACTCCTGAAAAAACTCCGTCACACTTGAAACACAGGTTAAATTCGAATAGATCTCCCCAGTCCCTCCCATAGGACTGCCTACCAATGACTAGAGCTTTTCAATCATCCCGTGACTCATCATCCATCCAACTGGGGTAGAGGATGAAGGGAAACATCTTTCCTCAACTCATAAATTTCTCAAACTTCTTCCAAAGCTTCGTAAGCCTCTACATGACCTCCAAAGTCACTGGCACCTCTACAACACTTCATAAAATCACTTCCACATCACTATAACCATCGTAAGTCAAACAAGGTTGATTTGGATGCCAACCAACAACAATACTAGCACCCGGGCCATCAAAATTGTCCACAAGCACTCTACCTTCAATATGCATCTTGCTGGGTTGTTGGGTCATGACACAGGTTGGGAGTTTAATTAGACAAACAAATCCATGTGCTACTAGACCTTTCAGCAACAGTCCGTGCAGCGCAGACTGAGGTCTCACCCGAAGTAGTATGGGGGCATGTTGGAACCAAGTTTCTGCACCCTTGAGATGTGTGAGGGGTTTGATTTAGTCCAACTGTGAATACCTTCACGCATGTTACTTCGCGTAATTCCTTGACCTATATGGCCTTCGCAACCTATTATATTTGCCTTCGCGTAGCCCTAACCAGGGACTGTGGGGCTTTCACACTGCTGGTGCAGTGATCTGCACTATTTCCCCAAGTCACGCCATGGATCTTACTTATCTCCTTATAATAGTTAGTTATCTTCAAGTAAATAGATACCTTATATTACATTCACTTAGCATATTCATATAAGTTCGCAGAGTAAATAACCAGTAAACATGCAATTCATACCCAATATAATTTAATGCATAAAACAAGAAAATATACACAGAAATGTGGTAAAACTTCTCTTTATTAATGTTTCAAATGGTTACAGACTCAACCTACCTTGCGCACTTAGCTGCAGGGGTCTGCGCACTCAACTGCATACTACTAGGCCTATGCGCACTCAGCTGCAGAGCATTCTCCTACTCTATGACCCAAAGACACAACTCTACTCTTCAGATACTTTTGTATACTTATATTCCATTGTCATCAATCCATTTGTACAATCCCATGGTCTATCGACCATGTGTAGTTCTCTCAATCTGACACTACATTTACAAAAGTAATGGTGGACAACTCTATGACTTGTTAGATGATCCAAAAATACAATTTTATCATAGGTTATAAAATTAGAATAAAATAATTTTTAATTTAAGATATTAAATTAATAATTATTATTCTAGAATGTTTAATTATTTAATGGAGACTTTTAGAATTAGCATATTGTTGTAACTAGATATGACGCTCCAAATGTGTCGTATCTTAGGCTCTATTTTAGGAGATTATTTAGCTAGTTGGTTTGAATAACATTTATTGTAAATGGACACTTGTTATTTAAAAAGTGATCCATAATTAGAGGTAGTTAGGACATGGAGCTTATAAATAGCTCATTGCAAGAGTGTTTGTGTTGTTTGGGTGTAAACTCTTGCAAAATCATATTATGTAATTGTTTTTTTCTGATTAATAAAACTATGTGTCTGAGGACACTTCTGCCATGAAGGATTGCAAGCCCGTTCTTACCCCCATGGAGCAAAACTTGAAGCTTTCAAAATTTGAAGGGGGGGAAACGTGGATAGTACAACTTACAGACAGTTGATTGGCAGCTTGATTTATTTGACAAATACTCATCCTGGTCTATCTTATGCAGTCAGTATTCTTTCATGTTTTATGCAAGAACCACGAGACAACCACTGGAATGCAGCCAAAAGAGTTCTTCGATATATGCAAGGAACAAAAGATTTTGGTCTTCTTTACACAAAGACTAATTTTTTTACTTGGTGGATATTCTGATGCCGACTTTGCTGGGAGTATTGATGATCGAGCATCAACATCAGGTTATTTAATGAGCATGGGGTCAGCAGCAGTATCTTGGAGTTGTAATAAACAAGCTATGGTGGCCACTTCTTTAACAGAAGCAGAGTACATTTCAACATGGGAAGCAGCATGTGAAATTGTTTGGTTGCACCGAATTTTGCAGGACTTGGGCATTTCTCAGGGAGAAGCTACATCATTATTCATTGACAACCAGTCAGGCATCAAAGTTGCCAAGAACCCAGTTTTTCATTCAAAGACAAAGCATGTGGACACCAAGCCAGTTTATTGTCCTTCCGAAGATCAAATCTCCGACATTTTCATGAAACCGCTTGGCAGAATAAAATTTACTGAGTTCAGGAATGAACTTGGTATCTGTTGTAATGTATCTTTGGATCACAGGGGGGAATGTTAGATCCAAAAATACAATTTTATCATAGGTTATAAAATTAGAATAAAATAATTATTAATTTAAGATATTAAATTAATAATTATTATTCTAGAATGTTTAATTATTTGATGGAGACTTTTAGGATTAGCATATTGTTGTAACTAGATATGACTCTCCAAATGTGTTTTATCTTAGGCTCTATTTTAGGAGATTAGTTAGCTAGTTGGTTTGAATAGCATTTATTGTAAATGGACACTTGTTATTTAATAAGTGATCCATAATTAGAGGTAGTTAGGACATGGAGCTTATAAATAGCTCATTGCAAGAGTGTTTGTGTTGCTCGGGTGTAAACTCTTGCAAAATCATATTATGTAATTATTTTTTCTGATTAATAAAATTATGTGTCTGAGGACACTTCTACCATTATGACTCTATTACAACATCGCGCTCCACACCCGCAATTCGCTAAGTCTTTACAATGGTCTTTAAGCCCTAAAACTTGCCATGTGGGGGGTTCCATGCCCAACAGGCCTCTGGAACAAACATCATGACTCACCCTCGAGTAACTCTATCGGCGCGGAGATCTTTTTGCAGAGACCTCCCAAATATGCTCAAACCGCTGCAAGGTCGGAAATGCACTGAGCGGTTGCTTGTTGAATCTCATGTACTCATTGTTCCGAGACCGTGTCGTCGGAACTGCTCCCTTGCATATGTTCCTACTCCCCGACAGCTGAGAGGAATCCAAGCACGGCGAGTCTCCCATTTATGGTTTCTAGGGCTGGCCCACTGTAGGCAAACACGTCCTTAAAGTTTGTGCTCACCTGCATTATTATTTATGTCAATTCAATTTAGTTCAGTGCAATTCATGTTAATGTAAAAATTGGCGCTTGCATAAATGGTAAACGCTTATCCAAGTCGAGGTTTCTCTTCCTTAGACTATGTTTCCACGTGGTTGGATAAGCATTGAGACGTAGATCCTCGAACGACCAGCGCACCGCACTTGTAAAAATTGGAACATTTCCAACTAATGAAATAATATATTTTTAGATTTTTAATAATGAAATAGTAGAGGGCATCACCATCACCATAGATTATTCAACCTGTAGTAAGTCTCAACTACGTGCTAGAATTTAGGAGTTCGTGCAAATCACGTTTTGAACCATTTCTATCCTCGTCTATCCATTTTTCATAAAGGGTTATTGTAACATGTGGGAGTAGGTTTTGAATGTCCATAGGGAGTGGGCATTTTAATTAGTTAATAAAGGTTTAAAAGACATAAGGATTTTCCATAATTAGATTAATTAGTTAGTTTAAAGAATTTTACTTATGGTTTATAAATGCAAACAAATGCAATTTACTTTCCAACTTTTCCCACATTTGAATATTTTTTTAAATTTTAAAAAGTTTATGTAATAATAAGTTTATGCATGAGCATTATAAATCTTATTTCTTTCTTACTTATTTTGTTGTGTATTATGGAGAAGGGTACGATGGAGGAATTGGCCTAATGGGTGATGTACGTAGGTTTATGTGGCTTGGAATTAAGATGAAAATTGCAGTATTTACCTTCTTCTAGATGCAAGCTCCTTGTCCAATAGTAATGGATGCAAGTGTGCAATTATTTGGCTAGAGTTGGACTATGTCTATGTTATCCATCTTTGTAGTAATTCTCTAAATAAAGATATTGATAATTTTAAATAATATTTCCCCCTCTAAAATGCAATAAAATATTCCTAACGGTTAGATCTTGATTTATTCCAACATTTTTTATTATTATCTTAAATCTAGATCTATCATAATATTTTGTTATAAATAGTATGGTTTTCTCCTCATTCTTCACCATGACTATTCTCATCATCCTGATTATCGCCTTGTGAGATTTGAGCTCCCATCTTTAGTTCAGGCCATCACCGTTTCTTCTTACCCATTACATACACTTTGAGAGACAATGAGTTGAATCAATAGTTGAAGCATAGGTTACAAAGGACCCATCCCAAAGAGGGGGATCTCTAGATCAAGTCTATACATTCTCTTCACATGTATAAACATTTATTTTTCAATAATAGAATCAAAGTTCTGCTATTTCCATTGGATTCTCAATATATCATTTTATGGTACATGTTCATTTATATTTGTATATTATTTGTTGTAGGGTTTTGATATTTTATTTTTCAGATCTAAAGAGAAATGAAAACCATTCATTTTTGTTGTTAGGGTTATATGTCATGATTAAAATAAGTGAAGGATTTTGGTACAACTTCCAAGAAACTTCATACTAACAAATGGCAACTCAAGTAGCTTAAAAATTTAGAACCCTAGTGACTGTTGTTTCAATTTTTTTTTTAGCAATTTTTAGCATTTTTTCTTTCTCTTAATTTTCACTTTTTTTTTTTGGATCTTTACTCTTTCATTGAAGAATATTTCTTTTGTACAAATTTGAATAATATAACACTTATTCACAGAGATTATCTTGATTATACACTATTTTCGCAATGCATGCATAATACATAACCTACTCTACCATTGATCATCAATTTGTGGAATTAAAAAAAACAATCGCATGCGCACATTGAAACATCAATCACACATATCAACATAGTATGTAATGGGGAAAGCATACAGCTGAAAACCCCCAACTATCTGTATATTATAATGTAACAATACATAGTACAATACTCCTCACAAGTACTCAGTACTATCTCCACATGCTACACACAAATTAGCTAAGATCTGAACAAGTTACGGGTTCAAATCTCCTCCACTATTTTTCCTGCCTCCACTGCGCAATCCATGTTGAGAATAGATGAGATCCATGTTCGAATTCCCTTGGCTTGTACTATTCATAACGTGGTTTAGTTTCTTTGTTTCTTCAACAATTGTTTTTTCTATTCCATCTCAATTTGGGACTTATCAAGGTTTGTTCTCAGAGCTAATCTTTGCTTCTAAACTATGGAAGTTATTTCCCAATCAATGATTAATCCATTCAAAACCTCTTCTTCCCTTTTTGCATCATCAAGCTTGAGTTTTAGAGACAAAATTTCTTGTTTATATATTTTTATAATCATTTTCTCTCGTTTCTTGGTCAATTATTGTTTCGAGAGGTTACTCTCATCTTCTAGCTTCTTACAATTACTTTTCTTTTCTTCTAATTGTTGTGCCAGATTGTCTTCACTCTTAATAGCTTCCTCAAAATTTTTACTTTGTTAAACAAACTCTTCATACGTTCTTCATCTCACAACAACTTCTCTTTTGTTTTATTTTTCTTCCTTCAGGTCATCTTTAATTCATCAAGGGCGTTGATGAGCTCCCCTTCAAGATCTACTACACTTTCATCTTCTTCTTCCTTGAGGTTTGATTCGTTCTTATATTTAGATTTAGATTCTAATGCCATGAGTAAGAATTCATCAACCTCATCTTTTGGAGACTCTTGCCTATTTCCTTCTAATGCAAAACTATCCTCTTTGGAGTAGAGACCATTTTTTCTTGAAAGGATTCTTCTTATGATATTCTTGAGCTTTATCTCTGGGCTTCTGATCCTTTTCCTCTCTTGTCTTATCTCAATAAGGAAACTTGGAGGAAAATTTCCCAAACCTTCCACATTCAAAGAATTGGAAGGGTAGATTTCCCTTATACTTTCCTAAACCATGTTTTAGCTTTCTAGCAAACTAAGCCAACTCTTGATCAAATTCATAGTTGGAACATTCTTGGTGATATTTGTGTTCCTTATTCTTCATTGAGGGTTTAAATTCTACCTCCTTTTTCTCAAACTTCTCTTTTTCTATTCTCATCTCATAGGAAGTGAGAGTTCCATGTAGTGCCTTCATTAAAAGAGACTTTAAGTTTGATATCTCTTATGTAGATAAGATCTTAGAATTTAATCTCATAGGAAGAGATATCAATACATTCTAGAAAACTACTTCATTCACGAGTTCTTCTCCAAATCCTCTAATCCTATTTTCTACCTCAATGATCTAAGAAAATATTCTGGTATATTTTCTTCTTTATTCATTCTTAAGCTCTCAAACCTCATTCTAATCGCTTGAAGTTTGGCTTGCTTAACTTTCTCATCTCCTTTATAACTATTCTAGAGCTTGTAGCATACTTCCTTAGTTGACTTACATTGAATTACTTTTACAAGGTCGTATTGATTAAGGCCAAAAAGAATTGCACTCTTTGCCTTTTCATTGTTCCCATAAACATTTTTATCATTTTCATTTGTAGGAGGGGTTTCTCGGACAATATAATCAACTAATACAAAAATCCAAACATCTACACCTAGGGACATGTGATAGGCTTCCATACTGACTTTCCAAAATACATAATTTGTACCATCAAGTACTAGTATCTTACTTGAATAAGCATCCTAACTTTCTGGTTTAGCCATGATGCCCTATCAATTTACCTTTTAGTGGTAAAGTTATTCCTAAAGGAACCTCTATCTGATACCAATTTTTGGGATCATGATTTATGTTACACTAGAACTCACAGGTGTTAGTAAAGAGACATATTTCTAGAGCTAACAGATCCTCAAGTGATAGTTAAGGACATGTCATGAAACACACAGGAAGCATTTCCAAGTACAGTAAGGGGAGTTATAATTTTACCATGATTGTTCACAATTATTTTTCATTATCATTTATTTCCTAAAAATCCCCTTAAAATCGAAGTGTTTTAGGATGGAGATAATCATGGATATTCAAACCTAGGAGCCCAAAAGACACCTTTGGAATGCTTCATAAAAAATTGGTCATATCGAAAGAGTTTCAATGAATTATCAACATTCTCTATGTGCAGTTCCAATGCTTTATTGTAGACCATAATATCATCAAAGAAGACTAGCAAAACTTGCATAGAAAGGCTTTGAATTTTTTTTCATGAGGCTCTAGAAGGTTGACGAAGTTTAATAAATATTGAAAGTAATCACAAAAAACTCATATTAACCTTCATATGTTTATTATTGAAAACTTCTCTCCATGCTTTTCATCTAGAAGATCATTAATAATTAGGACACTTGCACTAGGTTCCTTCCTTTTTTAATATCAAGATTACTACTCATGAGTAAGGGCTTGTAGTAGGTTGTATGACTTCCACCTTCAATAGTTCTTGAGTGATATTTTTTCTTATATCAATTTGTGCAAAAGGGTGTTAATAAGAACACACATTTTGTGGTTGAATTCCTAGGATAAAGGGAATGTTATGTTAGTGCTTTCTTTAAGAATGGATAAACTTAGTCTTTGGTGTTTGAAAGACTTGATGATTTTTGTGAAGGAACAATTGAAAATTTAAGAGTATTTCTTATGTCAAATTATGGATTATCCATAACTTATATGGAATTAAATTGGCAAACAATTCTAGAGTGGCCTTTATTTAATAATTTTTCCATACTATGGGCATTGACTATTTCAAGGGACCTTACCAAAATCCATTGAAGGGTGTATACATGTCCCCCTTTAGAGAAATCTATATAGATTTCTTTCAAATACATTATGAGTGATCCCAATGTGCATAGACACTCTGCCCCCAATACAATATCATAGCCACCCATACCAATGGAAAATAAATGGGATTTGTGTTGATAATCTCCGATATAGAGTTTGACATTTTCACATTTTCCCCCACAGTTCATTATACCTCAATTGGGGATCATGATTTAAAATTTGTATCCTAGACATTAAAAACAATGGGTTTATTCTACCACTCTCTTATGAATGAAAATATGAGCACAACCATTATGAATGAGGACTACAACGTTATGGAACTTGATGTGGTCTATGAAGTTAAAATGCATGATAATGCACACATAGAGATTAGGGTTTCCTCATGGAGAAGTGGAGGTTCAATATGTGCCTAAGCTTGAGTGCTGGTGTATACAACTTATAATGATGATGTCTATTTAATAGTTATGAATTTGGGTATGGCCTAAGTGGTCACAACAATTTGGAACAATTTATTTTCTTTAGACCTATGAATTAAAGCATATTTTTCTTTAAACCTATACAACTTCATTTATTTTTTCTAACCTTGAGTGTCTTCGAAATGAGGCTTCCTTCCACGTAACAAAAATAGCAAGGAGGTTGTAAAACCTAGAAATGGAAGTTACAAATGCACCACTAATGATAGGAATATTAAGGCATGGGATATCGAAAACACGAGTTATGGATGGAACTCATATTTATTATTTATTGAGGGAGTAATACATAAACTGCCAATTGTTTATCCAGGGATGGGAATCATAAACAATAGAGATGGAAATCACAAGAAAATGCACCAGCAGCCTGCATGAATTTGTTTTTGTTAATTATCCAAATGCTTAATGCGTCTGTTAGTTATCTAGGCATGGGAATCACAAATGCACTAGGTCTTAACTTAATCCAAAATTATCATTCATTAGCTTGAATCAAGTCTCTTGTAACTCCATAATGTTTACCATCATCAAATGGACAAAATTTCAACAAGTAATTGCAAAAAATCTAATGTATGGGTGATGAAACAGAGTGGCCTCAAGGGTTCTAAAGCCTCTGAGACCTTCACTCGCTTGATTTTAATGGATTTGGGCTATTTACAACAATTTATAATGATTTAAAGTAGTTTGAATTATGTCCCTAACAAGAACATGAGAGTCCTGCCCAACTATAAATTCATATTTACTTTGAATGGCATTTTCTCACCCGAATCACTCTCAAGTTTCAATGCCCGTACTTGCTAACATAGCCATCGATTACAGGGATAAAAATAACCATAAAAGAGGCTTGTCAATTCTTGCAGTGCATCCCTATGGGACTAGCATAAAAGCCCATAACTAAATTGTGTGGCCATCTAATTGATCTGTAAAGCTTACCATTTTCCAAGTGTACAACAACTCCTGACAAACGAAAAAAATTATACACAAATACCTAGCCATTTGACATGGAAACTAGAGGCACTGATACAAGTACATTTGTTCAACCGAGGTCCATGATTTTAAGCTTCTTTGATTCTCTCTTATGTGTACTATTCTAGCTAAAAAAAAATATTTTGGTAGGGGTAATTTAATGGCTAATTTTATTGCTTAAATTTTGCACACTATGCTTTTATCTTTTACTTTGGGTATTTTATGAATGATGTATCAAATTTGGTTTTTAATTGGGATTATACATGAAATTAAAATATCACCACTTTTCGTTCATATATAAATTAAAATACACTATAAATAGATTTTATTTAGTTTTTAGAAAATAATATTAATTAATAATATAATATAAACAATAAATTTTTTAATCCATTCATTTTAATTGATTTTAAATAATTATTTCTAACATTGGTTATTCTATGATTTTAGTATTTTGTTAAAAATATATCAAAACCAATATTTATATATATATAATTTAGTAGTTACCAAGTTCAGCCGTACTGCAGAAAAAAATTCGAAAATTCGCCGGTTCGATTCGATTTACGAATTAATACGTCAATTCTAGTTCGGTACGGTGTATTAGATATTAGGTTCACAATTATAGGTTCATGGATTAACGGATTAAGACCAGTGCAGATTTTTAATCGTAATGAGATTTTTAGCTTTCCATTTACGGTTCAAAAACTTTTAGGATCTATGAAATGGCAAAGATTATGGTTAAGATCTCATTTTATGCAATAAGGATTTTACACGGAATTCCTCAACAACTTAGTAATTAGAGATTTAGACTTCCATACATGGTTAGAAATTTGATTATTTTAATTTTAGTTTGATTTTGATATTTTATTATACATTATTTACTAATTATTTTACCACATAATATGGTATAATGGAAAATAAATTGCTAATACAAAAATCTAAATTTTTTATTAAATAATTAATTTAATTAAAAATAAATCAAAATTATCATTGACATTAAATAATATAAATAGCTTTTATACATATTGAGAGACGAGTTAGTAATTTCTATATAATTGCAACTAAAAGAAATATAACTTCTATTTTAACAAGAATTATGAAATAATGAATTGGTTGCGAATTGGTACCTCTTTTATAAAAAGAAAAAATCTAATTTCTATATCGTGTTAAATAATAACTCTTATAAAAAAAAAAGATAAATCAATATTATAAAAAATTATAAAACATATAAAATGGTAAGCTTCAAAATCCACAATTTTTATACAAAAAAAAAATAGAAAAACATTAACTTTTATATTACAAAAAATTATAAAATGGAAAAATTCATTATTATAAAAGATATAAAATGGTAAGCTTCCAAATTGACAACTTTTATAAAAAAAAAAATAGAAAAGCAGTAACTTCTATATTATAAAAAATTATAAAATAACAAAATTCAGTTTACAATGGATACGACTTATAAAAAAATAGAAAAAAAAAAGATAAGTCCAATATTAAAAAAAAGAATATTAAATATTTGTAAGAAGTATAATGTCGAATTTTTTCCGTATTGAATTTTATAGTGTCGAATTTTGTCCGTATCGAATCGAATTCGAATTCGAATTTGGTAACTATGATCTAAATTATAGAAATAATTTATATATAAAGAAATATATTAAATAATTATATATAAATATGTACAACTTAATGTATAATAAAAATTTATAAAACTAAAATATTATTTTTTATAATATCTATTTAAATTTAAATATGTAAATACATATAACATATGGCATATATGTACTAATAAATTCCTTATACAATTTTTGCAATTTAAAAAATCTTAGTTCTTTTGCTGCACTTTTGGAATAATTACTAGTATTTTTGGAATAATTATTAATATTTAGATAGTAAGGAATTTAGAAATTTACGAGTATCAAATGAATAAAAGTTTGTTTGTGTTACTGATCGCTATGCTTGTTTTTATCCTTCCAAGTTAGATCAACCTGTTAGGAACCTGGTAATGGTTGGTGTCAATTAATATCTGTTCAAGATTAGCGTGCCAAATTGTAATCAGAGTTTCTGCCAAAGATGTACTGATCAGAAATATATTTATATGATTGATTGTGAATGAACTTGTCAAATATATCACAAACTGCCAAAACAATTTGTTACAGTGCCATCTCGTGATAGCAGAGTGAATACAAGTTGGGTTCGATTACAACCTACACTAAGAGGGGTATGAAGTTTGGTACAGAGCTGATGATGATCATGAGATGAGAGGACCTCCCTTGAGGTATTCAGTCAAGGCCAGCGCAACGAGGCCAATCATGGCAAAACGCCCATTCAACATCTCTGCCCCAGAAGACATTATTTCCTGTGATTTGCTCTCTTTGGACACTCCCTTGAACATGGGTATCAGAGAAGCAAGCGTGAAGAGAACCGCGCTTCCAATAAACAGTGGAACTCCTCCGCTGGCCAGTTGGGCGGCGAGGTCTTTCCCGCTCGCTATCTCCACCCCGACAGCTGAGACGAATCCGAGCATGGCGAGTCTCCCATTTATGGTTTCTGGGGCTGGCCCACTGAAAGCAAACACGTCCTTAAAGTTTGTGCTCGCCTGCATTATTATTTATGTCAATTCAATTCAGTTCAGTGCAGTGCATCTTAATGTAAAAATTGGCGCTTGCTGTTGGTGTACATGCACCTAGATTAGCTCCAGTTGTTGGTGTACATGCACTTAGACTAGTTGTGTTGGTGTACATGCACCTAGATTAGCTCCAGTTAACTTATTGCTTGCATGTGGCACATGTACACATTAACATAAGATAAAGCACACTTAGCTTTAGTTAGCTTTAGTTATTGCATGTACAACTAAGCTTAACTTAGTTTCTTTTATGTATTTATTCTAAAAACTAATATTGTAGAATCAATTTCATTCTTTTCTCAATTCTTGCTCGCTTCCTTCCTTCTCCTGCAAGCTTGTTTATTGTTTTGCAGATCTAGATCTGTGTATCTCAAAAATCTTACATGGTATCAGAGCACAGGGATTTGTAATCAGTGCACAAGCAATTTTATTTGCAGGTTCAGAAGATTGAAGCAACAACAAAGAATGGAGTCTAAATTTGAGTTTCCACAATCGACAATTCTCACTCCATATAATTATTTCGAATGGAAGCCAAAGATTCAACTTCATCTCAGAAGTAGAGGCTTATTTCGAATAACCATGGAAACGAAAGTTGAACCAACATCGGCAATGGAGAAAACAAGATATTTCAATCGCATGGACGAGGCCTTCGGCATCTTATGTTTATCTATTTCTCCGAAACTGCTATTTCATGTTGAATCATGTTCAACTCCAAATGAAGTATGGAAAAAATTGGAAGGATTGATTGGAAAACAGGATGAAATGCAAGGTCACTTTCTCAAAAATGAGTTAAACTCATTAGATCCTAGAAACTTTGAGAACATTCAAGATTTTTTCACAAGGTATAAAGCCTCGTTGGTTCAGCTAAAAGGATGCGGGATCGACAAATCCAAGCAAGAAAATCAGTTGATTCTTTCCATTTTATCAAAACTTGGTCCAGAGTATGCAGTATTCATCTCTACATTCCACACAGTCAGATCTGCAACTGGTGCAGCTTGGAAGATGCCCTCACTGGATTCTTTTATTCAGTCTTTGATGTATGAGCAAGATAAGCCCATCAAAATGGGCACACTTAAAAATTCCAAAGCACATGCACTTACTTTGCATGCAAAAGGAAAGGCAAATTCCAAAGACCATCAGAAAGGAAAAGGGAAGAAGGATCCTGATCCAAGAAAGGGAGGACATCCCAAACCCCCTGATGGATCATCTGGCTCAAAGGAAAGGAAAGGAACAAAAGGGAAATCAATGTGAAATTATTTCCACAGTGGCTTTCATCCTGAATCTGCATGCATGAAGAAGACTATAGATCTTATGGCACAGACACTCCAGCAACACAATCTTGGAGACCACATTCCTGAGAATGATAAGAAGAAGTCTCGAGAAAAAGCACCAGATCCAAGAGGTAACGGGCATGCTTTGATTGCTCTTCATTCTGCACCACAAGAATGGATCATCGATTTAGGAGCTTCACATCACATGGCTTCTTCAAAGGAATCCTTTTCTTCTCTACATGCATACTCAAGTCCTCCCATTCTCATGGGGGATAATTCTGCAGTTGCAACAACTGGACAAGGAAGAGTGCAATTCAAAGATGGAAGTTTTGAAAATGTCCTGCATATTCCAAGGCTTTCTATGAATCTTCTCTTAGTGTATCAGATGACACACACAGGCAGCGGAAGGAAAGTGGAATTTACCCCAGATTCTGTGAGCATTTATGACATGCAAACCAATTTGAAGATTGCATCTGGAAAGGTAAACGATCAATCTCGTCTGTATACATTTTCTGATTTTGTTCCTCAATCAGATTCTATTTTGCTACTTACGCATGCAAATGAAGAGTAGGATTTGGCACAAGAGATTTGGGCACTTGAATTTCAGATATATGAAACAACTTAGTAAGCAAGGGATGGTCAAAGGATTGCCAACCATTGAATTTTTAGATGGTGTTTGTAATAGATGTGCTCTTGGAAAGCATCCACAAGAAAAATTCGAGGAGGGGCATGCATGGAGAGCCTCTTAACCTTTGGAACTTGTACACAATGACCTCATGGGTCCATTTCCGGTGCTTTCAATGAGCAAAGCAAGATATGTGTTGTCATTTATAGATGATTACACGAGATTCACTTGGGTTTACTTCTTGAAACTCAAGTCTGAAGTTTTTCAATGTCTAAAGATTTTCAAAGTGCATGCGGAAAATCAGTCTCGAAAACACATCGAAATACTCCACACAGATAATGGGACGGAATATGTCAACAAAGATATCAAGAATATTTGTGATGAAGTAGGCATACAGTTGCAGCATACAGTTCCTTACACTCCACAGCAAAATGGCGTGGCTGAAAGGAAAAATCGATCTTTGAAAGAGATGGCTAATTGCATGTTGCATGCAAGATCTCTTCGTCGAAATTGTGGGCTGAAGCTATTAATTGTGCCCCATACATCCTGAACAGATCTCCTCATAAGTCTGTTACTGGAAAAACACCTCTTGAGGCTTGGACTGGCATGCAACCTGAAGTTAGTCATTTCCACATTTTTGGATCTCGAGCATGGGCCCGCATTCCTCCAGAGAAGAGAAAGGCTTTGGAGCCTCAAAGCAAAGCATGCATGTTTGTTGGATATTCTGATGAAGTCAAAGGGTACAGATTGCTTGACATCCACACTGAAGAGCTCTTTATTGAAAGGAGTGTAAAGTTTGACGAGGATATTTCGCATGCACCAGTAGATGAACTTGTTACCAAATTTTCATCACCACTCATTGATGAGTATGCAGATGAAACTTTAGACCATCATTCTGATGAAGATGAGTCTTTTCCTGTGACCCCTGTTAGAACACCAGTTGTTGAACATCGAGATCATACTTCTGCATGTAGTTCGGAAGATTCTCGACCACCTTCAACACAAAAATGGCGCAGGATGAGTGATATCCTTGATGATCCTGCCTCTATCCCTCTGTTTGATGAAGATCCACAAGCACTCTTAGCTATGGAGCCTTCCATGCCCATGCATGCTTATATGATGCATGGATCTGAACCACAAACTTATGCAGAAGCAAATGGGCATCCTGAATAGGAAGCCGCCATGGATGAGGAATATAACTCTCTCATTGAGAACCAGACTTGGGATTTGGTTCCGCTACCTTCAAATCGCAAACTTGTGAGATGCAAGTGGGTTTACCGGACCAAGAAAGCATCAAATGGCCAAGTTAGTCGATATAAGGCATGATTGGTAGCAAAAGGTTTTCAGCAAGTACATGGTGTTGACTATGATGAGACTTTTGCTCCAGTGGCAAAAATGGATTCCATTCGGCTAGCTCTCTCCATTCCAGCAGAAAGAGTATAGGAGGTGCATCATATGGATGTGAAGAATGCCTTTCTTCATGGTGATCTCGAGGAGGAAATCTACATGTATCAGCCACCGGGATACACGCAGAATTCATCTCTGGTATGCAAACTAAAGAAGTCTCTCTATGGCCTAAAGCAGGCACCTAGAGCATGGTATGCAAAGATGGATTCTTATTTGTTATCTCAAAATTTTGTACACTGCAAATCTGATTCCAATGTTTATTTTCTGAAGAAAATTGACTCCTTGTTGATCATAGTACTCTACGTAGATGATCTTTTGATAACGGGTAGTTCAGCTTCTGTCATTACTAACATCAAAACTGCATTGCATAAGTGGTTTTCTATGATAGACATGGGCTTGCTAAATTTCTTCCTTGGACTAGAGATCCATCAGCGTGATTCTGGCATTACCATTTCTCAACCAAAATATGCCAGAGATCTTTTGGCACGATTTCACATGAGTGATTGCAAGCCAGCAGCCACACCTTTCTTATCAGGGATAAAGCTTGAGAATGGTAAAGACACACCATTGGTTGATTGCACATTGTATCGCCAGCTTGTGGGAAGTCTTCTTTATCTCACTCACTCCCGTCCTGATCTCTCCTATGCTGTCGGAGCAGTTTCCAGATACATGCAGGAGCCACATGAGTTACACTGGACTGCTGCAAAGCGCATCCTTCGATATGTCCAGGGGACAATCACCTATGGGATTCATTATGCAGCCAATTGTTCTTTGAATCTCATCGGGTTCACAGATTCAGACTAGGCTGGTGACACCATTGATCGGAAGTCTACTTCCGGTTATGTACTTAGTTTGGGATCCGGCCCAATTTGTTGGTTAAGTAAGAAGCAGGCTACCATTTCTTTATCATCAGCAGAGGCCGAGTATAGAGGAGCAGTCAATGCCACTATTCAGGAAATTTGGCTACAACATTTCCTATCTGAGCTTGGGATTAGTGTCCATCATCCAACTTTCATCTGGTGCGATAATCAAAGTACGCTAAAGTTTTGCAGAGATCCAGTGCAGCGGCAGCGTATCAAACACATCGAGATCCACATGCACTTCATTAGAGAACTCATTCATGATGGGATCATCGATCTTCAGTACTGTCCTAGTTCTGAGTAGATTGCTCACATCTTCACCAAGACTTTCACTGAGCAGAAGTTTTGATTCCTGCGAGATCGTCTCGGGGTGAAGGACACGACTGCCTAGCAGTTGTCTTTTCTCTACTTTTGAATTATATTTTGAGGGGGGGTTTTCTTCCCACTAATTTTTCCCTCTTTCCTCCTTTTTATGCATTGTATATGGGTACCTAAAATGGCCGTGTTGCCGGGACTCATTCATTTTGCATCACACTCACCTAAGTTATGCTTAAGGGGGGGTGTTGGTGTACATGCACCTAGATTAGCTCCAGTTGTTGGTGTACATGCACTCAAACTAGCTGTGTTGGTGTACATGCACCTAGATTAGCTCCAGTTAACTTATTGCTTGCATGTGGCACATGTACACATTAACATAAGAGAAAGCACACTTAGCTTTAGTTAGCTTTAGTTATTGCATGTACAACTAAGCTTAACTTAGTTGCTTTTATGTATTTATTCTAAAAACTAATATTGTAGAATCAATTTCATTCTTTTCTCAATTCTTTCTCGCTTCCTTCCTTCTCTTGCAAGCTTGTTTATTGTTTTGCAGATCTAGATCTGTGTATCTCAAAAATCTTACACTTGCATAATCGCTTACCGTCTCAGGAGGGGTAGAAGGTGATCGCCTTGACAACGGCTGTGGATCTACATGACGCAAATTAAGTTATATATAGAATAACATAAAACCTTATAGAATAACATAAAACCTTCTATTCGTGGATACGGAAACAACGACAGAATTAGTAACCCCTACCATGCATTTTACTCGAAGCTGCCTGCTGGTTGTTGACCTTTCCGCTGGCCCCCATTGCAGGAGCGATGCTCCATTCATCGCCATTATTGATGCATTTACAGCGGCCATGATCGCAATATAATAATGAACACTATGTATGAGAACGAATCTAATTTATATGGACTTTGAGAAAAAGAAGATAATGAACATATGAAATAACTAAAGAAGAATAGCCACTATTGATCTGTTATGAGACTCCAGGGCTGGTTATTGTGTTATACCTACCAGGGATGTGGAGGCCATACGGAAAAATCTACCGTCATTCATTGAATGGTAAACTCTTAACCAAGTCTAGGTTTATCTTCCTCGGACTATGTTTCCACGTGGTTGGATAAAAATTGAGACGTATATCCTCGAACAACCGGCGCACCGCACTTGAAATAGTAGAGGGCATCACCATCACCATAGATTATTCAACGCGTAGTAAGTCTCAACTTTGTGCTAGAATTTAGGAGTTCGTGTAAATCACGTTTTGAACCATTTCTATCCTCGTCTATCCTTTTTTTTATAAAGGGTTATTGTAACAGGTGGGAGTAGGTTTTGAATGTCGATAGGGAGTGGGCATTTTGATGAGTTAATAAAGGTTTAAAAAACATAAGGATTTTCGATCATTAGATTAATTAGTTAGTTTAAAGAATTTTACTTATGGTTTATAAATGCAAATAAATGTAGTTTATTATCCAAATAAATGTAGTTTATTATCTAACTTTTCCCACATTTGAATGTTTTTTTAAAATTTTACAAAGTTTACGTAATAATAAGTTTATATATGAGCATTATAAATCTTATTTCTTTCTCACTTATTTTGTTGTGTATTATGGATAAGGTTACGATGGAGGAATTGGCTTAATGGGTGATGTATGTAGGTTTATTTGGCTTGGAATTAAGATGAAAATTGCAGTATTTGCCTTCTTCTAGATGCAAGCTCCTTGTCCAATAGCAATGGACGCAAGTGTGCAATTATTTGGCTAGAGTTGGACTATGTCTATGTCATCCATCTTTGTAGTAATTTTCTAAATAAAGATATTTGATAATTTTAAATAATATTTTCCTCTCTAAAATCGGTTAGATCTTGATTTATTCCAACATTTTTTATTATTATCTTAAATCTAGATCTATCATAATATTTTGTTATAAATAATATGGTTTTCTCCTCATTCTTCACCATGACTATTCTCATCGTCCTGATTATGGCCTTGTGAGATTTAAGCTCCCATCTTTAGTTTAGGCCATCATCGTTTCTTCTTACCCATTACATACACTTTGAGAGGCAATGAGTTGAATCAATAGCTGAAACATAGGGTACAAAGGACTCATCCGAAGGAGGGGGATCTCTATATCCAAGTCTATACATTCTCTTCACATGTATAAACATTTATTTTTCAATAATAGTATCAAAGTTCTGCTATTTCCATTGGATTCTCAATATATCATTTTATGGTACATGTTCATTTATATTTGGATATTATTTGTTGTAGGGTTTTGATATTTTATTTTTTAGATCTAAAGAGAAATGAAAACCATTCATTTTTGTTGTTAGGGTTATATGTCACGATTAACATAAGTGAAGGATTTTGGTGCAACTTCCAATAAACTTCATCCTAACAAATGACAACTCGAGTAGCTTAAAAATCTAGAACCCTAGTGAATGTTGTTTCGACATTTTTTAGCAATTTTCAGGATTTTTTCTTTCTCTTAATTTTCATTTCTCTTTTTGTAGTTTTACTCTTTGATTGAAGAATATTTGTTATGTTGGGTTTCCTTGTATTTTTTGTAGGTCACATGTACCATTCGTGCAAGAGATGGCATTGTTTGCAATAAATTTATGAAGAAATTCCTTTGGGGATGGAGCACATTTTTTTTGAGAAAATATTGCACTCCATACAGATGTTTTGAGCCTTTTTATGCTTGAGGACACATTAAACATGTCAAAACTTGTGCCCCCTATTTCTATAAATTTTTTTCATAATTTTGGCCACAGTTATGCATGTGTGTTAGGAGGGGTTTCTTCTTGTTCCCTTTCACCCCTAGGCCTAGAGTCTCTTAGTATGCTTTCTCATTTCGAGGAAGGGAAAATCCCCTGAGGGTTTAGAGTACACCTCTACCATTTTGGAGACAATTTGTTCAGTTGAGGAATCTATTGCGCAGAACATTTAGCCATTGTTTTCCAACGTTGTTGCCATCATTTTGTAGTACTTTTTAGGTAATTTTTAGAATGATTCGTTTCCTTTTGATACATGTGTTGAATTTATTCTTTTGGATCGCCACGAGCATCCTTCTTTTCACAATTTGATTTTTGTTATTTTCCAATACTTTCCCTTATGTTTTTTCTTGGATTTTTTTGCATCATTCTAGCAGATCTAGCCTTAGATCCTAGCCCCTTATGCATTAAATCTTTTTTTATTTTCGTTTCTTTGGGTTGCTTGTATTGTCCTCATTTGTTCTTGTCGTTTCATAGATTTTTGCGTGGGGAATTGCGTGCTTCCGTTTGTTGTTATTTTACTATTCATTTTTACTGTTATTTATAGTTTATGCACTTTATTTCTCAGTAGCATTGCCATCATAAAACATGATTTAATAAACACATCCACATACAATTACTCAGACACTCACACCCTAATAAAACTAGCGCTTGGTTACAACCACTAAGGAAAGACTTGAAACAATCCACATTAATTATAACTTAATTCACATAGATTAAGCCCAATTGGGCAGTAGGGAAAAGCAATCTTGTAATTAGATTTAGGGTCACTGGGATAGGATTCCACAAACCCCCATCAATCACTTACATTGAGAAATAGTAATTTGTTCTTGTAGGGAGCTTGAAAAGCTCCACAATGTTGAGGTCAAAACCAGAGCGTGCCAAAAAACTGATTTAGAGGGGGTTAGGCTTAGGTCTTAGTGTGTGAAAATCTCCACAACGCTCCCCGACTAGTTGGTCTAGGGCTCTACATTACTGACTGACTACCAAGAAGAAAAAAATTGTGTTGGAAATGTATTGAGTATTGAGGGGGATGAATCAGTAGTGATGGCCTTTATATCAATTTTAAAATTGTTACCACAATATCAAATAACCATGCCCATTCACAATATCGCCTTAACTAAATATGAAAGAAACAATAAACTCAAACATATTAACCATGAGAAACATCAGCACCAGCATGCACACATAAGAACACAAGTATTCATGTTCAAAACCCTTTCGAGAGAACACCACCCTACTTTTGTTGCACTGCTCAATTATTCTATTAATCAGTTGAACAAATTGTACATGGATTAGCTTACACCCATAAGCTAGAAGAATCAGTTTGCTTCAAATTATGATGGCATCCATTAGACTGGAAAATTGTTTCATCTCATGGATATATCGAAATATATCTGCTTGAAGCTCCCACGACCAACGATTCTCTCCCAACTACCATTGGACTATCCAACTCCAACTGGATGGAGAAATATCTTCCTTTTACTGAATATTCCAAATCAATGTCTACTCTTAAGCCTCCACACCTTCACTTCCTCCATGCAAACCACATTTCATAAATGTTTTATAATGGGCTCTCAATCAGCTCAACATGAGAAACCCACGAACACCATCATCCTACACATCAAATCTAAAAAAAAAAAAAAAAAAAATCCCTTAAGAGGGTTATTTCTTCTCTTCTAGTCACAACAATCTCTACTCTCTAACACACCACAAGCTGCCAATTTTAGGCCACAATCAAAACATAAAATATAAATCTTCTTCTAAACTCTATCTCTAATTTTTGCGAACAATACATTGATAAAAAAATGTCAAATAATGTGAGTCGTTGCTGCAATATATACTCATTCTTGAGACCCTCAGAATGGAATACTATAATGTTCTCAAGAAAACCAACCAATTAGTACCTTCCTCTATTTATCACTTTCCTAAGTTGATTAACTTTGTAAATTGTACATGTTATGGATCACTTAACCATTTTTTCACACACTTAAGATTTGGTTAAGATAGGATTTTTTTCTAAATCAACCACTAACACCACTATCCATTTGATATTTTCAACTTTGATCAACTTCTAGCAGACCCGCGAACTTTTGCTACCATATGCTAAAAAATTCTGATCAAGAACATACGACAATGCCAAAATTAGCTTAACAGCATGAGGAATGTAGAGAAAAACTCCGGAAAAAACTCCGTCACACTTTAAACACAAGTTAAATTCGAATAGATCTCCCTAGTCTCTCCCATAGGACTGCCTACCAATGACTGGAGCTTTTCAATCGTCCTGTGACTCATCATCCATGCAACTGGGGTAGAGGATGAAGGGAAACATCTTTCCTCAACTCATAAATTTCTCAAACTTCTTCTAAAGCTTTGCAAGCCTCTACATGACCTCCAGAAGTCACTGGCACCTCTACAACACTTCACCAAATCACTTCCACATCACTATAACTATCGTAAGTCAAACAAGGTTGACTTGGATGCCAACCAACAACAATACTAGCACCCGGGCCATCAAAATTCTCCACAAACACTCTACCTTCGATATGCATCTTGTTGGGTTGTTGGGTCATGACACAGGTTGGGAGTTTAATTAGAAAAACAAATCCATGTACTACTGGCCCTTTCAGCAACAGTCCATGTAGCGCAGACTGAGGTCTCACCCGAAGCAGTATGGGGGCATGTTGGAACCAAGTTTCCGCACCCTTGATATGTCTGAGGGGTTTGATTTAGTCCAATTGTGAATACCTTCACGCATGTTACTTCGCGTAATTCCTGGACCTATATGGCCTTCACAACCTATTATCTTTGCCTTCGCGTAGCCCTAACCAGGGACTGTGGGGCTTTCACACTACTGGAGCAGTGATCTGCACTATTTCACCAAGTCACGCCATGGATCTTACTTATCTCCTTATAACAGTTAGTTATCTTCACGTAAATAGATACCTTATATTACATTCACTTACTCAAAATATTCATATAAGTTCGCGGAGTAAATAACCAGTAAACATGCAATTCATACCAATATAATTTAATGCATAAAATAGGAAAATATACACAGAAATATGGTCAAACTTCTCTTTATTAATGTTTCAAATGGTTACAGACTCAACCTACCCTATGCACTTAGTTGCAGGGGTCCGCGCACTCAATTGCATACTACTAGGCCTATGCGCACTCAGCTGCAGAGCCTTCTTCTACTCTATGACCCAAAGACACAAATCTACCCTTCAGATACTTTTCTATCCTTATATTCCATTGTCATCAATTCATTTATGCAATCCCATGGTCTGCCGACCATGGGTAGTTCCCTCAATCTGACACTACAGTTACAAAAGTAATGGTGGACAACTCTATTACGACATCGCGCCCCACACTCGCAATTCACTAAGTATTCAAGTGCGGTGCGCCAGTCAATAGTGGCTATTCGTCTTTAGTTATTTCATATGTTCATTATCTTCTTGTTCTCAAAGTCCATATAAATTAGATTCGTTCTCATACATAGTGTTCATTATTATATTGCGATCATGGCCGCTGTAAATGCATCAGTAATGGCGATGAATGGAGCATCGCTCCTGCAACGGAGGCCAGCGGAAAGGTCAACAACCAGCAGGCAGCTTCGAGTAAAATGCATGGCAGGGGTTAGTAATTCTGTCGCTGTTTCCGTATCCACGAATAGAAGGTTTTATGTTATTCTATATATAACTTAATTTGGGTCATGTGGATCCACAGCCGGAGTCAAGGCGATCACCTTCTACCCCTCCTGAGACGGTAAGCGATTATGCAAGCGCCAATTTTTACATTAACATGCACATGCACTGCACTGAACTGAATTGAATTGACATAAATAATAATGCAGGTGAGCACAAGCTTTAAGGACGTGTTTGCTTTCAGTGGGCCAGCCCCAGAAACCATAAATGGGAGACTCGCCATGCTCGGATTCGTCTCAGCTGTCGGGGTGGAGATAGCGAGCGGGAAAGACCTCGCCGCCCAACTGGCCAGCGGAGGAGTTCCATTGTTTATTGGAAGCGCGGTTCTATTCACGCTTGCTTCTCTGATACCCATGTTCAAGGGAGTGTCCGAAGAGAGAAAATCACAGGAAATAATGTCTTCTGGGGCAGAGATGTTGAATGGGCGTTTTTCCATGATTGGCCTCGTTGCGCTGGCCTTGACTGAATACCTCAAGGGAGGTCCTCTCATCTCATGATCATCATCAGCTCTGTACCAAACTTCATACCCCTCTTAGTGTAGGTTTTAATCCAACCCAACTTGTATTCGCTTTGCTATCACGAGATGGCACTGTAACAAATTGTTTTGGCAGTTTGTGATATATTTGACAAGTTCATTCACAATCAATCATATAAATATATTTTTGATCAGTACATCTCTGGCAGAAACTCTGATTACAATTTGGCACGCTAATCTTGAGCAGATATTAATTAACACCAATGATTACCAGGTTCCTAACAGGTTGATCTAACATGGAAGGATAAAAACAAGCATTGCGATCAATAACACAAACAAACTTTTATTCATTTGGTACTCGTAAATTTCTAAATTCCGTACTAACTAAATATTAATAATTATTCCCAAAATACTAGTAATTATTCCAAAAGTGCAGCGAAAGAACTAAAATTTTTTAAATTGCAAAAATTGTATAAGGAATTTATTAGTGCCATATGTTATATGTATTTACATATTTAAATTTAAATAGATATTATAAAAAATAATATTTTAGTTTTATAAACTTTTATTATACATTAAGTTGTACATATATATATATATATATATATTATATATATATTTCTATATATATATATATAAATTATTTCAATAATTTAGGTTATCTATATATATATATATATATAAACATTAGTTTTGATATATCTTTAACAAAATACTAAAATCATAGAACAACCAATGTTAGAAACAATCATTCAAACTCAATTAAAATGAATGGATTAAAAAATCTATGGTTTATATTATATTATTAATTAATATTATTTTCTAAAATCTAAATAAAATCTATTTATAGTGTATTTTAATTTATATATGAATGAAAAGTGGTGATATTTTAATTTCACATAAAATCCCAATTAAAAAACAAATTTGATACATCATTCATAAAATACCCAAAGTAAAAGATAAAAGCATAGTGTGCAAAATTTAAGGAATAAAAAAACCATTAAATTACCCCGACCAAAAATTATTATTTTTTAACTAGAATAGTACACATAAAATAGAATCAAATATGCTTAAAATCATGGACCTCAGTTGAAAAAATGTACTTGTATTAGTGCCTGTAGTTTCCATGTCAAATGGCTAGGCATTTGTGTATAATTTTTTTCGTTTGTCAAGGAGTTGTTGTACTCTTGGAAAATGGTAAGCTTTACAGATCAATTAGATGGCCAAACAATTTAGTTATGGGCTTTTATGCTAGTCCCATAGGGATGCACTAAAAGACTTGACAAGCCTCTTTTATGGTTATTTTTATCCCTGTAATCGATGGCTATGTTAGCAAGTACGGGCATTGAAACTTGAGAGTGATTCGGGTGAGAAAATGCCATTCAAAGTAACTATGAATTTGTAGTTGGGCACGACTCTCATGTTCTTTTTAGGGACATAATTCAAACTACTTTAATTCATTATAAATTGTTGTAAATAGCTCGAATCCATTAAAGTCAAGCGAGTGAAGGTCTCAGAGGCTTTAGAACCCTTGAGGCCACTCTGTTTCATCACCCATACATTAGATTTTTTGTAATTACTTGTTGAAATTTTTTCCATTTGATGATGGTAAACATTATGGAGTTATAAGAGACTTGATTCAAGCTAATGAATGATAATTTTGGATTAAGTTAAGACCTAGTGCATTTGTGATTCCCATGCCTAGATAACTAACAGGTGCATTAAGCATTTGGATAATTAACACAAACAAATTCATGTGGTTGCTGGTGCATTTTCTTGTGATTTCCATCTCTATTGTTTATGATTCCCATCCCTCGATAAATAATTGGCAGTTTATGTATTACTCCCTCAATAAGTAAAGTTCTGTCCATAACTCGTGTTTTCGATATCCCATGCCTTAATATTCCTATCATTAGTGGTGCATTTGTAATTTCCATTTCTAGGTTTTACAACCTCCTTGCAATTGAATAGTTTTGTTACGTGGAAGGAAGCCTAATTTCGAAGACACTCAGGGTAAGAGAAAACAAATGAACTTGTATAGGTTTAAAGAAAAATATGCTTTAATTCATAGGTCTAAAGAAAATAAATTGTTCCAAATTGTTGTGACCACTCAGGCCATACCCAAATTCATAACTATTAAATAGACATCATCATTATAAGTTGTATACACCAGCACTCAAGCTTAGGCACATATTGAACCTCCACTTCTCCATGAGGAACCCTAATCTCTATGTGTGCATTATCAGACATTTTAACTTCATAGACCACATCAAGTTCCATAATGTTGTAGTCCTCATTCATAATGGTGGTACTCATATTTTCATTCATAAGAGAGTGGTAGAATAAACCCATTGTTTTTAATGCCTAGGACACAAATTTTAAATCATGATCCCCAATTGAGGTATAATGAACTGTGGGGGAAAATGTGAAAATGTCAAACTCTATATCGGAGACTATCAACTCAAATCCCATTTATTTTCCATTGATATGGGTGGCTATGATATAATATTGGGGGTAGAGTGTCTATGCACATTGGGATCACTCATAATGTATTTGAAAGAAATCTATATAGATTTCTCTAAAGGGGAACATGTATACACCCTTCAACGGATTTTGGTAAGGTCCCTTGAAATATTCAATGCCCATAGTATGGAAAAATTATTAAATAAAGGTCACTCTAGAATTATTTGCCAATTTAATTCCATATAAGTTATGGATAATCCATAATTTGACATAAGAAATACTCTTAAATTTTCAATTGTTCCTTCACAAAAATCATCAAGTCTTTCAAACACCAAAGACTAAGTTTATCCATTCTTAAAGAAAGCACTAACATAACATTCCCTTGATCCTAGGAATTCAACCACAAAATGTACGTTCTTATTAACACCCTTTTGCACAAATTGATATAAGAAAAAATATCACTCAAGAACTATTGAAGGTAGAGGTCATACAACCTACTACAAGCCCTTATTCATGAGTAGTAGTCTTGATATTAAAGAAGGAAGGAACCTAGTGCAAGTGTCCTAATTATTAATGATCTTCTAGATGAAAAGCATGGAGAGAAGTTTTTCAATAATAAACATATGAAGGTCAATATGAGTTTTTTGTGATTACTTTCAATATTTATTAAACTTCGTCAACCTTCTAGAGCCTCATGAAAAAAATTCAAAGCCTTTCTATGCAAGTTTTGCTAGCCTTCTTTGACGATATTATGGTCTACAATAAAGCATTGGAACTACACATAGAGAATGCTGATAATTCATTGAAACTCTTTCGAGATGACCAATTTTTTATGAAGCATTCCAAAGGTGCCTTTTGGGCTCCTAGGTTTGAATATCCATGATTATCTCCATCCTAAAACACTTCGATTTTAAGGGGATTTTTAGTAAATAAATGATAATGCAAAATAATTGTGAACAATCATGGTAAAATTATAGCTCCCCTTACTGTACTTGGCAATGCTGCCTGTGTGTTTCATGACATGTCCTTAACCATCACTTGAGGATCTGTTAGCTCTAGAAATATGTCTGTTTACTAACACCTGTGAGTTCTAGTGTAACATAAATCATGATCCCAAAAATTGGTATCAGATACAGGTTCATTTAGTAATAACTATACCACTAAAAGGTAAATTGATAGGGCATCATGGCTAAACCAGAAAGTCGGGATGCTTATTCAAGTAAGATACTAGTACTTGATGGTACAAATTGTGTATTTTGGAAAGTCAGTATGGAAGCCTATCACATGTCCCTACGTGTAGATATTTGGAGTTTTTTATTAGTTGATTATATTGTCCGAGAAACCCCTCCTACAAATGAAAATGATAAAAATGTTTATGGGAACAATGAAAAGGCAAAGAGTGCAATTCTGTTTGGCCTTAATCAATATGTCCTTGTAAAATTAATTCAATGTAAGTCAACTAAGGAAGTATGCTACAAGCTCTAAAATAATTATAAAGGAGATGAGAAAGTTAAGCAAGCCAAAATTCAAGCGATTAGAATGAGGATTGAGAGCTTAAGAATGAATAAAGAAGAAAATATACCAGAATATCTTCTTAGATTAATGAGGTAGAAAATATGATTAGAGGATTTGGAGAAGAACTCATGAATGAAATAGTTTTCTAGAATGCATTGATATCTCTTCCTATGAGATTCAATTTTAATATCTCATCTACATAAGAGATATCAAACTTAAAGTCTCTTTTAATGGAGGAGCTACATGGAACTCTCACTTCCTATGAGATGAGAATAGGAAAAGAGAAGTTTGAGCAAAAGGAGGTAGAATTTAAACCCTCAATGAAGAATAAGGAACACAAATATCACCAAGAATGTTCCAACTATGAATTTGATCAAGAGTTGGCTTAGTTTGCTAGAAAGCTAAAACATGGTTTAGGAAAGTATAGGGGAAATCTACCCTTCCAATTCTTTGAATGTGGAAGGTTTGGGAAATTTTCCTCCAAGTTTCCTTATTGAGAGAAGACAAGAGAGGAAAAGGATCAAAAGCCCAAAGATAAAGCTCAAGGATATCATAAGAAGAATCCTTTCAAGAAAAAATGGTCTCTACTCCAAAGAGGATAGTTTTGCATTAGAAGGAAATAGGCAAGAGTCTCCAAAAGATGAGGTTGATGAATTCTTACTCATGGCATTAGAATCTAAATCTAAATATAAGAACGAATCAAACCTCAAGGAAGAAGAAGATGAAAGTGTAGTAGATCTTGAAGGCGAGCTCATCAACGCCCTTGATGAATTAAAGATGACCTGAAGGAAGAAAAATAGAATAAAAGAGAAAATGTTGTGAGATGAAGAAGGTATGAAGAGTTTGTTTACCAAAGTAAAAAGTTTGAGGAAGCTATTAAGAGTGAAGACAATCTGGCACAACAATTAGAAGAAAAGAAAAATAATTGTAAGAAGCTAGAAGATGAGAGTAACCTCTCGAAACAATAATTGACCAAGAAACGGGAGAAAATGATTATAAAAATATATAAATAGGAAATTTTGTC
Source organism: Pinus tabuliformis (assembly GCA_031772625.1). NCBI lineage: Eukaryota > Viridiplantae > Streptophyta > Pinopsida > Pinales > Pinaceae > Pinus > Pinus tabuliformis. The sequence continues at coordinate 141,270,388 of CM062819.1, read as the reverse complement.
TCTAAAACTCAAGCTTGATGATGTAAAAAGGGAAGAAGAGGTTTTGAATGGATTAATCATTGATTGGGAAATAACTACCATAGTTTAGAAGCAAAGATTAGCTCTGAGAACAAACCTTGATAAGTCCAAAATTGAGATGGAATTAGAAAAAACAATTGTTGAAGAAACAAAGAAACTAAACCACGTTATGAACAGTACAAGCCAAGGGAATTCGAACATGGATCTGATCTATTCTCAACATGGATTGCGCAGTAGAGGCAGACAAAATAGTGGAGGAGATTTGAACACGTAACTTGTTCAGATCTGAGCTAGTTTGTGTGTAGCATGTGGAGATAGTACTGAGTACTTGTGAGGAGTATTGTACTATGTATTATTACATGTTCTCTATCATTATAATATACATATAGTTGGGGGTTTTCAGCTGTATGCTTTCCCCATTACATAATGTGTTGATATGTGCGATTGATGTTTCAATGTGCGCATGCGATTGTTTTTTTTTAATTCCGCAAATTGATGATCAATGGTAGAGGAGGTTATGTATTATGCATGCATTGCGCAAATAGTGTATAATCAAGATAATCTCTGTGAAAAAGTGTTATAGTATTCAAATTTCTATAGAACAAATATTCTTCAATCAAAGAGTAAAAATCCATATAAAAGAAATGAAAATTGCTTAAAAAAAATTGAAACAACAGTCACTAGGGTCCTAAATTTTTAAGGTACTCGAGTTGCCATTTGTTAGTATGAAGTTTCTTGGAAGTTGCACCAAAATCCTTCACTTATGTTAATCGTGACATATAACCCTAACAACAGAAATGAATGGTTTTCATTTCTCTTTAGATCTGAAAAATAAAATATAAAAATCCTACAACAAATAGTATACAAATATAAATGAACATGTACCATAAAATGATATATTGAGAATCCAATGGAAATAGCAGAACTTTGATTCTATTATTGAAAAATAAATGTTTATACATGTGAAGAGAATGTATAGACTTGGATCTAGAGATCCCCCTCTTTGGGATGGGTCCTTTGTACCCTATGCTTCAACAACTGATTCAACTCATTGTCTCTCAAAGTGTATGTAATGGGTAAGAAGAGACGGTGATGGCCTAAACTAAAGATGGGATCTCAAATCTCACAAGGAAATAATCAGGGCGATGAGAATAGTCATGGTGAAGAATGAGGAGAAAGCCATACTATTTATAACAAAATATTATGATAGGTCTAGATCTAAGATAATAATAAAAAATGTTGGAATAAATCAAGATCTAACCGTTAGGAATATTTTATTGCATTTTAGAGAGGGAAATATTATTTAAAATTATCAAATATCTTTATTTAGAAAATTACTACAAAGATGGATAACATAGACATAGTCCAACTCTAGCCAAATAATTGCACACTTGCATCCATTGCTATTGGACAAGGAGCTTGCATCTAGAAGAAGGTAAATACTACAATTTTCATCTTAATTCCAAGCCAAATAAACCTACATACATCACCCCTTAGGCCAATTCCTCCATCGTACCCGTCTCCATAATACACAACCAAATAAGTGAGAAAGAAATAAGATTTATAATGCTCATGTATAAACTTATTATTACATAAACTTTGTAAAATTTTAAAAAAATATTCAAATGTGGGAAAAGTTGGATATTAAACTGCATTTATTTGCATTTATAAACCATAAGTAAAATTCTTTAAACTAACTAATTAATCTAATTATGGAAAATCCTTATTTCTTTTAAACCTTTATTAACTAATTAAAATGCCCACTCCCTATGGACATTCAAAACCTAATCCCACCTGTTACAATGACCCTTTATAAAAAAATTGATAGACGAGGATAGAAATGGTTCAAAACGTGGTTTACACGAACTCCTAAATTCTAGCACGAAGTTGAGACTTACTACAGGTTGAATAATCTATGGTGATGGTGATGCCCTCTACTATTTCATTATTAAAAATCTAAAAATATATTATTTCATTAGTTGGAAATGTTCCAATTTTTACAAGTGCGGTGCACCGGTTGTTCAAGGATCTACATCTCAATATTTATCCAACCACGCGAAAACATAGTCCCAGGAAGAGAAACCTCGACTTGGCTAAGCGTTTACCATTTATGCAAGCGCCAATTTTTACATTAACATGCACTGCACTGAACTAAATTGAATTGACATAAATAATAATGCAGGTGAGCACAAACTTTAAGGACATGCTTACAGTGGGCCAACCCTAGAAACCATAAATGGGAGACTTGCCGTGTTCGGATTCGTATCAGCTGTCGAGGAGATAGGAACAGATGCAAGGGAGGAGTTCTGAAAACACGGTGTTGGAACAATGAGTACATGAGATTCAACAAGCAACCGCTCAGTGCACTGTCGACCTTGCAGCAATTTGAGCAGAGTTGGGAGGTCTCTGCGAAAAGATCTCCGCATCGATAGAGTGACTCGAGGGTGAGTCATGATGTTTGTTCTGGAGGCCTGTTGCGCGTGGAATCCCCCACATGGCAAGATTTAGGGCTTAAACACCATTGTAAAGACTTAGCGAATTGCGAGTGTGGGGCGCGATGTTGTAATAGAGATGTCCACCATTACTTTTGTAAATGTAGTTTCAGATTGAGAGAACTACCCATGGTCGGCAGACCATGGGATTGTATAAATGGATTGATGACAATGGAATATAAGGATAGAAAAGTATCTGAAGTGTAGATTTGTGTCTTTGGGTCATAGAGTAGAAGAAGGCTCTGCAGCTGAGTGCGCATAGGCCTAGTAGTATGCAGTTGAGTGCGCAGACCCCTGCAGCTAAGTGCGCAGGGTAGGTTGAGTCTTTAACCATTTGAAAAATTAATAAAGAGAAGTTCTACCATATTTCTATGTATATTTTCCTGTCTTATGCATTAAAGTATATTGGGTATGAATTGCATGTTTATTGGTTATTTACTCCGCGAACTTATATGAATATGCTGAGTAAGTGAATGTAATATAAGGTATCTATTTAAGTGAAGATAACTAACTGTTATAAGGAGATAAGTAAGATCCATGGCATGACATGGGGAAATAGTGCAGATCACTGCTCCAGCAGTGTGAAAGCCCCACAGTCCCTGGTTAGGGCTACGCGAAGGCAAAGATAATAGGTTGCAAAGGCCATATAGGTCTAGGAATTATGCAAAGTAACATGCGTGAAGGTATTCACAGTTTGACTAAATCAAACCCCTCAGACATCTCAAGGGTGCGGAAACTTGGTTCCAACATGCCCCCATACTGCTTCGGGTGAGACCTCAGTCTGCGCTGCACGGATTGTTGCTGAAAGGGCTAGTAGTACATGGATTTGTTTGTCTAATTAAACTCCCAACCTGTGTCATGACCCAACAACCCAACAAGATGCATATTGAAGGTAGAGTGTTTGTGGAGAATTTTGATGGCCCGGGTGCTAGTATTGCTGTTGGTTGGCATCCAAGTCAACCTTGTTTGACTTACGATGGTTATAGTGATGTCGAAGTGATTTGATGAAGTGTTGTAGAGGCGCCAGTGACTTTTGGAGGTCATGTAGAGGCTTGCGAAGCTTTGGAAGAAGTTTGAGAAATTTATGAGTTGAGGAAAGATGTTTCCCTTCATCCTCTACCCCAGTTGCATGGATGATGAGTCACGGGATGATTGAAAAGCTCCAGTCATTGGTAGGTATTCCTATGGGAGAGACTGGGGAGATCTATTCGAATTTAGCCTGTGTTTCAAGTGTGACAAAGTTTTTTTAGGAGTTTTTCTCTACATTCCTCACGCTGTTAAGCTAATTTTGGCATTGTCGGATGTTCTTGATCAGAATTTTTCAGCATATGGTAGCAAAAGTTCGCGGGTCTGCTAGAAGTTGATCAAAGTTGAAAATATGAAATGGATAGTGGTGTTAGTGGTTGATTTAGTAAAAAATCCTATCTTAACCAAATCTTAAGCATGTGTGAAAATGGTTAAGTGATCCATAACATGTACAATTTACAAAGTTACTCAACATAGGAAAGTGATAAATAGAGGAAGGTACTAATTGGTTGGTTTTCTTGAGAACGTTAGACTATTCCATTCAGAGGGCCTTGAGAATGAGTATATATTGCAGCAACGACTCACATTATTTGGCATTTTTTTATCAATGTATTGTGTGCATAAATTAGAGATAGAGTTTAGAAGAAGATTTATATTTTATGTTTTGATTGTGGCCTAAAATTGGCAGCTTGTGGTGTGTTAGAGAGTAGAGATTGTTGTGACTAGAAGAGAAGAAATGACCCTCTTAAGGGATTTTTTTTTTTTTTTTTTTTTTAATTTAGATTTGATGTGTAGGATGATGGTGTTTGTGGGTTTCTCATGTTGAGCTGATTGAGAACCCATTATAAAATATTTATGAAATGTGGTTTGCATGGAGGAAGTGAAGGTGTGGAGGCTTAAGAGTAGACATTGATTTGGCATATTCAGTAAAAGGAAGATATTTCTCCATCCAGTTGGAGTTGGATAGTCCAATGGTAGTTGGGAGAGGATCGTTGGTCGTGGGAGCTTCGAGCAGATATATTTTGATATATCTATGAGAGGAAACAATTTTCCGGTCTGATGGATGCCATCATAATTTGAAGAGGGCTGATTCTTCTAGCTTATGGGTGTAAGCTAATCCATGTACAATTTGTTCAACAAATTAATAAAATAATTGAGCAGTGCAACAAAAGTAGGGTGGTGTTCTCTCGAAAGGGTTTTGAACATGAATACTTGTGTTCTTATGTGTGCATGCTTGTGTTGATGTTTCTCATGGTTATTATGTTTGAGTTTATTGTTTCTTTCATATTTAGTTAAGGCAATATTGTGAATGGGCATGGTTATTTGATATTGTGGTAACAATTTTAAAATTGATATAAAGGTCATCACTACTGATTCATCCCCCCTCAATACTCAATACATTTCCAACATAATTTTTTTCTTCTTGGTAGTCAGTCAGCAATGCAGAGCCCTAGACCAACTAGTCGGGGAGCGTTGTGGGGATTTTCACACACTGAGACCTAAGCCTAACCCCCTCTAAATCAGTTTTTTGGCACGCTCTGGTTTTGACCTCGAGATTGTGGAGCTTTTCAAGCTCCCTACAAGGACAAATTACTATTTCTCAATGTAAGTGATCGATGGGGGTTTGTGGAATCCTATCCCAGTGACCCTAAATCTAATTACAAGATTGTTTTTCCCTATTGCCCAATTGGGCTTAATCTATGTGAGTTAAGTTATAATTAATGTGGACTGTTTCAAGTCTTTCCTTAGTGGTTGTAACCAAGCGCTAGTTTTATTAGGGTGTGAGTGTGTGAATAATGTGTATGTGGATGTGTTTATTAAATCATGTTTTATGATGGCAATGCTATTGAGAAATAAAGTGCATAAACTATAAATAATAGTAAAAATGAATAGTAAAATAACAACAAACGGAAGCATGCAATTCCCCACGCAAAAATCTATGAAACGACAAGAACAAATGAGGACAATACAAGCAACCCAAAGAAACGAAAATACCAAAAGATTTAATGCATAAGGGGCTAGGATCTAAGGCTAGATCTGCTAAAATGATGCAAAAAAATCCAAGAAAAAACATAAGGGAAAGTATTGGAAAATAACAAAAATCAAATTGTGAAAAGAAGGATGCTCGTGGCGATCCTAAAGAATAAATTCAACACATGTCTCAAAAGGAAACAAATCATTCTAAAAATTACCTAAAAAGGACTACAAAATGATGGCAACAACGTTGGAAAACAATGGCTAAATGTTCTACGCACTAGATTCCTCAACTGAACAAATTGTCTCCAAAATGGTAGAGGTGTACTCTAAACCCTAAGGGGATTTTCCCTTCCTCAAAATGAGAAAACGTACTAAGAGACTCTAGGCCTGGGGGTGAAAGGGAACAAGAAGAAATCCCTGCTGACACACGTGCATAACTGTGGCCAAAATTATGAAAAAAAATTGTACAAATAGGGGGCACAAGTTTTGACATGTTTAATGTGTCCTCAAGCATAAAAAGGCTCAAAACGTCTATATGGGGTGCAATATTTTGTCAAAAAAAATGTGCTCCATCCCCAAAGGAATTTCTTCGTAAATTTATTGCAAACATTGTCATCTCTTGCACGAATGGTACATGTGACCTACAAAAAAGACAAGGAAACCCAACAGAACAAATATTCTTCAATCAAAGAGTAAAACTCCAAAAAAAGAAGTGAAAATTGAGAGAAAGAAAAAACCCTGAAAATTGCTAAAAAATGTCTAACCAACATTCACTGGGGTTCTAGATTTTTAAGCTACTCGAGTTGTCATTTGTTAGTATGAAGTTTCTTGGATGTTTCACCAAAATCCTTCACTTATGTTAATCGTTGCATATAACAGTAGATGGTTTGGTGACAATTGACCCAAAGTTAATACTCAGAAACCGGCTGAAGACTTTCAATATGGTTTGATCAACTATTAGGCAAAGGATTTCCCAACCCAAGTGAATAAAAGTGTCATGTTCAAGAGTGCTTACAAAGTATGACAAACAGGCTCATTTTTCTCTCTTTTCCCCCACCATTTCTAGCAAGTACCTCTTTATTTTTGACAAGCTTGAGGACGATAACATTTGCTTGATTATAAGCTCATCCTTCGGATGAGTCCAACTTAATTTAAATTCGAACCCTAAGAAAGAGTGGTCCGTTCCTGTTTGTAATTGAATAGGTCCTTTACTCTTAAATTTTAACGAGTCCAGTATAGGAAAAACTCGACGTTTTTCAATTTTAGAGAGTCTAAAAAAACTTAAGAAAACTCCATGGTTGTCCTTTTTCATAAATTTGTGTCTCCCAAGTCCGAAAAAGTATAAAATAATACTTGAGAGAACCGCTTGATCACTACGACCAAGGAGTACTTTTCGTAATTAGTGCCTCTGATCCGAAAAAAGTAAAAAAGTGATCAATGACACGTCATTTTATAACCAATATCGAATTTGAAACGACAAAAATCCCGAAATCTTTTCAGGTTTTTACGGTTAGGAAAAGAGCTGTAAGTGGACTGTCTTTTTAGTTCCGTTTTAACGAGTTTAAAAAGAAAACTCGATGATATTTTCATTTTTTAGGAGTCAGAAAAGAGCTTAAAGGCGACTCTAATGTTTTTCGGTTGAAAATGACCGATTTTTCCCGAAAAATCCGTTATCCTACACAAAAACTAAAACATTACTCATACCTGTTTAAAATGGATAAAAATGCTGCAAAAGTTACCTTTTTAAAGTGAAACATAAACAAATTAACAACTGATTTATTCAAAAAACCTATAAAAAGGGCTTTTGTAAATTCATTTTTACTGTTTGAGTTTTGGGTGAGAAAATAGAGCTTTTGGTCACAAACTTCCCATGAAGATTGCGGAAAATCTGTCTGTTGGAATCGAACACTGTCTCCTCCAGGTAATCTACATCATCCTACTCTTTAAACTCATCCATTTCAATTTTTTTTTTATGTTTTAATTTCATTTTTTAAGGGATTTTTAGGCTAGAAACCCACACGTGGGTGCCTATAAGCACAGCACGGGTAACCTGTGGACCCCGACTTTTTCGTAATGGGAAAAAAGTCAGGGGTCCACACCTGCCGTGAATGCAAGGTGTGGACCCACGCACTGTCTCTAACAGAGAGGGTGCGGTCCTCGCAGCAAGGGTTTTTAACCCTAAATTTCTCAAAATTCACCCAAAAACTTTGCTTTCAGACATTCTAATTTGCCTTTTTGTTGAATGTAGATTATACATCATGCTTGATTGGCGAGAACGGGAGCATGAGGATATAGATCTTGCCACGATAAATCATCAACCTTCGATTGATGCATTAAAGGGATGCGGCTTATACAAATTCTGGGCCATACCTGGCATGAGGGCCCAGGTGGGATTTTTGCAGTGGCTGGTAGACAGGTGGAGCATACAGGACCAGGGCTTCTTCGTTGATGGTCACCAGCTCGAAATGGAGCCAGCAGACATCTAATTTTTGACTAGTTTTCCTAAGAGAGGTGAACACTTGACTCTATTTGGGACTAGGCCAGGTGCCCAGTCTATCGATAGCCTCTGGCTAGAGTTCTGTAACAACCAGACTAAAGACAAAGGGATAGATATCAAAACCATATCCCTTCCTGAACTCAAGGTAATTGCGTTTGTTGTTACCAGGCTCTGTGGGAGTGCAGCACTACATGTAGCCACTAGATCCCAGATGCAGATGGCCGTTGACTGCTTTCGAGGCACCATCTTCAACTGGTGCGATGATGTGTTGGCTAATATAAAAGGCCAACTGACTAGAGCCAAGAACGGATAACTGAAGACATTTGGATATGGTGCTTTAGTCATGAGCTTTGGTCTAGAGAGGGTCCTAATGTTGGTCCCATAGCACCTCACTGTTGGAGCTTGACTTCCTCGAGAGCCCAAACTGATGCGATGGGTTGCAGTTATGGCCTGTCATCCTGAGGAGGGGACAGAGGTGGTTCGATTCACTCCTGAGTATTTCCATTGGTTGGAAAACTAGGTTTTTTCTATTTAGGACTTTCCTTATGCTGGGTTAGATTTTCGTGGTGACCCAGACATGGCTCTTCCACTAGGAGAGCAATGGGATGACTCAAGTAAGATCATTTTCAACATTTTTCTAATTTTTTTTTTTTGTTTTTATCTCGTCCCAAAATTGATAGCAAAAGTTTCAAATGCAGATGTAAGTCCACGGCGACCAGCCGCTCTCCGGCCTTATGAGAGGAAACAACCAGCTGCAGTGGCACCAGCTCCATAGGACAAATCAGCAGAGACCTTGGCCGAATTGGAGAGCCATTTAGAGCATTTGACAGGAGACATTTCGGAGACCGGCCTAGATGACATTCCTCTTCGACTACAGCGCTATGTGATTGGGGTCCCAGGACCTTTCAGGAGGTTCCTTTGTAAGGTGGCCCATATAGTGGTTTCTTATCAAGATCATCACCAGTGATAGGATGATCACCTGTTGTAGACACATATGACATTTTTGCTTTTTGTACTATCATTTTTGCCGATCATAAGGTGTTTTTCAACCTATGATTGAGGACAATGTATATTTTGACACACTCCTATGTTATACTATATCACTATTACCGACTTACCTTGTAAAACATGTTATGGAATGTTTTTAAATTTACTTGTATGATTATTGCAAATGTCCACTTAACATTCAAGAAGAAATTGCATCTGCTAATGTATTTAGATATCTTGGAATATGTTGATACTTAATATAATCAAACTCACGTTCCAAGAGACGCACTCTCAAAAATAATCTTAATAACACTGGATTTCTAATGGCATATACTCTATTAGCTGCAATACAACGAGTTCAGAATCTAATGTCACTATCAAACTCCGAATCCCAAATGAAATAGATTCAGATAATAACTCAATCACTGCACTATACTCAGCAATATTGTTCATTGTTTGACCAAGGCTTACCCCATGCATAGATACCAACTCGTCTGGAGCGCACATCTTTCGATCAAAAATTTGGCAGTTGTGGCATTTTCGGACCGCGTTACTAAAATCTTTAAACAAAGACGGCCAGAAGTAGCCAGCGTGCAATATCTTTTGGGCTGTGGAAATCCCAGACATATGACTGCCACACACTCCAGAGTGACAGTCATTCAGAACCCTTTCAGCATCTTCATGAGTTAAACAACGTCGGAAAACAGAGTCTGCCCCATGGCGATAAAGAGTATCTCCAATAATTCTGAATTGTTGGGATTGGAATCGTATTTTTCGACGTTCTGACCTTGAAATTTCTGGCTTAACGTATTGGGTTTGGAGATAAACGCTGATATCCCCATACCATGGATCTAAAGTGCTGATTAGAAACAAGGATTCGTCTGCCATGGGCTCCACTGCCACAGTTTTCGTGCCAGCATGCGAGAAGTCACACATTAACTCTGCAAAAACGAAAGATTTCCTCGACTTAGAATTTTCAAATTCCAGGTCAAACTCCTGCAGGATCAAAATCCATTTGAAGTACTTGCCACCTAGCAATTGCTTGGTTAAAATATAGATCATAGGGTTGCAATCAGAAATTACTGTATTTTTACGTAGTAAATTGTAATGACGAAAACGTTGGAGAGCTTGAACAGCTGCCAATGCCAATTTCTCCAAATGTGAGTATTTTAGCTCAGTTGGATTTAAAGTTTGACTAAGGTAATATATCACATGTTCAGTATTGAATTCATCTTCCTTAACTAACACCATTCCGATGGTGGAATGGGAGGCGGTGAGATACAAGAAGTAGTCCTGGTTGTAGTTGGGAGGATGCAATAATGGTGCATGGGTCAACGCATGTTTTCGTGCATCAAAAGATTTATCAGCTATATCATCCCAATAGAATGGAGTATTATGTTTCAACAAATGGGTAAAACCCTTTGTGATCTCGGCGTAGTTATGAATGAATCGACATAAAAAGTTTGCTTTCCCTTGCAAACTTTGGAGTTGGCGAAGACTTGAAGGAGGAGGCAATTCGACAATAGCTTCAACCTTCGAGGGATCGACGTGAATGCCAGCTTTCGAAACAATAAACCCCAGTAACCGACCCGTTTCTATACAGAAAACACACTTGTGTGGATTCAACCTAATTCGATAATGCCTACACCTCATAAAGATTGCTCGTAAATGGATGAGATGATCTGCTCGATGTAAAGAATGAGCAGGTAAATCATCGAGATAGGGTTGCACAATGTGCTTGATGTCATGAAACACGTAAGACATGGCCCTTGGAAAAGTTTCCCCACCATTCTTGAGCCGAAAAGGTAATTTGCAATAAGCAAATGTCCCCCATGGACAAATGAAAGCCGTTTTTGGTTGATCAGCAGGTAGAATATTGATTTGATTGTATCCGGAAAAACCATCCATGAAGGAGAATATTTCACTGCTGACACAATCATTAATGATTTGATCGATATATGGAGTTGGGTAATTGTCTTTTGGATAGGCTCGATTAATGTCCCTATAATCGATACATATTCTTATTGTCTCTTACTTTTTGTGAACTAGAACAATATTTGATACCCAATCCATTAACGAAATTGGATAAATGAAACCTGCTTTGAGTAATTTTTCAACTTCTACCTTAATAGCAGCAGCTTTTCACGGTTGGATCTGACGCAAACGTTGTCGGACAGGTTTAGCATCCAGGTAAGTTTTGATTTCATGAACAACGATTGCTGGGTCAATTCCTGGAATTTTCTCATATGACCAGGCAAACACATCATGGAATTCTTGAAATAGGGCCTTATATGTTTGAATTTCATCTTCCGTACATGAGGCACCTATATGAATGTTCTCAATAATTCCAAGCTTAACCGAAATATCAATAGGAACAGTTCGAGAAATGTTTCCCAAATTTAACTTTGAATCAGGATTTTTCATGGGATTCTGAGGTTCCTTGACATATTCAGTCGTAAAAATAGATGAAAAACCATTTTCAAAATGATCACTCTCGGGTAAAAACGAAGATCTATGATGAAAATCTTCCCATGGTAAATCATCAACGCATAGGATTTCATGAATTTTCTCATCAGTGTGAACAAGTTTGGAAAACGTTGTTGAATCCAAATTTGATGTTGAAAGTGATTTCACATGGACCACATTCATTAAGTCAATTTTGGTTGAAGGTGGGTTGGAAAACGACTTCACGGCCTGATACGCAATTTCATATGGACTCAAAGGCATAACATCACCAAATAAGTCTATCTCAGATTCGAAAGGTACGATCCAAGGATCATCATAAACAATAGTGTCTGATGAAATCATATGAATGGTTGTAGTAGAAGAGGATGCGTTGATAGGAGGAAAAGGAAAATTTCCCAGTAAACCAGAATCTTTAACTAGTCCTACTCCAACATCCTTATATGGGATAGTTGTTTTGCCGACATGCTGAAAACTTTCAGAAGAGGCTGGGTCAGAGGAAAAGTAAGTCAGGTGGTCTATAGTTATGATATTTCCATTATGAGCGAACTTTATAAGCCGAAAGACCGATGAAACGGCAGCTGTCATAACGTGACCATCTACGACCCAAGAGAAGGTTGTAATCTAGAGGGGCATCAACCACCTCCACATCTAGATTAACAGTTTTGCCTTCAACCCCTACAGGTAAATCCTGTAGAATGCCAAAAGGATGGAACCCACGACCATCAAAGGCCTTTAAAATCATCGGGGATTGATTAAGTGTAGGAGAACCAAGGGATCTCCAACACTGTATCAACATATTACACGTTGAGGCTCCCTCATCAATCACAGTCCTATAACAAGGTCTTTTTTTGACTAACACTGGGATCTGGAAAGCCATTTGATGAGGTAAGCGCGGTGTACTATTTTCTAGATCGAAAATTATAAGGTTTGAGTCCTGAACGTCAACAGCTCATGTAGCCAACAATAGTAATTTACGTTGTGATGGACATGATTGCAGCACTTCCATAGCCGACATTGATGAAGGTGAAACAACTAAATCTTCAACAATGTTATAGTTCTGAGCCGCTCTCACATGTGGATTGAAAGCTGACTTTCGAAGTATACCCTTGGCGGGCGGTTTGATTACTAAGTCTGGGTTAGGCTGCTCGATCTGTAGTGGATTGGAACCGGGAGCTGAGGTTGATGGGTTAGAATGAGAAGATTCTGCTTCTTTACCATCAATAGGACTTTTACTTCCATAATCATGTGATCGAGTCGCAATCCTAACATGGGCATCATCATTAAGGGTTCTTCAAAGGCATTTGAGGAAGAAACTATCATCTTACTGTCTCGACTAGGAAAAGGATCCTTCAAAACAACAGGCGTTTGGGAACCTTTGACAATTTTCGTAACCTCTGCACGATGGGGGCAGTCTCTTATAAAATGCTCTTCATCACAAATGAGACAAGGATAACGAGGTTTGCGTTTCTCATCAGTTGATTCTGCTTTTTCTGGTTTCTCTTTCGAACTTTTATCTGTTTTATTTTTCTTCTTCCCTTTCTTCTTACCGCCGGATTTTGATTTGGCTGTAGATGACTCTACAACATGAATATCGGCAGAAATTTCCAAGGAAGAATCTCCTGTTGGTGGATCTGGTAAAGTTATGATAGGAGAAGAATTCTTCAAAGATTTCTTCTTACTTTTGGTATTAACCATACCAATCATACCATTAGCGGCATGAGACCCTGAATGAGCTGCAGCGATTTGATTTTGTTTAGGAAGATTGGGCATTTTCTCGTGGAATGTACCTGACTGCGTATAAACTAAGTCAAGGTACTGAGCTTGAGCAATTACTTGCTCCTCAATAACGACTCTGGCCTTAGCTACATCCTCAGTGATCTTCAGTAAAAAAAAATTTACAAACCATTTAGCTAAGATATGTTCCGAAATAAAAACTTTCACTAAACGCTGTCGACGTCTCCATTCATGAATGTGATCTGAAATGTAAGTGGACGTTGACTGCTTTAATGAAGTTAGTAATTCCGTGCCATTGTCATATCTCATTGGAAACTGACTAAAGTTATAAAGAGTGGCTCGCGGTAACTTAATGTACCACTTGGCCACAAGGCCAATTAGAGTGCACTGGAAAAACCTTAAATGGATTGAATCATCTGAAATGGAGTTAGATTCACACTAGAGGTGATAAGTCATCACATGGTTCGACGGGTCCTCTCCTCATTTACCTCCAAACTTAGGAATATCACTAGGCAACTTATTCGGCATTGGCGGCCAAAACGGAAGATAGTTAATTGGATCGTTCGTAAAGCATGACAAGTCAGGAAATTCCAAAGTTGAAATAAACGATAACTGATGATTAGGGTCCCTGAAACCCTCGGTCATGAGACCATCCCGAGGAGGAGGATATCCAGGATAACTAGGGATTGGAATTGCATTTGGGATATTATATCCTCCCGGAAAACCAGGTTTAACCAGACCATACTAGGTTTGTTGAGGTTGCTGATATATATACCCAGGGTATGGTTGATACTGATAGACTAGCTACTGCACAGCAGGACCGAATTGGTATTGTCCCTGGTATGGTTGATAAGTAAATTGAGGTTGACTTGTGACAACCGTACTTGGACCAGGTTGTCCTATAGGAATTTGAACCGAAGTCTGAATGGTGGATCCAGACTGAGGTAAAGATGTCTAAGGAGTTGATACAGGAACAGTAGAAACCAGAGCTGTCGATACTCCAGAAGTAGGTGGGGTAGGTTGAACAAATGTTGCAGCAGTTTCAACAGTTGTTTGTGATGGAGTACGAGGCGTACTAGGCCTAGGCTGAGAAACTACAAAAGGTGCAGAAGTTTGAATAGTAGACTGGACGGGTTGCTGGGGTGAACTGGAAACCAAGGGTTGTCCAGTTTGAGATGAAAACTATACATTCCGTTGCAAGACCTGTTGAGATCGAGATGGATCCAACACTAAGTTGATTCCAGGGTACGGACCCATAACAGGTTGAGAATATTGAGGACCATAACTGGGTTGAGGGTAGGGTTGATAATTCAAAGGTACATTTCCAACTCCTTGGACATATGATTGACCGGAAGGTGGTTGGAAACCTTTGTTTGGGTACTGACCTTGAGGTTGATAACCTTGAGGCACGTACTGATACTGTGGTTTACCTTGAGGTACATATTGATACTAGGGTTGACCCCGAGGTACATATTGAGTCTGGGGTTGACCTTGAGGAATGTATTGTCCCATAGGTATGTACTGTCCTTGAGGTTGCCCCCCAGGCGCAAATTGGGTACCTTGAGGTTGCCCCCAGTCGATAATTGAGTACTTTGAGGCTGCCCCCTAGGTGGTAACTGGCCACCTTGAGGTTGAGGATTAGGAATAGTACCTAACATCATGAGAATATCTTCTACACTCAACGACTTAGTTCCATTATTTCCAGTTAATAACTCTTGTTCAATAGGTTGATGAGATGCTCCCGAAAAAGTACCAGTAAGTGACTGATACCCAAAGGGAACAGAAGGACCGCTGTACAAAAAGGTTTCTGGATATTGAGAAAACATGGACAACTGTCTTGACATATTTAACGGAGGATAGTAAACCCTAGGTGTTGGGTGAAAAGGAATACAAGGTGGTGAAAAGCTTAGTCCCGGGTTTTCCAAAAAAATTGGTCAATGAAAGATACCAAGCACTGCTCCTAGGTGGACTGTAAAAGATCGATTCACGCTCCCTAATTTCTATAACAGGTTGATTTTCAGGGATAGAGATACCTTCTTCTTCCGAAGTACCAAGTTCTTCAATAGCTATAAGTCTAGAAGGAAGATTTTGGGTAATTATTCTTTCTACCCTAGGTGAACCAGGACCACTAGAAGATGAAGAGGAAAATCCCGATGTTGGCGTAGTAGTAAATTCAGTTTCAGGTTCGAATATATCAGGTTCCTCACCTAAATCACTAGTAGATGAAAAACTACCAGTAACTTCGGAAACATACATAGATTATGGATTATAATCTGCTACTAAAGCTTGATAATCTGGATGTACCACTAAAGAAGACTCTCCTTCTTCAGGTGACCCAACTCTACTGTCTCTAGGAGTTACAAGGGCTCATAACCCTTCAGGCTGGCTCGGTGAAAACTCACTAGGTTGGCATGAAGTCTATGAGACTTCCTCGGTAATTCAGCCACGATTAAATATTTTAACTACTTCACACGCAAACAAAGTAAAATCTCAATGAAAACCACCTAAAGCCTCTAAAGAACCAAACAAATTTTGAATCACATGCCTAAAGAATCTATGAGATCAAGCCACACACAAATAGTAACTTTCCGTACTGAAAACACTAGTTGGTGATGAAATCCAACGCCGCGGAGTTCAATACAAAAATGGCGGTTGGAATAGTTACCCCGACAACTTGCTTAATGAATAGACTGGCACAAGTTTCTCCACTAAACCATCTCGAGTGAAGAGAACCCCCCAGAAAATCCAAGTGAGTCTAGTCGACGTTTGCTCCAGGTACAGTGGAATCTTACTGCCACCGTCACCTTAGGAAGGAATCCTATAGAATATGGTCACTATGGTTACCAACGGAAACAAATATACATGGGGGAACAGTCTACGATCCGATGCGCATGCAAGGGCAGAGTAACAAGCTCAATACCCTTGAAGGCTCCTTGACATAATCCAAGGTTTACCAACAAGTGACCCCAGGCACCTCGATAATGGTTAATCTGAGGTTTACCGTTTTTAATACGTGAATATCTGGCATCGATCCCAATGAGGAAGGATTGATTCCCACACTGGTTCGGACATGATCTCGTTCTTCTCCTTTAAGAGGAGCTTTCCCCGAGCATAGATGTAACAATTGGATTTTTCTCCTACCGCAAGATACAACTACTTGTTTGTTTTACTCAGGGAAAATTTTAAGAACCCCTCCTAAATTTATAAATATAATAAATGGGCGAATCTCCATGGTATATAGGAAAAATGGAAGGCGATTTTATCAATAATATAATATGTATATATAATTTTTTGGCGAATCTCTCACCAGGCATGGCAAATATTTTACTCAATTATAAAATCTTGTAAGATCTTGACAAGTCTTTAACTAAATAATAAAATTTTGTATGGATCTA
Source organism: Pinus tabuliformis (assembly GCA_031772625.1). Classification (NCBI taxonomy): domain Eukaryota; kingdom Viridiplantae; phylum Streptophyta; class Pinopsida; order Pinales; family Pinaceae; genus Pinus; species Pinus tabuliformis. The sequence goes on along the minus strand of CM062819.1, from coordinate 141,253,796 downwards.
AGACGATAGAATTTCCCCTTTAAATAGTCTATGCTCACATGAATACCATGGTATTACCATGGGTCAATACCATGGGTTATCATAAACCTGGAGCTTAAAAATTATTATTAGTAATTTATAAAAATTAATAAAATTAATAGTTGATTTTTATTTTATTTTTTATTTTAACCAAGCTAAAATGTTTAACCTACATTAAATTACAACATCCATTTTTACTCTTGACCAAGCCCCAAGAGGATCAAATATTTTTTCACTCTATGCTAGTTTGCATATCACGATATTTGATACCTCTTGGGGGTTAGTAGATCCAGAGTAAAGATGGATCTATGCTGGTTTAATTCCCCCATTTAAATAGGTTACATTCCAGGTGAATACCATGGGTCAATACCATGTGCCATTTTTATTTTTATTAATTCTAATATGAGGGTTAATAATGGTTTTTTGCATGGTATTAATAACAATCTAGTCCATGGTATTTGTCCCATAGTATTTTTCCCATAGGTTTCACCTAAATATAACCCATTTTTTGAGTGTTTGTAAATATAAGGTGACTTATGGAGTAAATATAAAAAAAAAATTTATTTGTTTACCATACCTCTCGTTTATTTATATTTTTATTAATTTACCATACCTCTGTTACAAATATGGTATTTGGCCCATAGGATTCACTTAAATAAAACCTCTTTCTTGAGCCTTCATAAATAGAATGAGGGTTATGGACTAAATATAAAAAGAGGTTTTATTTATTTACCATACGTCTAGTTTATTTATATTTTTATTTATTTACCATACCTTCTGAGTAAGTATAAAAAGACGTTTTATTTATTTACCATACCTCCACTTTACTTATATTTTTATTTGTTTACACCAGGTGACTTATGGAGTAAATATAAAAAATGTTTTATTTATTTACCATACCTCTCATTTTTTTATATTTTTATTAATTTACCATACCTCTTTTATAAATATAGTATTTGGCCCATAAGATTCACTTAAATAAAACCTATCCTTGAAAATGGGCGAATGGATTCACTTAAATAAAACCTATTATTGAAAATGGGCGAATGGAAGGTTGTAACTCCTAATTTCAAGGGCTAAATTTACCTTTTTTACCCTCTCCCTTAAAATAAGATGGGCTATTTGAGGTGATTTGTAAAAATGTACTATGATATAAAATATTCGCCCACTAAAAATTTAAAACCCCTTAATTTCGCCAAAGGGCGAACATTCACCCCTAAAATTATCCTTGGTTTTACTATCTTGGAGAGTTAATTACTCCCTACTCCAAGATACTAGCCTAAGCTAAGTTGGTGTAAGAGAGCCCTAGAAATAAAAAGATTACTAGATAGATTTTACTTTAAGCGTTATTTTTATTGGTTTTTGTTTAAGTCAAGAGGTGCAGAGATGAAACTTATGGTGTGAAGACTTGACTCAAAATCACTAAAAGATGCACTTAAGATGATAAGCAATCTTTTCCCTTCAATGAATTTCTCGCTAGGAAAGAGTTTGAGAATGCAAATACTTGTAAACACAAATCTTTTTCTTAACAAACAAATCAAAAGAAGAGCTTTTTGTCTTTTCCAATGCACTCAAAACGAGATAACTAGTTATGTTCACAAAAAATTCCCTTTTCTTTCAAACACTCAAATACTACAAAAACAAACTTTTTCCAAAAGAGATTTTTTATTTTTTATAAAACACTCAAAACTATGGAAAAATCTAATCTTGAGATCTACAAATTCTAAGAACTATTTGAAGTAAAAGCTTACAAGATTTATTTTCAAGGATGTTTTACTTAGCTATAAGAAAACTAAGGACTAATTTGTCCAGAATCACAAATCAGTCAAAAAACAACCAATTTTATTTTTTCTTTTCTAAAAATGAAATCCAAACTTTTAACACAAGTTTTTTCAAAGTTTCGCAAAGAGAAAACACAAGATGGATTCCTCAAGAAAGGTAGATTTTGTAAATGGTCAGACTCATAAGAAGGCCAGTAAAAACCAAGGTGATCTGAGGCTTCTAAGGCTTCTAAGCTTTGAGTTACTACAAGACCAAAATGAAAACCAAGCCCAGTAAACAAAACTTCTAGGAATTTCACCTAAAACCCTAACACTAATGGAATTAACCTTAGAAATGTTCCTCACAAGTCACATGCAGGTCTGGGCAAAAGATAACAACACCTAAACAAAAACTAAACTAACTGAAAGAGAAAATCTTAAGTTTTCCAAAATTTTGACAGGGTCCGCAGGTCCGCAGACCACACAGGTGTGGTACCACTCTGTGTGTAAAGAAAAAGTGCGGATAGGTCTGCACTGTGTTGCAAGCCGAGGGTACGGTCCTCTCCCAAAGTTATGAAAAACAAAAAATAATCCAAGATCTACTAAATCTACCCAATTCCACACACAACAAGCCAAAAATAGAAACAAAAACACAGTTTCTCAAGTCAAAGTAAAGCAAATCAAGAAATCAAGTCCCCAGTATGGTCACCATTTTGTCACATGGAATGAGTCGTTCTTGCAGATAAGATCGACCTCCCTAGTATCTAATGATATCTAGTGACAAGCAAGCCAATCAAACTCTATCTTTCTCTAAATATGCAATTTGTAAACAAAGGAAAACAAGTGTTTTAGGCCTACCTTGGGTCCAATGCAAGTTTGTGGAAGCCTCACTCCTTTGATCCAAATGAGCTCCCTTGTAGTGAACCTGCAAACACAAACAAGCACACAAATTAAATAGCACTTGAAAAGCCAATATCATAAAGCATACTTATCATGATGATCAAGGAATTCATGAAACAAATGACATAAGACAATTTGTTGAGAAAAATGAATCTGATTGTATTAATTCAAATCAAAGAAGAACTCTACAACCTATGCCTTGATGTTGTACAAGCTCCTCCTAGGGTCCAACAAGAAGTCTCCTCTACTTTGAAAAGTTTCACTCTCTTCCCAATGAAGCCAAAAAGGTATGTGATCTCTCCTCTCAAGCTTAACTAGGAAGTCTCAATTCCACCAGAATTTACCCTAAAAAAATGTTCAACTTCTAACCTCCCTAGCAACCAGCCCAATGCCTCAATTTATAGTGCAATGGAGGGAAGTTACTAGGTCCACCTTCAAAGGGATAACTCCTTTCATCAAGGGATTAGCTCCTTCTCTTTTGGTATTCATGAACCACCTAAGAGCGAACCATCCACGTCAAAATTCCTTCTAGAATCATCTAGAATTAACCCAAAGTGAGTTTTTAAGAATAAAATTGTGCCTTTTTGACTTTCACAGGGGTCCGCACCCACTCCTTTAGAGACAAAGCGCACAGGTCTGCAAGTAACATGAACAAGGGGTGCGGGACCGTAGGCAACAGTGAGAGAAAGTTCGGAACCAGAACTTTATTGATTTTTAAGGTCTTTCTCTCATTTTCAAAGCTTGACATGAAGAGCTGAGGTCTGAGACTTGCTTAGGAGGAAAATATGAATGATGATAGACCCATACTGACTGCAAATAGTCATGGTGACAATATTTTGTGTAACAACAAGAAACACTACAACCTTGCATTTTGGTAGATTAACCCTACCTCAAGATGTTTTAAAGCATTGGATATGTGCACTTTCCAATTTTCCAACTTCTCATTAGCATCATTGCCATCCAATATCACATTTAGCATATTCACCTTCACATTAGACTATTTCTTGTAGAAAAATAAGGACACTTGTAGCAGTTTGCAACTTGACTTCTAAGCTTGCCCAAATTCACATGAAACACATGATAATCTTTGATTCAACGATTTGGGAAACTTTTGAACAAACAGATAATCAGTGATCCATGTGCTTTGATAATCTGTGATCCATGTGCTTTGAGGAGTGGACGCACACCAATATGGCTAGGGAGTATCTTATAACATTAACAGGTGAGGTGGATCTGTCAACAACCCTTCCAGACGACCAAGACAATTTTATAAGCTCTGCATTTACTACCTTTTTTTTTGTGAGGCCGATCTTCCATATTCTTTTCCTAAAATAGGTATGTGTTTAGGCTTTCTATTTGTTTTATTAAAAATAGTTCTTTGAACAAATTATTATCATATCTTGTTGCCTGTTCAGATTTTTGGGGCTACCATTAAATTCTATCTTTTTGATTGTATAGACTTTAAACACATATCCAACCCATTTCCTTGTAAGCTTTACTAAGAATAGGATGATAAGACGTTTCATTTTCTTGGATCAGATTCTAGCTTGGTTATTTCCTCTACTTTCGGGCATATGTAAAGTTATGTGCATTTTAATGGAATTTGATTGCTTGTTTCTTTAAGATATTTGAAAATTTCCTTGCTGACATTCTAACATCAATATAAGTTCATCCATATGGCACCAAGAGGATTCTCATCAAACTGAGTCGAACATGGTCAACCCTTGACCCAATACAACTCCCAAAAACATTGATAACTGCTTGCTGCAGTAGCTGTAACTGCTTTGTGAGATACGACATCAACATTCAATCCTCTTCCTTCACACAGTTACCAATCCATGACTTCGAGGTGCAACCCCACCATTGTCACACTTTCAAGTCAATACCTTTGCTGCTATCTATGGCCTATGGTCTAGCTCAGTAGCAAGTCTGGCCTATGATCTTTAGTCAACAAATAATATCAATGCAGTAGTATAAGTCGCAGAAGGACTTGACTCAATCTGATTGTACTGATTTGAACTTAGTATAGGACATATTTCATTAATATAATATGACTTTAGGTTACCAACCTTATAAACAGTCCTCGAGAATAGTTTCAATCATAATGCTGTCATCATCATGTTGCCACTAAAATACTATGCTAATCCTTCAAGTCTCGATATGCTGTTAGGGCTTCTTCCCATCAGTGGATTGGGGTCTCTCATTGATGTGGCTTAGGACCTCATCATAATTGTGAAGTCTTCGTTTATAGTGGTATATTGTTCCTCTAAACAGCGTAGTAGAGCCCTCCTTAACTGCTAGTTAGAACCTCTTTTGATAGCGTATGGGTACTCCTCATAAGACAATTGTAGAGACTTCTCCCTTCAATGAGGCTGGGCTTCAAAACTATGGCTAAGACGTGCTAGGTCTCCTTACTTGAACAACACCTAAAACACATCCTTTAGGACTATGTGTTGAGTATCTTTCTTATTGTGGTTCAGGGGTTCATTTAGGCTCCCTTTGATTGCATCTTAGCTATGAATAGAAGAATGTAGCTAGGGCTCTTTTGGAGCTTCCTTTGATATCATATGGAAGCCTCCTTGCTGTGATGAAGAACCTTCTTTTGGGACAATGAAGGAGCCTCTCTTCACTGTGATTTAATCCCTGTGAGTGCACCTTTTCCAGGCCCCAAAATTGTTCCTCAACATTAACTTCATGTGGATTTGTTAGAGGCTTGTTGTCTACATTTCCTTTCAAAAATATAGTGCATGAATGATTCTCCACATGTTCATGGAGAAGAGAATATATTTGCATTTGATGTGGTCCAAAGAGAAATTTTTTATTTGGTCAAGCATGTATTCTTCATTAATTATTTTCTTGACATCATTTTCATTCTCAGCACTATAGTTGTATATGTCATCGAGGGTTTCATTACAGGTTTAATCGATCTTTTGGGGCTGTCCAACTTTCTAATTGTCAACAATAGAGCTATCTATAGGTGGAAATGGATTTTTTTGACTTAAAGCTTCAATAAATGTGTGTTTATAACATACCATTGGTTTGTCTACCAAGGAATATCCATCACATATGTCAATAACTTTGTCTTCCAGATGAGTATTGACAGTAAAAGGATGAGACTTCCCTATCCCATCTGGCTTGAGGAATAAATTCAGATCGTAGGCATAAAAAATAGCAGGACTGTCAGATTCCATGATATAAGATATTTTAGGATTGAACTATAAAATTAATTGTTTCTTCACTCATACAATCATAATGGTCACGTTTTTTCTTTGTTGGCTTTGAAAAAGTTTATTAACCTCAAACTCTAGGAAACCATGATTACTTCCCTTTATTTCTTATAGGATCATGATCAACATCAAAGTGCAACATGGGGGTTACATTACTGCTACTCAAACTCACAATGAAATTTTGAGATGCCAAGTGTATTACCATGAAATTCTATAGCTCCCTTACTTTTAGTGTTTGTGAAAATAGGATTAGTTTATTGAACTATATTTCTTTGACCTCAAAAGTATATTCAGGATTTAAATTATCAAAAAGGAAAGCATGATCTTCATCATCCTTTTCATATGGTTTATCTTTTGGGGTAGAAACATGGTTTCTACCTGTGTAGAATTTCATATGGGTTATATCAATGGTGGAAATATTCAACAAATCTTCATTTCCTCTGTTTATCACTTTTTCATGTAGGAAAATAGAGTACAGGAATATGTGTTAGTCTAACTTGTAACTGTAAAGTTACTGAGTCTCAATTGTAATTATGTGATCTTAGAAGGTTTTGAGAGTATATAAACTCTTTTCAATGTATGTCCTTTCCTTGCAAGACTTGGAGAGGGGGATATAGAGTCTTCTTATTGGAATGCAGAGGTTGTTTGACTTTTTATAGTTGCTTATTATCTAATCATATGAAGAAAAAGTAGAGTTACAAGAATACAACTTTAAATGCCAGACCTTCTTCTACTTATGTTTTGGACAACACATATCACCTGATCATTCTAAACAATAAAACACAATAGGCAAACTCATTCCTATACCTTTTTAATTTTTCTCCTTTCCAAATAGGTTGAATGATCCTAAATTCAGTGGTAAAGTACTAGCCTTCTCTTCATGCAATCTCAAAACAACTATGAGGGCCAAATGACCTTCATTGGATGAACAGAAAGGCATTAGCACATCTATTTAGGGTGCATCTTTATGTGCATTTCTGGCTTCTTCAGCACAAGCATACAACATAGAGATGATTCAGTTTTGTGCTTGTGCTGAGGTGAGAAATGGAATTTTATGAACAATGCTGCTTTGTGTTCCTTGAAAAGAGTTTATATTGTTATAATCCTTGTGCAATTCAGTACTAGTTTTGAGAATTCATGGCTATTTCATATTTGTACAGGTCATGCTTGGAGGCTATTTTTCTTTGAAAGGAGATGAATATCCATATACATATTTAGTTTATCCATTTCCATTTGGAATCAATAAACCATTAAAAAAAAATCACCACCTTTGGAAGTAATAAATACCCTATTGATATTCATTTTTATCTCTAGTATATCAGCATTATTTATGGAGCAACAGAAAAAGGGACTAATGCAGTATGGTTGGATGTGTGCAAACATTTGCTTAATTATAATTTATCATTTATATTTCCAGAATGAGAGTCTACAACTTGGTAAAACCCTGAAGTTGGACCAATGAACTAATTAGGCTGGTGAATTGGGGTCTCCAAATTATTTCTGTTGCCTTTGGAAGCAATTAGCAATCTATTTATTTCGATATTTATCTCTATTATATGAACATCGTATATAGAAATACATAAAAATAGGACCCATCTAATATGTCCATGGAAGTTTTCAATTATAATTTAATTTCAACATGGCACTACTACTGCGTGAAATTCATTACTAGTTTGGCGAATTGATGGCTTGGACTTCCTTGATTGGATATGCTATGCCAATAGAAATTTGTCATGTTCTATGATCATTAAGGATAGATGTAAGAATTATTAATTAACCCTATTTCATGCCAAGAAAATCTTCCCACAATCGTATTTTGGGAGGGTTAACCAAATCCATTTGAGTAGTGAGTTTCCTTTAAAGTAGTCAAGGTAGTGATTGTACCATGATTCAAATAGTTGAAACACATCTATTTATCATAAGATGTGAATGGAAATGCCTCAAAAATCACTGAAAAATACTATTATTCATGCTAACATAAAGGTGAATCCAATTTACCTCATTGACCGAGAAAATAATTGTTCTTCTGACAACTAGGTTGAGCCATCTTCACCCAAGTTTGTAAGGGCACAATCTATGGATTCCTATCATAGATAATTCTAGGTTCCCATGTAGTAGTTTCATGAATAGTTAAAGAATTCCTCTTCCTCTTTGCACTAATCCCTATTGACAGTCCATGAAAAAATGATGTTGATCATTTATTTGTTGCAAGGTGGAAGAAACAAAACACCAAACCCATTTAGTGGAATTAATTCCTTACCATTCTCATTTTTTCTTGGAAGCCTTTGAGATATGACATGGTTCCTTTATTGAGACTACCGAATGCAAAAGAGGCAGACTCTTCTTGACATCATTAAGAACATGTGCTATCTATTTTCTAGACTGTAAGTTATCATAGACATTCCCTTGTCTCCCCTCTACCTCCTGTCCAAAAGGTTTTCTTGCTTCTCATAAAGACATACAAATATAACTAGATAGATAGATAGTTCAAACAGAAATTGCCTTAAAGTATTTTGTAAAGTTTAAAGCGAGTTTTCCCATATCTAGCCTTTAGTTTTTACTAGAGATGCATGAAGCATTATATAAACACAATGCAATGTTTTGGGAAGTCCACTCAAATGTGGAACATTGCTATGGAAACCAAGTTAAGCATTGATTTTAGACCTTTCATGCACATTTTATGGATTGTTGTAGTAGTGACATAAAAATAGACTAGGTCAGTTCTATCATATATGTCAAAGATAATTAAACTCAAAGAATGAAACTGCCATTTAAGCTATAAACTTGACTAAATGGTCCAAACCTGAAACTGTTACCCTTCGTTGTAAACTATATGTGCTACCAATTAATCGTAGTTAAATGGTTTTAGATTCAATACGGGAGTAGTCTTATGGAGGAGCTATTGGGTTCAGAAAGTCATCACAGAACAAAGGCCAGTGGGTTAATCACCTAAAACAAAGTGTTAAAATAGTCTGCTGAGATGTACATTTTGCATCGGGATATTGCCTAGGTAGATATATTTTTATGAGGAAGCAAAAACATGGAAAATGTTTGGTTAGGTAGAAACACATCTTTTCAATTTGGTCTAGCTTGAGTGATTAAAAGAGAAGGTTGTTAGGCCCTCCACCATTTCATGGATTGATATAGAGATGAGAGAAAGGATGCTCTCTCTTGAGAATACATGAAATACACCAATCTTATCTATGCATTCATAAGCAACATTTGACAAACACATTTGGCATATAGCCTTTAGTTTTTACTAGAGATGCATGAAGCATTATATAAAAACAATGCAATCTTTTGGGAAGTCCATTCAAATGTGGAACATTACTATGGAAGCCAAGTTAAACATTGATTTTATACCTTGCATGAACATTTCATGGATTTTTGTAGTAGTGACATAAAAATAGACTAGGTCAGCTATATCATATATGTCAAACATAGTTTAACTCAAAGAATTGAAATTTCCATTAAAGCTATAAACCTTGCTAAATGGTCCAAACCTGAAACTGTGACCATTCCTTGCAAATTTTATGTACAACCAATTAATCATAGTTAAATGGTTTTAGATTCAATATGAGAGTAATCTTATGGAGGAGCTATTGGGTTTGGAAAGTCACCATAGAAGAAAGGCTAGTGGGTTAATCTCCTAAAACAAGGTGTTAAAATAGTCTGCTAAAAGGTACATTTTGCATCAGGATATCCCCTAGATTGATATCTTTTTATGAGGAAGAAAAACATGGAAAATGCTTGGTTAGGTAGGAATACACCTTGTCAATTTGGTCTAGCTTGAGTGATTAAAAGACAAGGTTGTTAGGTTCTGCACCATTTCATGGATTGATATAGAGATGAGACAAAAGAGGCTCTGTCTTGAGAATATATGAAATACAAAAATCTTATCTATGCGTTCATAAGCAAAATATGAAAAACACATTTGGCATCTAGCCTTTAGTTTTTACTAGAGATGCATGAAGCATTATATAAACACAATGCAATCTTTTGGGAAGTCCATTCAAATGTGGAACATTACTATGGAAGCCAAGTTAAGCATTGATTTTAGACCTTCCATGCACATTTGATGGATTATTGTAGTAGTGACATAACAATAGACTATGTTAGTTATATCATATATTTCAAATATAGTTTAACTCAAAGTGTGAAACTGCCATTTTAGCTATAAACCTTACTAAATGGTCCAAACTTCAAATTATGGCCCTTCCTTGCAAATTGTATGTGCTACCAATTAATCTTAGTTAAATGGCTTTAGATTCAATACGAGAGTAATATTATGGAGGAGCTATTGGGTTTGTAAAGTCACCACAGAACAAAGGCCAGTGGGTTAATCTCCTAAAACAAGGTGATAAAATAGTCTGCTGAGATGTACATTTTGCATCAGATATCCCCTAGACTAACATCTTTTAATGAGGAATAAAAAACATGGAAAATCTTTGGTTAGGTAGGAATACAGCTTGTCAATTTGGTCTAGCTTGAGTGATTAAAAGAGAAGGTTGTTAGGCATGGAAAATTTTAGGGGCAAATGTTCGCCATTTGGCGAAATTAAGGGGTTTTATATTTTTAGTCGTCGAATATTTGTAGAATAGTACATTTTTACAAATCGCCTCAAATAGGCCACTTTATTTTAAGGGAGAGGGAAAAAAGGTAAATTTAGCCCTTGAAATTAGGAGTTACAACCTTCCATTTGCCCTAATTTTCAAGAATAGGTTTTATTTAAGTGAATCATATGGGCCAAATACCATATTTATAAAATAGGTATGGTAAATTAATAAAAACATAAATAAATGAGAGGTATGGTAAATAAATAAGACATTTTTTATATTTACTCCATAAGTCAGCTTATATACATGCAAGGGTGTAAACAAATGAAAATATAAATAAAGTGGAGGTATGGTAAATAAATAAAACCTCTTTTTATACTTACTGAAAAGGTATGGTAAATAAATAACAATATAAATAAACTAGATGCATGGTAAATAAATAAAACCTCTTTTTATATTTAGTCCATAACCCTCTTTCTATTTATGAAGGCTCAAAAAAAGGTTTTATTTAAGTGAATCATATGGGCCAAATACCATATTTGTAAAAGAGGTATGGTAAATTAATAAAAATATAAATAAACGAGAGGTATGGTAAACAAATAAAACATTTTTTTATATTTACTCCATAGGCCACCTTATATTTATGAACACTCAAAAAATGCCTTATATTTAGGTGAAACCTATGGGCAAAATACTATGGGCCAAATACCATGGGCTAGATTATTATTAATACCATGCAAAAAACTATTATTAACCCTAATATTAGTATTAATAAAAATAAAAATGGCACATGGTATTGACCCATGGTATTCACGTCGAATGTAGCCTATTTAAATGGGGGAATTATTAAACCAGCATATATCAATCTTTACTCTGGATCTACTAAGCGCGAGAGGTATCAAATATTGTGATATGCAAACTAGCATAGAGTGAAAAAATATTTGATCCTTTTGCTTGGTGGATCAAGAGTAAAAATAGATGTTGTAATTTAATGTATGTTAAACATTTTAATTTGGTTAAAATAAAAGATAAAATAAAAATCAATTATTAATTTTATTAATTATTATAGATTACTAATAGTAATTTTTAAGATCTAGGTTTATGATAACCCATGGTATTGACCCATGGTAATACCATGGTATTCATGTGAGGATAGAATATTTAAAGGGGAAATTCTAACATCTTAGATCCATCTTAATTCTAGGTCTACCAAGTGCTCAGAGGGATAAATAGATTTCATCCCCCTAAGAGTGGTAGATGTGGAGTTAAGATGGATATAGGTTGGTTTTCATGATAATTAAGATATTAAATATACTTAGGAAATTATATTGCAAAAACATCTTAAGGTGAATGGTTAAAGCTACATATAGTCACTTCACAAAATTTAGTAAAAAATACAATATCTCCATTAATATTGGTTTTTAACTTTTTCTGATTTAACAAAAAAAATTCAAAACAATGAAACCTTATCACTCTTTCCGCATCACCCACACAAAAGATTTCTCACCATTTTTCAAACATTCTCAATATGATATCTTCATGAAAAAGTGTAGGTACTGATGTTGTATTAGTTGTTTGAAATATAAGTTTTTTTGTACGACCTTTCATCTTCTGTGCTATTCTTAGTTTGTCCTAATGATCTGTAGGGGTTGGAGCCACTGCACCATATTTTCCTAAAAGGTGGAGATTGTTCACCAAAAAGGAAATTAATCTATATGTTACAACGTTGTTAGAAAATGCGAGACCTATGAGGGTAGTGAATTATGATAATAATCAATTTGGATTGGAAGAGACGTAATTAAATTTTATTATTTAATTGAAGATTTCCAATTAAAATAATAATAAATCTACATTTATATATTCATATATTGATTGGAAGGATTCTCACAATGGTCACTTCTTTAAATTAGATCCCCTTCAAGCCCTTGGGATACCTAATACTTTCTTATATAATATAATTGGGGCTTGCTACTTGTTGGCGTGTTGGGGTAAAAAAACTTGATGTTTTTTCTTTATCTCGTAGTTAGAGTCTATGGAATAAGAAAGCAAATTGATAACTTGAAAAAAATGGTAGCTTGACAAAAGTTGTAGAGAAAAGATTAATCTCTCCTACCTTGACAAAACTCGTTGTCAATATCAACACCTACAGGAATTTTGTTGTGGAATATTATCAAAGCTAATAGAAGGGTATGAAAGAGTGTATTATAAGAACCTTGACAAACATGGCCACTAAAAATTGGAACATTGTTCGTAGGAAGAGAAAATTATGTTTCTTTTTCCAAACATGTATGTTAGTATATTACAGTTTAATGAATATCTTTTCTTATTATCATATATGGTTTCATACTTTAACAGAACATTCGCCAAGACTTCACAATGTTTTATTATTCAGTAAAATATTTGCAAAGATGTTACAGGATTTCATAATTCAGTGAAAGATTCTCCATCACTGTACAACATAATATAATCTGGTGAGAGATTCAGCAAAAAAATTATATATACATATTATATTATTGATAAAATCGCCTCCCATTTTTCCAATATATCATGGGGATTAGCCCATTTATTATACATATAAATTTAGGGTGGTTCTTAAAATTTTCCCTGTTGTTAGGCTCTCCACCATTTCATTGATTGATATAGAGATGAGACGAAACAGGCTCTCTCTTGAGAATATATAAAATACACCAATATTATCTATGCATTCATAAGCAACATCTGACAAACACATTTGGCATCTAGCCTTTAGTTTTTACTAGAGATGCATGAAGCATTATATAAACACAATGCAATCTTTTGGGAAGTCCATTCAAATGTGGAACATTACTACAAAAGCTAATTTAAGCATTGATTTTAGACCTCACATGCACATTTCATGGATTGTGTAGTAGTGACAATAAAATAGACAAGGTTAGTTATATCATATATGTCAAAGATAGTTGCCATTTAATATATAAACCTTACTAAATGGTCCAAACCTGAAACTGTGGCCCTTCCTTGCAAATTGTATGTGCTACCAACTAATCATAGTTAAACGGTTTTAGATTCAATATGAGAGTAATCTTATGGAGGAGCTATTGGGTTTGGAAAGTCACCACAGAACAAAGGCCAGTGGGTTAATATCCTAAAACAAGGTGTTAAAATAGTCTACTAAGATGTACATTTTCCATCAGGATATCCCCTATACTGATATCTTGTTTTGAGGAAGCAAAAACCTGGAAAATGTTTGGTTAGGTAGGAATACAGCTTGTCAATTTGGGCTAGATTGAGTGATTAAAAGAGAAGGTTGTTAGGCTCTCCACCATTTCATGGATTGATATAGAGATGAGACAAAAGAGGCTCTCTCTTAAGAATATATGAAATACACCAATCTTATCTATGCATTCATAAGCAACATCTGAAAAACACATTTGGCAGCTAGACTTTAGTTTCTACTAGAGATGCATGAAGCATTATATAAACACAATGCAATTTTTTGGGAAGTCCATTAAAATGTGGAACATTACTATGGAAGCCAAGTTAAGCATTGATTTTAGACCTTGCATGCAAATTTCATGGATTGCTGTAGTAGTGACATAAAAATATACCAGGTCATTTATATCATATATGTCAAAGATAGTTTAACTCAAAGAATGAAAATGCCATTTAAGCTATAAACCTTACTAATGGTCCAAACCTGAAATTGTGACCCTTCCTTAGAAATTGTATGTGCTACCAATTAACCATAGTTAAATGGTTTTAGATTTAATATGAGAGTAATCATATGGAGGAGCTATCGGGTTTGGAAAGTCACCACAGAACAAAGGCCAGTGGGTTAATATCATAAAACAAGGTGTTAAAATAGTCTGTTGAGATGTACGTTTTGCATCAGGATATTCCCTAGACTGATATCTTTTTATGAGGAGGAAAAAACATGGAAAATGTTTGGTTAGGTAGGAATATAGCTTGTGAATTTGGTGTAGCCTAAGTGATTAAAAGAGATGGTTGAACTGGTCTCTCCACCATTTCATGGATTGATATAGAGATGAGACAAAAGAGGCTCTCTCTTGAGGATATATGAAATACACCAATCTTACCTATGCATTCATAAGCAACATCTAACAACCACATTTGGCATATAGCCTTTAGTTTTTACTAGAGATGCATGAAGCATTATATAAACACAATGAAATATTTTGGGAAGTCCATTCAAATGTGGAACATTACTATGGAATCTAGGTTAAGCATTGATTTTAGACCTTGCATGAACATTTCATGGATTGTTGTAATAGTGACATAACAATAGACTAGGTTAGTTATATCATATATGTCAAAGATAGTTTAACTCAAAGAATGAAACTGCCATTTAAGCTATAAACCTGACTAAATGGTCCAAACCTGGAACTGTGACCCTTCCTTTCAAATTGTATGTGTTACCAATTAATCATAGTTAAATGGTTTTAGATTCAATATGAGAGCAATCTTATGTAGGAGCTATTAGGTTTGGAAAGTCACCACAGAACAAAGGAAAATGGGTTAATCTCCTAAAACATGGTGTTAAAATAGTTTGTCGAGAGGTACATTTTGCATCTGGATATCCCCTATACTAATATATTTTTATGAGGAAGAAAAAACATGGAAAATGTTTGGTTAGGTAGGAATACAACTTGTCAATTTGGTCTAGCTTGAGTGATTAAAAGAGAAGGTTGTTAGGCTCTCCACCATTTCATGGATTGATATCGAGATGAGACAAAAGAGGAACTCTCCCGAGACTTGAATAGGTTATTCATAACATTGGTGGTGTTGGTGCCTTAACTTAGCCAAAAAATACCAAAATTCTATTGATGAACAAAATTTATTACCGAATCTACCTCAGAGTATCCCATAGTCACTGAATATGACATGCATGGTTTTACCAAGGAGGCCCTAAACTTTTTAACAATCAAACTTTACATTGGTATGGTCAACCTACATGCGTAGAAATGAAACTTATTTTAATAAGATGCTAGCAAAACCTGGACACAACTGTGTGGGATTATTGCTTGGTACCTGTAGGTTGCACAATGCCCTCTATTGGTTGAGCTAGCAGGAATTGATTTCTTCAGGTGGATCTTCCTAGTACATGTGTTCCTTTCCTTGTAAGACCTTCATACGGGTTTATAGATTCTTATCAATAGAATGCATATTTGTCTGTATAGTTGTTTATTACATAATCATCTAAAGGAAAACTGATTACATGAATATGGGTTAGGCTACCTCATAACTGTATAGTTGTTGAGGCTCAATTCTGATTACGTGATCTTGGAATATTTTCAGAGTATATAAACTCTTCATGTATTATGATTTCTCTGGCAATGTTCTCAAGGCAACTATTCCAAAAATAAATAAATAAAATAGCTTTTTTCATTAAACAGAGATTGTTTTCCTTTAGGAGCAAAGAGAGATTGTATTTACAATACCTTCTTTTGTTTGTGGCATGTAAGGAGATCTTGAGAGTAATCTAGAATAGGAAAACTAGTTGGTCAACTTGTGATAAAGGTGAGTAACTACTTGGACACTAAATGTTTGAGCCAGCCACATTCTTCTAAGAACATTGGATCGAGAAATCTTGAAGGCTTCAACTACATTGATTATTTCATAGAAGTTGGAAGAACTAGAGATGTCATGGATGTGTATTTGCTAACATTATGAAGATGATAGCACGTGTGTCTTTCAAGGTACATTGCCAATCATAGTGCAAACAACAAATTTTACCACTAATATAGTTCATCAGTGTTAATTTAGGTATGTTCTATGCTTAGAGCAATTTATTTCAATTGTCACATTTAGCTCAATACCTTTTCTAGATTAGCAATCACATTAGCATTAAAGTAAATTGTAGATAGAACATAAACATAAATCACAAAAGAAAATCCAAGACAAGAGGAAAAAATATGTTGTGCTAGCAACGACGAACCCCTATATGCGGAAACCCTTGATCAATTCTTCTTATATGTTCTTCAATAGTTTATGAGAGAGAGAGAGAGAGATAGTACATTTACAACAAAAGTCAACATTTGGACTTATCTATATTAGTGCATATATCATCTCTAAAAAGATGATACATGAGATCAGTTGAAGACATGTTGCTTCAACGAATTCTCCAAGGTGACTCCTTCACCTATCGTTGTGCTGCATTTCGTCATCATGTTGCACCTCACCATGCTGCACCATGCTGCACGCATCATCACTCTGTTGCATCTCATCATGCTTCATTAATAATGACTTTACCTATCACTGTACTGCATTATGTGCCACTGTTGCACCATGTTTCCATACTGACCTATGTGCTAGTTGCATCTTGCTTGCTTGTTGTCCCTAGTTTGGTTGTTGTCCTTAGCATGCTTGTTGTTGCATGCAAGTTGTCCATTGCATGCTAGTTGTAACATTGTATGCTTGGTATATTTGCTGCTCAGTTCCATACAACTGTCCCTATGTTACTTAGTTGTCTCTTGCATGCTGCTCTACTTTTGAGATAGATGCTCTAGATGTTCCGGTAGTTCCTGATAGTTTCAACAGTTCCTCGCAGTTTTGGCAGTTCTGAATGTTCCTAACAATTCTAGCAATTCCAGTTGTTCCCGAGAGTCCTAGTAGTTCTAGTAATTCCAGCTGTTCTCAGCAGTTCCGACAGTTTCAAAAATTTCAGCTATTCCCAGTAGTTTTGGCAATTCTGGCTATTCCATGCAGTTCTGACATTTCTAGCTTTTCCCAGCAATTCTTGCTTCTGCCCTATGCATCAACTTCTCGACTATTTTAGTAGTTCTGGCTATTCCCAAAAGTTCCAGATATTCACAATAGTTCTGGCAGTTCTGGTTATTCCCATCAGTTTTGACAGTTATGACTTTTCTGGCTATTCTCAACAGTTCTGGCAATTCTCGGCAATTCCAGCAGTTCTGATAATTCTGGCAATTCCGACAATTCTGGTTATTCCCGACAGTTCCAGCAGTTTTGAATTTTCTGGCTTTTGTGGATTTTCCTGACAATTCCATTAGTTTCGGCTTTTCCCGGCAGTTCTGGTAGCTTCGGCTTTTGTCCTCTGCGTCAGCTTCCCAGCTGTTCTAGTAGTTCCGACTGTTCTCGACAGTTTTGACTATTCCCGACAATTCTAATAGTTCCATCAATCCCAGTTGTTCCTGGTAGTTACGGATTTTTCGGCTATTCCCGGTAGTTCAAGCAATTCCGAGTAGTTCCGGCTTCTTCCCTTTGGATTAGGGAAGCGTTATCCCTTAGGATCTCTCCTCCTACTAAAAACCAAAGACAGGTAGAGAGGAGAGATCCCATGTGTGTTAGAATGACTTGAAGGCCAACTCTATTTATACCAAAACGGTGAGCACAAGTGGGGTTTATTTGGTTGCTGGCCGACCTTGATGAATTGTCCCATAACACAAATGAATTCATATCTCCATGAATACTTATCGGAATCCAATGGTATTTAGATCAATCCTACACCTCTTGATGAGAGGGATCCAAAACAAATATCAGCTCTTGGTAGTTCCAACAGTTGTCGGCAGTTCTGGTAGTTCTAGCAAATCCGGATGTTCCCAACAATTTCGGGAATTTTAGTTGTTCCCAACAGTTCCAGAAGTTCTAGAAATTTTGGCTTTTTCCCTCTGTGTCAAATTTCACGCCTATTCTAGCAGTTCCTAGAAGTTTCGGAAATTTTTCCTATTCCCAGTAGTTCCAGCAATTCTGGCAATTCCTACTATTCCCGACAGTTTCGACAGTTCCAACAGTTCTAGCTTTTCTCGACAGTTTCGATAGTTCTGGATTTTACCAATAGTTTCGATAGTTCTAGCTTCTGCCATCTGTGTTAGCTTCCCAGTTGTTCTGGAAGCTCCCGCCAGTGATCAACTTTGAACACGTTAGAGCCCTTCAAAGGGCCTCTAGCACATCGCAGAAGTAGGAAGAAAATTTTACTATTCAAAAAAAAATAAAAATTTGAATTTTGCGATTTAAAATAAAAATTAGAATAATATTCTAAATTTTTTTAAGAAGGGCTGTTAAGTTGTCAACCTGTCCATTTTTTTTTTAAATTTCATTTTTTTCTAAAATCTCGATTTTGGGAATTCCAAATTCAAAATAGTCAATGCATTGTGGGTCTATCACAAATTACAATGGTTGAACTTGTGAATTTCCTTTCTCAACTGATGTTAAATCCCATTTCAGAAACAAAATTTTCCAAATTTAGAGTTGCTCCCATTTTAAAAACAACAATTTCCTTTTGAATTGCTTTTTCTAATTGTAACTTGTGCATATGATGCAAGTTTGCGGTTGTGCCTGTAGGCTGCCCCTAAAGCAAGGTTTGTCAATAATTGGAGAGGATCATAGCTTCATCATTCAGCAGATGCCTATCAAGCAAGGTTTAAGCACTTAGAGAGGAGCACATTCAAGAGACTTCATAAGTTCATAGCATACTGGATTTCATAGAACTTCACATTATGCTTCAATATATACATCTAGGTCCTGTTGTTTATGCAATGTGAAGGAGCAAGACTAAATACAAATAGATGTTTAAGTTACTCATTTTTCTTTGATATCTATATTTTTCACTTACCTCTAAGAATATGCAATTCAAACATCAAGACAAAAATTAAATTTAATGCCTTAATAGCATGAATGAATCAAATAGTAATAAGAATAAATTCCATTGTCTCATCAATACAGTTTACAATTCAATTGAATCAAACAATAATAAGAATAAATTACATTCTCTCACCAATACAGTTTATATATCAATTGAATCAAATAGTAATAAGAATAAATTAAATTCCACTGTCTCACCAATACAGTTTACAATTCAATTGAGCTCCCATCATTAGAAACAGCATCCAAATCAAAATCCTAACCAAAGCACCTTCAAGTAATCCCTTGTTAGGCCTAAGTCATTAAGTTACCAAATATTTAATATCCAATGAATAAAAAATTAACAAAATATATGAGTAGCATAAGTCATAATTCATAATGTCCCAACAACCTAAATTATAAAAGGAAAGATGTCCTAAAAGTCCTCCAAAGTTATCAGGATAAGCAAGAATTGTTGAATAGCAAAGTTCACTCCCACTAATACAAATTAAAGCATTAAATTCAAGAGGTAGTATATTTCTAGAGCTTAACATCCCCAGAGGTTCATCAACTGTTAATGCAGTTGACAGTACAAGACCAGAAAATCTTGTTGTTGTTGCATCAGAACACACAACTTTGATTATCTCCTAAATTATTTCCAACATATGGGGATATACATTGCCACTGTAATCATAGGAGTCCAAAGCTATAAAAAAAAAAGCTTCTTCTTATTCCTCAGTGCAGGACACTTGTTTGAGACAATTAGGTTATTCGATGGAGGCCTTGGCTTAGGTTCAGAATCTTCAATGTTAAAAGATAGCGACACCCTTTTCAGTTTATCCAAAATAAGTTATGGGTTGCCCTTTGGTGTCAAAAGTTTGTCAACTTCGATAGAATTATCTAGAGAGCCATCAACGAAATATTTCTTGCCATAGATAGAAAGCCGAAGAGACATGTCCTTCAGGAATCATCCATTGATTCCTCCCCCATATTAGTATCCATTACAGTGATAGTCTTCCACTTAGGATGCCTCATCCTACATACAATTACCGAAGAAAAATATCTTATTGCAATGTTCAGGCCATGAGAAAAGGTGAATGTTTCTCAACCCATTACAGCAGAATTCATTCCATGGGTTTTTAGCTCTAGAAATACATTTTCTATGGCCTTCTAATCATGGGGATCAACTAATAGTCTATTGTTCAAAGTCTGCAAAATTTTCAGAAACAAATTTTTTTTAGAGCTTTGCTTTTCTTTCCATGTGCTTAAACATCAAATTTGGAACTAAAAAAAATTCCTGGAAACTTAGTTTACCTGTCAAAATTATTGCCATAACCCAATTAAAAAAAGGTGGAAACTCAAACCAATTCTTTTTTGGATGTTATTACACCAACTTCTGCTTAATATGATAGTAATTCAAGGAAAAATACAGAAAATATAACATTTGGCGAACATAAATGTTATGAACACAGTTAGCTTATCACTTGTCAGTTACAATGTGTATGAATTGTATGATAAATACTGGACTTGCAGTTGTGCTAGAAGGGGTTATTGTTCTTGATAAGCTGAGGAATATCTTGCAGTTTGCAACATTGTAAAGACATCGATAACCAATAGTATGTTGTCTTGGAACTCACAGCATTAGTTCCAACCAAACAATTACTGATTCACCATGTGTTAAAAAAAAGAAATTTGAAAATAATTTAATGTTGTCAATTGAATTGCATTTTTTTGTGCTTTTCATTATAGAAGGGTGCCCTGAATGTGTGCCCTTAGAAATAAAATTAAGACCTACTGATCCGGATTTAAACAGGAACGCAACAAATTACAGAGATAACCATATACACAAAGATGCAGCGGAAATAATACTTCATTTCATTAATGGAAAATACTGAAATATGCTTACAAACAGAAATGGCAATAAACTAGCTAGGGCGATGGTAGCTTATCTCTGAGAAGAGATGTGATGGCTACATGCCTCTGAACTGTGTTACAATGAGGCTCGAAGGCCTATTTATTGTTGAGAAACAATGGACAACCCTTAACATTCCAAAACCTAACCCTAGGAGATGAAACGCCAAACTGTGGGCCCCGTTTGGGTAAATTGGTACATCAACTTCCCGGGGTCGTAACTTTGGCATACGATCTCTGTTTGACGCATACAATAGCTCGTTAGAAAGATCTATCCGAGCACTACCACTTTGGGAAGGGCAACATCGGTCCATGGACCCATGTTGCCCCCAGATTTCCCAAAAAACGTCGTTTAGGGCCTCAAAACGGCTCCAGAAGTTCAGGACCCGAAAAACTGCTAAAAATAGTAAGTTGTGCTACAATTAAGGAAACTGAAAATGCTGAGAAAGACAATGGTGGGGGTCCAGGTGGACTTGGCAGGTGGCCACCAATATCCACCTGGATCATTCCTCCCCCCTTAGGAAGCAATGGTCCCCATTGCGTTGAGCTCCTCCATGAGATGAGGAAACTTCTGCTGAACTTGTTCCCTGGTGAGCCACTTGCCCTGCTGAAGGAGTTGGCCCGCTTTGACAACTCGATACAGTTGGATCTTCTGTTGGCGAGTGTTCTTGATCTGTGTGTCCATGATCCGATCAGTTGCAGCTTGTTCCATGCAATCTGGATTTAATTCTGTGGGTTTGAGCTGTTCTGCAATGTCGGATGTGTCTAACAATGGTGGAAAGTATGGCCGAAGGCGGTCCACATTAAATACTGGGTGCAGGCCAAGGAATGGGGGAATGCTGAGCTCAAATGCATTGTCTCCCATAGCCTTAGTAATGGTGTAAGGACCATATCGGAGTGGTCTCAATTTTCGATAGGCTCCAGTAAGGCGTTCCTTTTGCAAATGCAACCAGACTTTGTCGCCCACCTGAAACTTGTGTGGCACCCGATGTTGATCATGTCGCTGCTTGTACTTGGCATTTGATTTCTCAAGAATGTCATGGACCTGCTGGCGAATATGTTGGATTCGCTCAATGAAGCTGGTGGCCTTATCTGTTTCGGACTGGACATGAGCTGAATTCATGTGAGTAGCTGCAAGTGGCATGGCCACATCAATGGGGCATAGTGGCTGGAATCCCAAACCCACCTGAAAAGGGCTATGGCCAGTGGAGCTGTGAAGAGCTCGGTTGTAGCTGTGCTGAACGTAGGGGAGGCTCTCGTCCCATGTGCGTGGATGCTTTGAGTTATACATGCGCAGAATGTGCACAATCATCCTATTGACAACCTCCGTCTGGCCATCAGTTTGAGGATGGAAGGCTGTGGACTTCGTGAGTTTGGTGTCCAGCATTGACCAGAGACTGGACCAAAAGGTGCTGAGGAACCGACTGTCCCGATCTGAGATGATAGACTGTGGGATCCCAAAGTGCACCCACACTCGTTCAAAGAAGAGTTTAGCAGTGGCTTCTGCTGTGATATTCTTCTTGCAGGCCATCATAATGGCCATCTTTGAGAACCTCTCGACGACCACAAAAACACAGTCATTTCCATGCTTAGTGGAAGGAAGGCCTGACATGTAATCCATGGAGATGGATTCCCAAGGTCGACTAGGGGTAGGCAACGGGGTATAGAGGCCTTGCTTCTTAATGGTCGGTTTGGCAATGGCACATGCAGTACATGATCGGATGTACTTCCCAACATCCTGTCGAAGATTCGGCCAATAGAAATAGTTTTGCAGTACTGCCACTGTTTTCTCGACCCCGAAATGCCCAGCAGCCCGACTGTAGTGTGCTTCCCAAATCATCTTGGCACGCTCGCTTGAAGGAACACAGAGGTGACCGAGGTGGCATAATAGGGCATCCTGGAGGTGAAAATCTGCAACTTGCCGACCCTCCAAGAGTGTCTGGTATGTGTTGCCGAATTCTGGGTCGCTTTTGTAGAGAAGTGGCCAATCAGAAGTCTCGTGCCCGCAAGAGTTGAGCACGGTGGTTAGCGCCATGATCGGTGGTCGACTGAGGCAATCTGCAACATTATTGGTGCTGCCCTTTTTATACTTGATATTCAAGTGAAACTGTTGCAGGTATGTAGACCACTTCTGATGGCGATCATTCTGCAATTTCCCTTGGGTCTGTATGAACTGCAGAGGTCGGTGGTCTGTGTGGATGACCGTTTCCTTCCCCAAAATGTAATGCTTCCATTGTCGACAGGCCTGTACAATGGAATACATCTCTTTATCATAAGTGGGGTACTTCCGGACTGTGTCTGAAAGTGTTTCACTGTGATATGCCACTGGATGTCCATGTTGAGTAAGGACTGCCCCAACAGCATAGTCAGAGGCATCTGTCTCGACCTCAAATGGTTGTTGTAAATCTGGTAACGCGAGCACTGGTGCCGTGCAGAGGCGATCCTTCAACTCCCTGAATGACTTCTGTTGAGATTCAGACCAAAAGAATTTTGCTTTCGCCCCGCCCTTGGTGACTTGACTCAAGGGCCAAGAAATATGAGAAAATCCCAACACAAACCTGCGGTAGAAGTTGGCAAGACCTAGAAAGCTGCGGAGCTCTGTTAGAGTGGTTGGAGAGGGCCAATCCCGAATGACTTGGACCTTGGCTGGATCAACATGCACCCCCTGTTCATCAATGATGTATCCCAGATACTGAACCTCGGTCATGCCAAAAGTGCATTTCTCCAAATTGGCACATAGCTTGTGTTGCCGCAGTGTTTGGAGAACCTGTCGGATGTGGTGGAGGTGCTCTTCCCAACTCTGGCTGAAGATCAGAATGTCATCCAAGTATACTACTACAAAGGAGTTGGTGAATGGCCGCAAGATGTCATCCATTAGCCTCATAAAGGTTGCAGGAGCATTCGTCAATCCGAAAGGCATGACCAACCATTCGAAGAGGCCCTCCTTGGATTTGAAGGCAGTCTTCCACACATCTGAGGGTTCAATTGGTACCTGGTGATATCCTGACTTCAGATCGATCTTGCTGAAATATTTCGCCCCCTTTAGTTGGTCTAGGAGGTCATCAATCCGCGGGATCGGGTACCTATTACGGACAGTGATCTTGTTCAGTGCCCGATAGTCAATACAGAGTCTCCACGTCCCATCCTTCTTCTGTACCAACACTATCGGGCTCCCACAGGGCGAAGAACTCGGACGGATGTGACCTTTCTGCAGGAGCTCCTGAATCTGTCTCTTGATTTCATTGTTCTCCAGAACGGAGCGCCGATAAATTGGTCCATTGGGTAGCGGCGCACCTGGGGTCAGATCGATGGAGTGCTTGACTTGACAGTGCAGAGGAACCCCTGCCGGGGAGGTGAAAATGTCTTCGTACTCCTCCACAATCTTGTCCATCTGTAGCTGCCGTGCAGAGGAACCCCGTTTGGAGGCCGTGGCCACTGTCTTCTTCTTCCCTTGAGGGCGTATCATCAGGAAAACAAATTTCCTGGTTTTGGAAATGATCTTACTGCATTGTTTTGCAGTAATCAAAGAGATGGCGGCAGGTGGTGCTACCTCTGGTATCCTGAACAACTTATTTCCCAATGTAATAATAACAGCACGGGGCCTTGATTCATACACAGCATGTCGCTTCCACAAGTATGGTTGTCCTAGTAATACATCACAAACTTCAAGGGGAGCAATGTCACACAATACCTCATCCGTGAAGGGCTTGATGTTGTATGGAAGGCGACACTGCTGGCTCACGCGAAGATCTCGCCCTTGGTGAAGCCACCCAATGGTGTATGGTTGTGGATGTGCTGTGGTCGGTAAGCCCAACCGCTTCACGACCTCTGCCGAAATGAGGTTCTTTTGACTCCCGCTATCAACAATGAACTGTATCGGGGAGCCCTTTACCCACATCTGGGAGTGGAAGAGACGCTCCTCCTCCTCTGGATCTTCGGGTTCATTTTTCTGGATCTTTGCGGTAGCAACAGTGGCGCTGGGATCCGCATCAATGATATGCTTCCCTTTTTCATACCCCTTATCGGGTTCTGACTCAGAGTCGGAACATGCATCTGATTCTGAAACCTTTAGCTCAGCCACCAGTGACTGCTTGGCCCGACACTCACTTGTGTTGTGAGTGGAGCTCTTGTGGAACTCGCACCATTTTCCAGTGTCCTTTCTCGGCTTCGCGGCGTTGCTCTTTGCTTGCAGCTTCGGCTGGTTGTCTTGGGCTGTCCCGCCTTGGCTTTGTCCTTTGTTCTGTGGTTTAGGGGCACCTTTCCCCTGCTTTGGATTCGCAGATCCAAAGTCTCGCTTCTTTTGTTTAAACTTCTGCTCGACCTTGACGGCATACCGGTATGCTGCGCCGAGCGAGGGGATGTTTAAGAACTGTATTTCTTCCTGGATGTACTTGTGCAGGCAGCCACGGTATTTGAGTATCAAATGTTGCTCCGAATCCTTGATACCCAACTTTGTGCGAAGGGTATGGAAAAGATTGGTGAACTCCGGCACGTCTTGGTCCCTTCCCTGCCGCAGCGTGGTCCACTTTATGTATTCATCCTCATAGCTTCCGACAGGGTAGTACTGCTCCTTGATGGCATCCCGGAACGAATCCCAGGTGGGTGCGGCTGAAAACAGTGAGCCAGTACTTTCATCCTTCTGCTCGCAGTAGGTTTCCCACCAGTCCTTGACGTGGGGGGCTGCTTTGAGAAGAGCAAAAACAATCTTTTCCCGACTCGAAAATTCATGAACAGAAAAATAACCCTCTAGCAGATTTAACCATTTATCTACGGCATCGGCGTCTATCTGACCCTCGAATATGGGGATTTCAAAATTAACTTGTACCTTAAAGGGTGTGGTGTTTCCAGAGGAGCTACTGGAAGCCGATGCGCCGCTTCTGGGTAGCCGCTGAAGGATCTGCGCAAAGCTGTCCATCATCGCGTTCCGTTGTCGCTCGAGCGCTTCTTCGAGCAAGATTTTGATGGGATCTCCTGCCCCCTCGTCTCTCTTCTCGTCCGCCATGGGAGGCCGTCGGGATTTGCGAGGCTGGTCTTGCAAAGGTTCAACCAGTTCAAGCCCTAACTCCTTATATCCCGACCTTGTTAGGGACATGCAAAGAAAAACAGAGAAAAAGCAGACCGCTCTGATACCACTGATCCGGATTTAAACAGGAACGCAACAAATTACAGAGATAACCATATACACAAAGATGCAGCGGAAATAATACTTCATTTCATTAATGGAAAATACTGAAATATGCTTACAAACAGAAATGGCAATAAACTAGCTAGGGCGATGGTAGCTTATCTCTGAGAAGAGATGTGATGGCTACATGCCTCTGAACTGTGTTACAATGAGGCTCGAAGGCCTATTTATTGTTGAGAAACAATGGACAACCCTTAACATTCCAAAACCTAACCCTAGGAGATGAAACACCAAACTGTGGGCCCCGTTTGGGTAAATTGGTACATCAACTTCCCGGGGTCGTAACTTTGGCATACGATCTCTGTTTGACGCATACAATAGCTCGTTAGAAAGATCTATCCGAGCACTACCACTTTGGGAAGGGCAACATCGGTCCATGGACCCATGTTGCCCCCAGATTTCCCAAAAAACGTCGTTTAGGGCCTCAAAACGGCTCCGGAAGTTCAGGACCCGAAAAACTGCTAAAAATAGTAAGTTGTGCTACAATTAAGGAAACTAAAAATGCTGAGAAAGACAATGGTGGGGGTCCAGGTGGACTTGGCAGGTGGCCACCAATATCCACCTGGATCACCTACCCTTCAAATTTGATCACTGGTTCTCACTATTCTCGATAGTTCTGATAGTTCCGGCTATTCCCGGTAGTTCCAGCTTTTCCAGCAGTTCTAGCAATTCCTGGCAATTCTGCCAATTCTGAGTATTCTTGGCAGTTCCCGTAGTTCCAAAAATTCTGGCTATTCCTGGTAGTTACATTTTTTTGGCTTTTTCAGCTATTCTCGGTAGTTCCAGTAGTCAGCCAGTTCCGAATTTTCCCTCTAGTTCCGATAGTTCCAGATTCTGCCCTCTGCGTCAGCTTCCCAGCTATTCCAACAGTTTCGGTTGTTCCCAACAATTTTGACTATTCCCAGTAGTTCCAGAAATTCCAGTCATTCCTGACAGTCGTGGTTTTTCTATCTATTCCTGGCAGTTATGGCGGTTCCGACTTCTTCCCTCTGGATTAGGGCAATGTTATCCCTTAGGATCTCTCCTCTTACTAAAACCCAGAGACAAGTGGAGAGGAAGAGAACCCAAGTGTGTTAAAATGACTTGAAGGCCATCTCTATTTATACTAAAATGTTGAGCACAAGTGGGGTTTATTTGGTTGCTGGCTGACCTTGATGAATTACCCCACAACACAAATAAATTCATATCTCCATGAATACTTATCGGAATCGGATGATATTTAGATCAATCCTACACCTCTCGATGAGAGGGATCCAAGAAAAATATCAGCTTCCATTAAAAACGTGACCCACATGTGTACTGTGATGTGTGGTTTGACGGTAAGTCTACTTGGGTGAAGCCCAGGAGATTGCAGTTCAAATCTCATTGAGTACACTGACCTGCAGCTATGGTGGTGGCTTGACGAGTAGATTCCCCACCCCCACCATGGTGGCATGAGAGTCTTGTTCTTGCTAAAATCATAGGATCTTAGTATATTGACTTGCAAATAGTTGGATGTACTCCTGGTGTTAAAGAGGCATCTATGAGGATTAATCCTGGGTCTCCCATAGATTAGGACTGGCAGTTACCGATTCACCATGTAGTTAAAAAAAAAAGATGACTGACATGGAGTTTGGCCCTAGTTGCAAATTTTAACAATCGAGCATGGATATCAATCAAGCCCAGTTAGCCTTACTTTCGTGGTATGGAGATGAGGCTTCATGTTTTCCACCCTATTTTCCCCAAAGAAATTTATTCTCACAGGAAAAATTATTCATTACTTTCCCCTCTTACAAGCAAACACTTGGCAAAAAATGGATTTCACACCTCGGAGTTTTTTGTAGGATAAAGGGAAAGGTGAGTGGGTATCCTGTAGTAGTTGCATTGGTCTTATTAGCATTACGCCACTTTTCATATGGATCTTCACAACAAAGAATCACCATTACACTTTGTTGATTCATTTTAAAAATAAACATAACACACAATAGATTTCTTTTGGGATGCAATGTTGTTGTTTGTAGTATGATTGTATTTGTGCCACACGTAAAGCTAATATGCGTTAAATTTCTTTCACCTTCCAATATTTTTATTGGAAATGTTCTCCTGTTTGGGCTAGCAACTATGCTAGATTTCTTTTTCTTTGCAATATTGTTGTTGTCAATTTGGTTGTTTATGACAAAAGGAAATCTAGCAAGTGTTAGATTTCCATCACCTTGGCAATATTATTGGAAACATTGTGCTTGTGTTTGGGCTAGAAGTTGTGCTAAATTTCTTTTGCTATGCAATATTGTTGTTTTTAATTTGGTTGTTTATTATAGAAGGAAATCTAACATGTGTTAGATCTCCTTCACCTTGGTAATGTGCTTTTATTTTTGTTAGAAGGAAATATAGCATGCACTAGATTTCTTCTGGCATGAAAAGTTGTTATTGGTAGTATGCTTGTATTTATGCTACATGTAAAGCTAGCACGCGTTAAAATTATTTTACCTTGAGACGCTATTATTGGAAATGTGATTGTGTTTCTGATAGAAGTTGTTGGATTTTATTGGTTTTTGTTTGTCCTATAATGTTATTGTTGGCAACTTGCTTTCGTTTGTGCTAGAAGTAAATCACACATATGCTAGATATCTTCTACACTGCAATTTTATTGTTTGCAATGTGATTGTGTTTGCGCTACAATAAACTCTAGAATGTGTAAGATTTCTTTTACTTTGAAATGTTTTTGTGAGTAATATGCTTCTATTTACGTCAGAATAAAATTTAGCATGTGGTGGATTTCCTTTGCCTTAGAATATTGTTATTGGAAATGTGTTTGTGTTTGTGCTAGAAGGGAATCTAGCATGTGCTAGATTTATTTGACAATGTAATGTTGCTTCTAGCAATATGCTTATGTTTGTAGTAGAAGGAATGATATTGATTTTTAGCTTTCATTTGAGGAAACAATGTTTCATTACATACAATATGACTACCATACTATTTTTATATTTTCATCTATATTAGTTTTCATAAGTTGTGTGTTTTTGGGAAAATATAAAGTCACACTTTACACGGTTCATCCTTTTAATTACAAGTTATGATTTACTTGTTGTTACAGAATTGATACAAGCTACAATGGAAAATATAATTTTGGCAAAAGGGGACTATGTTGATCTCCTTATTAATGATCAAGTCATTGGGCTAGGAAGGGTTGAATCTACAAAGTCTCAAACTTATTATGTTGGAGAAAGGCTTAATGTTGGTTATGTTGCAATTTTGATAATTGATGTCATTCAAACACATTTGATTGATGATGATCTCAATGAAGGGGAGATACATCCATGGAAGATTGTGGATTTGAGACACCACATAGGTAAATCAAAATATTTAAGCATGTGTTATATATTATTGATACTATAATAAATGTTTTTTTTATTAAATACTAAAATTATTTACATTCGTTTATAGGTACAAATGTTTCTTCTACATTTTCTATTGGAGACAAGGTAAATATTTTGCAACATGGAGTGAAGGTGGGTGAGGGATCCATATTCAATACAGAGCTTGTGAATAAAGTGCATGGAAAGATGGTAAAGAAAGGATGCATAGTGGTTAAAATTGAAAAGGTGTTAAAACATAATGCTCCTCTACCACATCCAATAGGATTTGAGCATACACTTGGGGGTGCATTAGAATCTTATCAAATTTGGCTAGAATCATATTTGGAGCCTCAATGTCATGATCATGCCATACATATTCTCGAATATAGGGTTAAATTCATATGTGAAAAGTTTTATCTTACACATGAATGCATGGGAACAAGCATGCGCATTGCCAAAGGAATGCTAGTTAATGTCCGCGAGGATGACATTGTTGAGGGTGAAACACTAGGTGAAATGGATTTTGGTGTTTCTCTAGAAGAGATAGATGGAAATTGTGAGATATTTAGAATTGGTGATAAGTCTATACACTATTTGGTTAGATGGCCAATAAATAAGTTGGTGGACACAAAGGTGTGATATTAAGGTTCAAGGAAACATTCAAGGAGCCACCCAAAGAAATGGTGATATGGGATGTTATAGAGGACAAAGCTCCCTTAAACAAATTGGATGGGTACCTTTGTAATGAAAAATCTAGAAACTCAAATGATATGCATGTAATAAAGCAATATAAAAGGATTAAACGAGTTATGGATACAAAAAAAATTGCAAAATGTAAAACAAAAATAGATGAAGAGAAAGAAATTCGACTTTTGGCAGCAGATGTATGTTGTAGAAAAGATTTTCTTCAAAATGTGGATAGGAAGGCCATTGCAGGTGCTAGAAGGGGTATGAGACAAATAAATACAAATGGTATTAGAGAATCTCTCTTGAATTCACTCATGTCAAAGACAGTCATGTCAAAGGGCCATGGACTATGACCTATTGCTAGAAATGTAAAGGACATGAGATTTAATGGGAATATTATTTGTAAGAAAGCATGGTATAAGATAATAAAATTCCTCAAATCACATTCTATAACTGCCAGCATATTTACAACATGGACAGATCAAAGATATTCATGGTAACACCAACACATGCAAAGCACGAGCTCACACAGTGGCAGCCATATAAATATTGCACAAAATTGTAATGGATAATTCAGATTTTTCACCAAACCAAACACATCAAGTTGAAGAATATGGAAAATCTGCTCCTTTAAGACTTCTTCCTTCGACTTGCACACAAAATTCTTTGTTAAAAGAGATCAATGAGGCTCTTCAAAAGCTCAATTACCAATCAATGTCATAGCTAACAATGAGCAAGATCTGGAATACTAAGTTTTGAGATGTGGCATTTTCAAAGAACACCAAATTTAGTAAATGGAGTGAATGTATTGTGTTGAAAGCCCAAATGAAGTGAGGAACTACAAAAGAGTTGGAAGAAAAGGCACGAGGTAGGTTGGCGAAACATAACAAGATTGTTATGTGTGGAAGATATTGCTACTATTCCCATAGAATTATGTCAGAGTAGTTTCCAAAGGAGTATTTGAGCATTATCTATGATAAAATGGACAAAACAAAGACTTCAATCCCAAGGCTACGTCTCAACTCAAAATCTATTGTAGGAACAAATTTAGGTTTGTGATTGACAGGTATTCTTACACATGGGCATAATGTGGGAGGTTTTCGTCATTTATCCTTAGCATTTGTCCTTATGGGATCACAATTTACTATTGCATCCCTTGAAAAGTTCTTAAGGGACCTTGAAGACCAACAAATGAATATGTATGGTGATCTACTTTATGAAAGTGGAATTTCAAGAAACCCACTTACAAATGCATTACTTGACACCTCTATTTACTCAAAATGTCAAGGGTACAAGGACGATCTTATATCACATGGAAGCTCAGAAAGTCAAAATGTTGATTTTAAACCTCTTCCTCCACATTTGTTGTTACAGTTGGACAATGTAGCAAGTGATAATAAGAATCACTATCTTTCATGTTTCTATCACTTTTAACTGCACTTGGTGTCTTCATCACTATCGAGGTTGGGTTCTTTCCTGTGGGGCACACCCGTGAAGACATAGATGGAACCTATGGAAGAATTTCTTCCAACCTAAAAAGTAAAGATATTTATCCTTTACCTGAAATGATGGATACATATCACATAATTGAATAAAATCAAGTGTTTCCACCTACACTTATTGACAAGGTCTATGACTTCAAAGGTTTCCTTAATGGATACATTAAGGAGGGTAAAAATGCACTAGTTGGACATCTTAATGTCGAATAATTCCAAATTATTATACTCAATGATGTTCCAGTACAAAGGTACAAAGAAGCAATTAGATATATTGAGTAGTCAGAACCAGTTGAGTTATGGAATATAGATGATGAAGGTCGACGTACAATTACCATAGGGAAGCCATATTTCTTAGCTTCCAAATAGAATTACTTCTATTTAAAAGAACTAAAGGAAGGGATAACATCATACATAAAAATGTGGAAAGACACTATTGGGAATGAGGACTCACCAATTGTTACAGAGGAATGGAAAATTAAAGTAGTGTATTGGGAAAATTTTCTTGATACATTAGATGGAATCTATAATGATCATAGAATAATAGATGGAAGTGATTCATCTTTTGAGAATTCCCAACACAAGACAAGGCACATTGTTGATTTTGATCGTAATGCACTCCAAGTAATCTCAAGTATTATGGATGGAGATTTTGATAATGTGATAGATAAACCCATATATGTTGGAACCAAATGCAACAAGCCAAAGCCAAAATTCAATCCGATGATTGATGTTGAGAAAGGAAAGATGTTTCTAGTTAGATCAAGAAATGAGCATGCAAGCGAGTTGATTTGGATGGCAAAATCCACCTTAGATATACTTAGGGATAATGAAAGTGAGAATCTTCATGTAAAGGTTGATTGGTGGAAGACTATGTCAAGGAAATACAATGGAAAATTTTTAGAGCAATATTGGGTACCAAATCCTGATGACAAAGAACTTGGCTCTATTTCAATTAATACCATAGTATGGACATAGATGCCAAAAAAAGAACATTGCAAGAAGGCCAAGATAAATAAATATGGTGTAGAAGCCATTCTTTATCTACTTGAGTGAATATCTTAAGAGTAGGTTTATATGATTCATGAATGTACCTTTTTTTTGAAGGATCTATTAATATACATTTAGACACACTTTTCCATATTTGTTGTATAAATATTCTCTTCATATTTCTTTTGAAGGAGTTTTATATTATTTAATATTTCAATGTAATCATGTATTATACAAATTAAATGACAATGCCATAAAATATTTAAGTTTTCGAATATTTATTTGACCAACATGACTTCTCACCATATCGAATATGCATAATCAAATTCAATCATTCACCTAAAGACATCTTCTAAACTTAGTATATTAAAACAACAGTGGAGTGCCTAATTAGTATTCTATTTAATATAAACCATTTAAACACTTAATTAATAAATGCTAGACACTTGATATAATGTTTGAGGTGTGGTTTCCTTAATTTTCCTTATTATAATTGATATAAATCAAATTCACTATTTTGTTGCACTATAATTTATAAAAAAAATATTTTGATCACTGAACAACACAACTAGAATTATAAAATATTTCCTCTTATAGATTTTGAAGTTGTGCCAACATTATACTAGTGTAGTTAATTTTTACACAACTTAGGAAAAGTAGTTAGTGTCAATTTAAAATGTTTAATAATAGTAAGAAAAAAAAATATTAATATGTTGTTAAATAAATTTATAGGTAAGATTTTTTTTACACAATCTAGTATTCACGAGTCAAATTTAATGCATAAATATAAATGTTAATGATAATATAAATAATGTAAGGAATCTAAGTTTTAGATGAATGTTAATATGTTCTTTTCAATATAATATCCTTAAACATTACAGGGATAAAAACTAAACATTTGTAATAAATATCTTAGTCATTTTTCTCTCTTTCTTGTTGTATTTGAAAATAATCAAATTGTATTACTTTGTTACTATTCCAAATCATGATTGATTTTGATCATTAAAATGATTAATAATCGAGATGAGAGGCTCATTTTGCAACCCAATATGGGGGGATGTGTAAATTTGTCTGCACATCTGTGCCCCTTTAAAATAAAAATTATGTTCTAAATATAAAAATATAAAAAAGAATATTTTGTAAACTAATTAGAAGAAAAAAAATGTGTGAATTAGATGTTTAAATCTTATACTTTAACTATTTGAAGATTTATGTTAACTAATTTATGTCAATATCAACTTCATATATATATATATATATATATATATATATATATATATATATATATATATATATATATATATATATATATATATATATATATATATATATATATATATATATACATACATACATACATATATATATGTGTGTGTGTGTGTGTAAAGGTTTTTTATGGTAAAAATTATTATTTGTTCGTATGTATACTCTATTTAGCATTCAAAAATACAGTTTTAACAATTAAAAATAACATGTATCTTTCACTCTAAAAATGTTTGCACTCGAAGAAATTTGATCCTTACATGTGCACTTAAAATGGATCTATGATGGTATTTATTGGACACATTACAATGATCATTTGTCATTAAATAACTTTATACTTAATATATAGCTTGCATATTAATATATTATTCATTAAGTAAGTACAAATAATAAATAAAAATAAATTATATTCAACATTTAATTTGATCCTAAAAAAATATTTTCTCATTAACTCTAAAATGGTGCAAACTTCCTACAATAGTATGTAATGATGATGGTGATAATGATCATTATCATCCACTAAGACCAAATATGGTATATAAGAAGGTAAAAAGATATTACTAAAAGTTATGTCAAATTTTATTGTTATGCTAAAAAACTATTAAAAGAAGTGTTTCAAGATCATCATAATTTTGTTTAGGTAAACAATCAAGAAGGTTGGTAGCATCACAAATATTTTTGAAATTTAATTCCAATATTTTAAATTGTGCCGACATTGTCTTAGTAATAATCGTAACTTAACATGATATATAGACCTCTATATGAGCTCTCCAATGGCGCACTAAGGAACTAGGGTTCTTGTCAAAACCATCCACAGCACAAAATCTGCACTTGTAGCTTTTCAAGCTTCGACAAAACCATTGTCAGCACTGGCACTGTAATACTGAGCACAAAGCACAATGAATAGTCCACTGGGGGAGGCATCAGTGCCTCCCCCCAAAAATAACAATAAGGAAAACCCAACTGAGAGCATAACAAAGAATGCAAAGAAGCTTAAGGCATGGTCAGTGCAACAGAAGGAGAAGAATGTACAAGAAGATCTAGAACAAGAGACAATGGACAAAAAAGAAAAATCTGGCAAACCTAAGAAAGCCTCATCGCCTACATACAAACCCATTGCCACAGAAAGGCCCAAGATCAAGCTGCCTAGTCACAAAATCAATGCGTAAATACAATATATGAAAGATCACGCCCTGATTGGCAAATTCATAGGTTTCTGGCCGATTGAAAAAGCCCTGCAAGGCTAGATAATCTCGAAATGGAAGCCTAAAGGTCATGTAACTATACAGTTGGGCCCTAAGGGCTTCTTCATAGCCACTTTTAATTGCCTTGAAGACAGAAACCAGGTTCTAGACAGAGGACCATAATTCTTCAATGCAGCAGGCCTTTATCTACGAGACTAGGCCGAAAGATTTAACCCCGACAAAGAAGACTTCAGTTAGGCGCCAGTATGGATCCACATGTACTCACTTCCACTTGAATACTAGGTCGAGGATTCACTAAAAGCCATTGGTAATGGCTTAGGCGAATACATAAAGGCTGCGAAGGAAACTAAGCTTCGAAGATATACTTCTTATGCATGGATCTGCGTCTACATGAAGCTGTGCCATGCGCTACCAGACACGGTAAGTCTTCTACACGATGACTTTGAATGGATTCAGCCCCTTGATTATGAACATGTACCCTTCCGTTGCAGGTGATGCCATGCCCACGACCACCTCTTTCATGACTGTCCCTTAAACATGCCACCTAAAAACCTAGAAACTGGAAATAAGTCTAATCCCGAAGGATTCACCAAGGTAGCTGGCCAGAAAAGGCATACCAAAAAACCTCCCTCAGCACCTAAAAGTTTGGCGCTAGCTTCTAATTTGCCATCCTCAAGCAACAACTTTGATATTCTGACAAATCTAAAACAGCCTGAATCAGATATGCCCATGCCAGCAAAGCCAAGCTCAGATCCATCCACTCATATATCCACCACTCCTATCCACTCTAAAACCAATCATCCTTCGAATGCCATCTCCTCTGAAAAGCCTGCCTTAGATCTGCAACTCAACACCAACCTTGTTCAGAACAAAGCACTATGGTCCGATAAGATTATGGACATTGATGATACTCAAGCAGAACCTTCTCAGTCACTCACCCACCAGGAAGGAGACAATCAGCAAAGCTTAATGGAAGAAGAACCAGAAAGCTTTGATCTTAGGGAAATAGACATTTTTAGTCTAGAACAAGCCTGCAAAAGGAAAGAGTTCGACACAATACCGGAAAGACAATTGGAAAATCTGGAAGTAGTGCTCACATGAGCACATCAGCATAATACTATGGGCATACAACAAGGAGGCCAATGGGATGGGAAACATATCATTAAAGAGGGGAAGAAAAGAGGAAGAAAGACAGATCTACAATGTACCATTTTAATTGGAGAAATGCTAGTGAAATCAGGTAGATGCTCCAAATTGACCAAATATTATCCATCCTTACATACCAGTCAACCATGAAGCTAATCTCATGGAATTTAAGAGGACTTAATGGTCCCGAGAAGTACATAATGTTGAAGAACATGATTCAGAAAGAACAACCATACATTGTATTCATGCAGGAAACAAAATGTAGCACTAGCACTTTAGAATCCATATTATCCAAAGCCTGGGCAGGATGTCAAATAGTAACAGTAGATGAAATAGGTGCCTTGGGAGGGTTAGTCATAGCATGGAATACTCAACATATTACCTTCACAACTTTCTATGCTTCACACCACTTCACACATGAAATGTTCCACCTAATTGGCACCAATATACATGGGCATTTAACCAATGTTTACTTCCCACCGGAAAGTACACAAAAACTTAAGAAATTAGAAACATTGGAAATTATTAATGCTCCAAGAACTCATCCACTTTGGTTAGCAGGTGGAGACTTCAATATGATCACATGGCTGGAGGAAAAACTGGGGGGCAGAAGAAAACTGGAAAAAGAAAGCAATGACTTCAAAGTCTATATTCAACACAATAGACTAACAGACTTACCTTTTGACAATGGCATCTTTACCTGGAACAACAAGAGAGCCGACACTTAGCCAATAACATCCAGGTTGGATGGATTTCTAATTTCTGACAACTTCGTCCATCTTGATGGAGATATATGTGCCTCAATCCTTCCCCTAGGTGGATCGGATCATTGGCCCATCTCTCTGCAATGGAAAAATCCTGGAAACTCAAACAGAAGACCTTTCAAGTTTGAAGCTTTCTGGCTCACTCACCCTGAGTTCAATACTGTGGTCAAAACAACGTGGGAAAGTTTCATTCCCAACGGGGGCTCTCTCATGTACCAATTCCAACAAAGATTGAAGCATATCAAAAAACAAATAAAAAACTAGAACTATACCATCTTTGGAAACATCATTCAAGAGAAAAAATATCTTGAGAAAAGAATGATAGAGCTACAACAAAATATCATCCTAGAAGGCAGAACAGAGGAGCATACTAGACAAGAACAAATACTACTAACACAACTAGATGAAAGAGGCAGACAAGAGGAACTGCTATGGAGACAGAAGTCAAGAATCAGATGGTTAAAAGAAGGGGAACAAAATACCAAGTTTTTTCATCGTACAACCATACAAAGAAGAATGAACAATACAATCTCTCACATTCAAAACTCGTAGGGAAATACAATGGAGAAATAGAAAGACATAGAGAGAGAGCTTACAAATCACTTCAAAACTATTCATCAAGAGTAGCCCATAGATAGACAACATGAAACCAATGAGATACTCAATCATATTCCTAAACTCATCATGGAGGAGCACAATCAGTTATTTTTAAGACCAGTCACTGTCATGGAGGTCGAAGAGGCTTCAAATCAGCTGAAGGCTCGGAAAGCGCCGGGACCTGATGGGTTCACATCCAACTTTCACCACCACTTTTGGGATCTAATCAAAATAGATGTCTGGAATGTGGTAGAAGGATCTAGAGCCATGCATTGGTTACTCCCTTCGCTCAATGCAACTTTTATCACCCTTATTCCTAAAGTAGCGCAACCAAGCACTCCGGAGAAGTTCAGGCCCATTGCCCTCTACAATGTCATCTATAAGATTATCTTGAAAATCATAGCCAATCTCCTCAAAGTGCTCCTCCGTCTTCTCATCTCCCCAGAGCATTATGGGTATGTTGAAGGTCACCAAATTCTGGATGGCATTATTCTCACTCATGAAACCATCCACTCTCTCAAGAAAAACAAATAGGCAGGTATGTCGTTGAAAATTGACCTTTCCAAAGCCTTTGATAAACTCATCTGGACATATATAAAGAAGATGCTAATAGCCTTTGGTTCCAGTCTGACTTGGGTTAGATGGATAATGACCCTTGTTTCCTCCCCACTTTGCTCTGTTCTTGTCAATGGAATCCCCTCTAAACCATACCACCCATTAAGAGGAATTCGTCAAGGGGACCCTGTGTCCCCCTTTCTTTTCATCATTATCGTTGAGGGTCTAGGCCATCTCATAAAGCATTCTATTCTTTCCCATGAACTTAGAGGTCTCTCTGTCCATGGCTCCCCTGACATCACACATCAACAATTTGTTGATGACAATATTCTCTTTGGTCATTCATCTGTTAATGAAGCCAGAACCTTGAAATAACTTTTAGATACATTTTCAGAAGTTTTTGGCACCACCATAAATATGACCAAATCTCAAATTGTTTTCTTCAATACTCCTATTCCAACTAAAAGAATATTTGCTCGAATCATTGGATTCCCTCAAGCCAAGCTTCCTTCTCAGTATTTAGGAGCCCCCCTCTTAGGTTCCGCTTTAAAGCGTGCTTCCTGGCAACTACTCTTAGAGAAAATGGAATGTCGGCTCCAGTATTGGACTTATAGAACTCTTAACATGGCATGTAGATTAGTCTTGATCAAAGCAGTCCTACAATCCATGCCCCTCTATTTGTTCTCAGTACTCGCTGCACCGAAATGGGTGCTGAAGAGAATTAGGAATTTTCAATGCAATTTCTTATGGGGTTCTACAGGAAAAAATAGAAAATGGGCTTTAGTCAAATGGGAAAAAATTTGGAAGCCTAAAAAGCAGGGGGGGTCTAGGCCAACATGATGCACAATGCAACAATATTTTGATGGTAGCATGGATTTGGTGGCAATGGGTCTCCGACCCATAAAAGCGATGGGTCTCTGACCCATAAAAGCCATGGGCGCAACTATGGACAACAAAGTATGAAAATAACTGACCAGAACAAGACCTCGTCAGGATAACCATCACGCCTACAGGATCTCTCATTTGGAACGCGACCAAGCAACACAAAGAGATCATCCATAAGCATAGCTTCTGGGAGATAAGGGATGGGAGGATTCTTGGAAACAGAGACCTAAAATTGTAGCACTCTTACCAGGCACAAATCATAATGGAAATGACATTAACTAGGAGAACAAGGTTGCACATTACTGGACTCTAAGTACTACACAGGGATTCAGGCAATGGAAACCGGTGGAGCAAATAACATAGCAAGAATCGGAAGCTTATAGCATGGAACTACACAAAGAGCTTACCAGTAGGAAAATCAAAGTCAATACAGGTAGCGATGTTCTAAGATGGGGTTATACACCAAAAGGAACATACACCACCAAAGAAGCTTACCAGTTAATGTCTCAATCTCAGGAACCAATTGATCCTACATGGAATCGTATATGGACTACTGGGATCTGGCCCAAAGTCTCCATCTTCGTCTGGTTGTTGTATCATCAAATAATTCTCACATGGGACAACTTAATAAAACGAGGATTTCATGGTCCTTCTTATTGTCCCAACTATCAAAACAATGAAGAAACCATTCAACACCTCACGGACTCATGCAACATGGCCAACCGGCTCTGGGAAAAGCTCACCTTCAGATGTGAGAGACCCTGCAGACTTCTTGGGGATATTACAAGCACTAATAGCAACTGGACCCCAGAGCCCTATAACAGCAAATTTCTCAATAGGTTTTGGACCATCTTGCCAGGTCTCCTTCTTTGGACAATCTGGAAGGAAAGAAATAAACAAATTTTCAAAAATAAAAAAAACCTCCTTAGAAATCATATGGAATAACCTATGTCAGAACATCAAGGAAACTCTTGCTCTGCATGAATGGAAAACTAAGGACTTTCTGACACAGCCTCAAGAACTAAGCATATGGGCTAACTAGAACATACAGCTCCCGTAAGGACAACTGAACTCCAACAGACCCCATAATGCAACCAGGAAGCTTTCACATTGGATACACCCCCCAAAGAGAGTGATTAAGCTAAATTTTGATGGTGCCTCCAAGGGAAACCTAGGCAAAGCAGGATTCAGAGGCATATTCAGGAATCATGAGGGCCAACCCCTACTACTGTACTATGGATCCATAGGATGGGACACGAACAACTCTGCGGAATTGGAAGGATTGTGGCAAGGTATGAAGCTAGCTGATCAACACAATTTTTATCCCATCCTTATAGAAGGGGACACTCAAATCCTTCTCAACATGGCCACTCTAATCCAACAAGGAAGAACAGCTTCGCAAGTTGCCCAAAGCTAGATATTATTGGCTAGGATTGAAACTATAGAGAAATGGATAAAATACAGGAGAGAAATAACTTTTATTCATGTCAAAAGGGACAATAACAAAATTGCTGATCTCCTAGCAAACATTGGGGCCAATCAGGACCATATCCTACATCACGGCCTTCTCAACATCATTGATGATCACAATCAACTACAAATTTGCACTAACCTGGTGCACAAGGAAGCTCAACCCCCGGATGCGGGTGGCAATTAAAGCATTTAAGGCTATGACACAGGGCGACGGCAAGCAAGATGGCCACTTGGCCCCTTGCAACCATCCCAAGACCAGCCTAATTAATCCTCACAGCACCTCGTAGGTGACATTTAATGCCTACTCTTGCCGAGGCAAAATCATCAAATGCATAACCATGGATCTGGTGATTCACTTGATCATTATTCCCCTATTTCATTGTGCATGCCCTCGGCAAGCGGAAGCGCTGACTGAGCAAACCAGCACGGGACGCAGATGCTGGCGTGTTTGCTGTTTAGATTTGGGTAATGGCTTCCACTATTCCCATACTAATTTCTACTCTTCTGTTTAGTACTCTGGATTCCACCATCCCCCTCAGCACTCTGTAAATTCCACTCAGCATTCCTCTGTCATCTCCTCTTTCACCCCCCTTGACTCTACAACTGCACCTACATCCACCATGGTCTGCCACCGCATGCGCAGCTGTCGCGGTGGCACACACAGTGGTAGTTCTTGCTCCTATGATTTACACAGCCACAATTCAACTTCCCCTACCTCCTCTATTGAAAATCATTGTCTGTTCAGTGCTACTGGTCATTATCTGAACACCAAAAGTGGTAGAGGCAGAGCCTGCCTCCATTGCTCTAGATGCGATGAGGAAGCTATGCGCAGTTATACCTTCCCTCTGCCTCTGCATCATGTCCCCCACACGACGTAGTTTCGATTCTGAAGCTCCATGAATTGCCAGGTCATAGTCACCACCATCTCCATCTGTACTTCTGAAGAGCATGAGCCGCAAATACCCATGACTACTTTCCTGGAAGAGATGAACAAAGCTAGTCCAAGCCGGCACAGAGGTAACATTGACGAGCTGAATGGCAATGGAGGTCAGCATAGAAGACATGGAAAATCCATTGTTGGTAGCTCACATGATGCTTCAGGTGTTCCTAGTGACATGCGGGCAGTGGACAACTATCTAGAGAACATGCCGTGCGAGCAGGATGCAGATGGTAGCAAGGAGGGAGATCATCAAGCTGAGGGACGTGGAGGAGCGGACAACTCGGATGACTGGGTGTGTCCTATCATGGAGATAGCCATTCCGGATGACCTGGGTTCGGATGACCTGGCGCTATTTGTCACTCCTGATAGGTGGTAATTAAGTTAGCTCTAGTTTTTCTGTCTTTCTTTTGTGTCCCCAAGGAAATTTGATGACCAGGAAATCTAGTTAGGACAATTTGTGGTTTTTCTGGGTGGTTTTGCTCATTTTTAGGTTCCTTTTATTATTAGCTGAAAGGTTGGTTTACTCAGGAACATGTGGGTTAATTTTTGGATGCTTAATGGACTGGTTTCCCCTTTGTAGGGTAGTCTTAGACATTTTTCATGGCTGTGTGCTAATTAAGGCCGGAACCCTCTACGGTCGGGGTACTATGTAAATTTTTTGTATTATATCTGTTAGCTCTGCTACAATCTTCAGTTCTTAAAGGTTAAATGCATGTTTGGTGGCTGGTTTGTGCCGAGAAAGCAGCGCGCAACAGTACTTTCACCTTCCTCTCATTCAGTTTCCTTACACTCTCTTAACCTCTCACTGCTTCTATTTTCTTCTAAATCCTTCCTAAACCTATATTTGTTGTCACTGCCGCCTATTCTCTTATATTCCATTGCCCTTGTTTTCCTTCATTTTTCTCTGAGTCTTCTCCATAAACTCTGAAATCCATAAGAGCCCCGTTTCAGTTTAGCCCCGGGTGCTTATAGTGTTGAACCCATATAACCCAATCATATGACCCATGGCATTTTAGCCCTCTATCACTTTTGAAATCGCGACTGTTTATCGTCCCAATCCAATGGTCCCCATTGCCCCAGCCCGCATGTGAAACCCTGCGTACTTCCCTTACCATCCGAACGTTCATCGCAAGATCGACGACAGTCACTTCTCCCGATCGTGCAACCTACGCATCCCTTAACTCGCGGGGGTAGCAGTTTTCGGGGGCCACATGTTATGTTTTTATTAGATCGTACCCCGCGTTACGGAAACTACCTGCTCGCGATAAGCTGTGCGGGAAAAATCGCCCACCAATAAAACTACCCATCCTGTACGTTCTCCTGCGCATTAATGTTCGTTCATCTTCCATGTGCGATTTTTTATCTCGATTGTTAAACCTCCCGATAACCTTTATCGGGTGATCTCCTGAAAGGCTGGTTTACTCAGGAACATGTGGGTTACTTTTTGGATGCTTCATGGACTGGTTTCCCCTTTGTAGGGGCAGTCTTAGACATTTTTCATGGTTGTGAGCTAATTAAGGCTGGAAACCTCTATGGTTGGGCTACTATGTAAATTTTGTGTATTATATCTGTTAGCTCTGCTACAATCTTCAGTTCTTAAAGGTTAAATGCAGGTTTGGTGGCTAGTTTGTGCCGAGAAAGTAGTGCGCAACAGTTTTTTCACCTTCCTCTCATTCAGTTTCCTTACACTCTCTTAACCTCTCACTGCTTCTATTTTCTTCTAAATCCTTCCTAAACCTATATCTGTTGTCACTCCCGCCTATTCCCTTATATTCCATTGCCCATGTTTTCCTTCGTTTTTCTCTGAATCTTCTCCATAAACTCCGAAATCCATCGGAGCCCCGTTTTAGTTTAGCCCCGGGTGCTTATAGTGTTGAACCCATATAACCCAATCATATGACCCATGAAATTTTAACCATTTGTCGCTTTTGAAATCGTGACCGTTGATCATCCCGATCCAATGGTACCCATCGCCCCAGCCCGTGTGTTAAACCCTGCGTACTTCCCTTACCATCCGACCATTCATCGCGAGATCGACGGCAGTCGCTTCCCTCGATCGCGCAACCTGCACGTCCATTAACCTGCGAGGGTGGCAGTTTCTGGGGGCCACATGTTATGTTTTTATTGGATCATGCCCCGCGTTACGGAAACCGCCCGCCGACGATAGGCGGTGTGGGGAAAATTGCCCACCAATAAAACTGCCCATCTTGTACATTCTCCTGCGCATTAATATTCGTTCATCTTCCATGTGCGATCACCGTCGGATCTGCCCGACGGTGATCTGACGGCCCTAATTCATCCTGATTGTTAAACCTCCCGATAACCTTTATCAGGTGATCTCCATCATTGATCTATACGATCTAATGTCCCATATCTATTTGCCTCAATTCTGTCAAAATTTTTCCTCTCTGATAGATCTTCACTATTGATCCACGCGATCTAATGGTTGAGCCTCATTCACATGCTGCGCAAGCCTCCACCTTACTGCCTGTATTGATCTCGATTGCTCCCTGTTGCTGAGAAAAGAGGAGGCCATGATCCAGCGACCTACACATTAAATATGCGACCAACTGCATTTAAAGAAGAATGGCCAAAGGAAAAACAGGACAGGCTCGAGCAGATCAAGGTATTAATCAGGCATAGAATTTAATCCGTAATTCACTCCAGCTGCCAGAGAAGGACATCAAACTATCTAAAAAGGTCGATTTTGTCCATTAGAATCAGCAGACTGTATCAGAGACCATATCTAATTGTAAATTCAGTTGGTGGTCCATTAAGACACCTCCACGCATAGCCTAGCAGAGATATTTTGTCAAACGATTCTATATATACCTAGAGAAAGAATGTAATAGGTTGATGAGCGTTATTTTACTGTAAGGTTCAACTTCTGGAGATTGTAACTGCTGTGATAGCTGTGGCGTCTGGTCTTCATTTTTAACTAATGCAAGATTCTTTTGTTGTTAATTACTCACTGTCCACTTCTTCTTCTTGT
Source organism: Pinus tabuliformis (assembly GCA_031772625.1). Classification (NCBI taxonomy): domain Eukaryota; kingdom Viridiplantae; phylum Streptophyta; class Pinopsida; order Pinales; family Pinaceae; genus Pinus; species Pinus tabuliformis. The sequence goes on along the minus strand of CM062819.1, from coordinate 141,209,331 downwards.
TCCAAGCTGTGCCTGTCTTGCATTTATTCATGTGCTATTAATGTTAGCATTAGAGGGGATGTCATCCCACCTCTATGTTAGGATTTAGCATGTATCATTGAAATTGTATGCAGGTTTCTGTTCTTTTAGTGCTAGAGAGTTGTCATCCTGTCTGTGTATTAGAAAATAGATTTACAGACCTTTTAATTGGTTGCAACTGGCCATCATAGGATCCTGTGCATCTGCTGGTGTGCTCAGTCTTCTCCATTATCACCTTATCCTCAAAATGTGAGTAATTGGTGGTATAAAGCCTTGTAGCCTGGGGGTGTTCACCCATGTCTGGGATCAAGCATAGTAGAAGTGGTTATCTGGCTTGAATATGCAGCATTTCTTTCATTCATCCACCATTTTCCAACATTTTTGTTGAGTTTCTAATGTTCCCAAGCATCTCTGATATACAACCTAAGAGATTTTCTTGGGGTGATAAGATTAATTGGCGTCGTTGCTGGGGAGAGGAGAATCGAAGCACAACTTGCCTGGGAGAATGACATAACTCCAAAATTTGATGATAGACAAGGTTTGAACACATATTTTGGTTGTAATCTTCTATCTGGAGACTCCATTGGAGGAATACCATCATTTGGCGACTCCACATTGCAGTTCTGGCACAGTTGGTGAAGCATGCTTCTAGAAATCCTTAGAAATCATCAGCTGAACCAGTGCCTGATTTTGAGAAGACTGTTAAGCAGATGAAAATATTGCAGAAAGGAGCATCAGGATCAGGTAAGCCTTGGAATATTTATGTATCTCTGCCAGTGTAGAAATACCTTCAGAGATTCATATAGCTCGCTGTTATTCATTTCCCTTGCGGACCTTAGTTGAAAGAAGCATCCATGATGTCCATCATATTCCTCTGTTTCTGTCATGATTTTCATTGATTCATTCCACATAGTCCACTAGTATCCCTTCTGTATACCTTAGTCATGGCAGGCCAGCAAGCCCTCACAAAGATAGAATGAATAATTGCTGTTAGGTATGGACCCCTGGTCTTGCCTACTACTTTCAATGCCATGCCTTTAGGAGATTATCAAGAATTTATGCCAAAGTTTACTAGTGCAGGAGGAATATCAACTGAAGAGAATATAGAGGCCTTTTATAGCTATGCTAATAATCTGGATATCAATGAAGAAGATGTCTGGATGAGGGTTTTTGTCCAAAGCCTAGATGGCAAGGCTATAAAATGGTTTAGAAATTTACCCCCTAGGTCTATTGCAGACATTGATGCTTTAGATGATGTATTTTTAAAGCACTGGGGAAATAATAAAGATCTGCGCTTTTATCATTCTGAATTTGGGAGCTTGCAGAGAGAAGATGGTGAGCTGTTGTCTGATTTAACTATCAGATTTAATCATATGTACAACAGAATGCCAACTGAAGTAATACCCACCCCTGCTTCTGCCATGCTTACTTATGCTAATGCCTTCGATTCTCAATTCTGCCTGTTGTTAAGAGAAAGAAGATGCACTTATTTGGCTTATATGAAAATTGTAGCCTTTGAAGTAGAGGAAAACATTATTGCTACAGAAAGACTCGAAGGTGATGATGAAGGAAGGAGGCAAGGAGATGAATCCTCTTCATCCTATGATTCTGAAATGGATGAATTAGCTAGGATGATTGAGTTTTTGACCTCTGAAGTTTCCAAATTAAAGGTTGAGTAGCATTTTGAAGAAGCAGGAGCTCATTGTTCCTTTCCTTTTCCAACTTCATATCCACATAGAGGAACACAGGAGCAGTTGCAGACTTTGCAAAGACACAGAGATGTAAATGAAGATCAAAGGGTGAAACCCTTTGTCAAAATATAGTCATGGAAGAGGTGCAACATGAGGAGGAGGTCCATGTTTTGGAAGGTGCTCCTTTCCTAACAAGGCTGTTATGAGAAAGAAATATCCAAAGGCACTGCTCGACAATTTGTTGTAGTTGCAGAACAACAAGTTGACCAGTAGTGGCAACCAACAGTAGATCCCTTCCTCCAAGAATTCGATCTTAGGGCCAGCACATCTTCTAATCGCTATGCAGATCTGCCAACTTTCTAGCCTACTTTGGTCCCCAGTCCAGTGATTAAAAAGGGAGAGGAAATCTCTCCATCATCTTTTATCTCTTTGTTTGCTCAAAAGAGAATCCCTCAAAGTTGCCCCTTAAACACTGAGGTGGAACAAAATTCAATGATCGAGGCTGAAACTGATCATCTCAGTCTTGATATTCTGAAATATGCTCAAGTGGCCTCCACATAGAATGAAATGGCAGCTTTTCAAATGACAGACGAAGAGGGTGTATAGTTATGGGACTCCTCCTTGGATAAGGATTGTTCAAAGCAATATGAAGGAGTAGATAATGTCTTTGTGTCCCCTGCACAAGAATACAATGGTGCATCTTTCATGTTACACAGACAAGTACACAGCATCCATGATTATTCTGCAGGTGTAAAAAGGCTCCTGTAACAAACATCCAAGCAGGAAAATACACAGAGGGGAAATGAAATTTGGTCAATATCTACCTCTTAAGCTCAAATTTCCTAAACTCTTCGAGGTAGAGGATTAAATAAATCCTGTCTTGCTGATTTATGATGAACAGGATGACAGGCAACAATTTTGATGGCCCGACAAATGGGCAGTTTTTGAAGTTTTAAGTTTTCAAGCCTTAATAGTTGTAAGCAATTTCTTTTTCAGATCTAGGAGTAGGCTTAGTTTAACTCCATGCCTAATGGATACTAGGCAAATGTTTTTAAGATGGTTTTGTATGAAGGCATTGGTTTGCAGGTTCTTGAGACCTCACAAGGAGGATCTCATCCCTAGAAGGAGCCAATGTTAGCTCTGCTACAATCTTCAGTTCTGAAAGGTTAAATCCAGGAATTGTGGCTGGTTTGTGTCAAGAAAGCAGCACGCAGCAATGTTTTCACCTTCCTCTCATTTGGTTTCCTTACACTCTCTTAACCTCTCGCTGATTCTATTTTTTTCTAAATCCTTCATAAACCTATATCACCTGTCACTCCTGCCTATTCTCTTGTATTCCATTGCCCTTGTTTTCCTTCATTTTGCTCTGAATATTCTCCATAAACCCCTAAATCCATCAGAGCCTTGTTTCAGTTTAGCCCCGGGCGCTTATAGCGTTGAACCCATATAACCCAATCATATGACCCGCTCCATTTTATCCCTCTGTCGCTTTTGAAATCACGACCATTGATCGTCCTGATCCAACAGTCCCCGTCGCCCCAGTCTGCATGTTAAACCCCACGTACTTCCCTTACCATCTGACCGTTCATCACGAGATCGACGACAGTTTCGTCCCTCGTTGTGCAACCTGCACACTCGTTAACCCATGGGGGCGGCAGTTTTCAAGGGCGACGTGTTCTGTTTTTATTGGACCGTGCCCCACGTTACGAAAACTGCCCACCTGCGATAGGAATTGCAGGGAAAACCACCCACCAATAAAACTGCGTATCCTGTACATTCTCCCATGCGTTAATATTTGTTCATCTTCTGTGTACTATCACCGTTGGATTTGCTCGGCGGTGATCCGATGGCCCTAATTCATCCTAATTGTTAAACCTCTCGATAACCTTTATGAGGTGATCTCCACCATTCATCTATATGATCTAACAGCCCATATATGTTCGCCTCGGTTCTATCAAAAATTTTCCCTTCTAATAGATCTTCGCCATTGATCCACGTGATCTGACGGTCGAGGCTCGTTGTCATGTTGTGCAAGCCTCCGCCTTACTGCCTGTATTGCTCCCGATTGCTCCTTGCTGCCGAAAAAACAGGAGGCCATGATCCAACGACCTGCACATTAAATCTGAAACCAACTGCATTTAAATAAGAATGGCTGAAGGAAAAATAGGACAGCCTCGAGCAGATCAAGGTATTAATCAGGCATGGAATTTAATCCATAATTCACTCCAGCTGTCAGAGAAGGACATTAAACTATCTAAAAAGGCCGATTTTGTCCATTAGAATCAATAGACTGTATCAGAGACCATATCTAATTGTAAATGTGGTTGGTGGTCCATTAAGACACCTCCACGCATAGCCTAGCAGAGATATTTTGTAAACAGATTCTATATATACCGAGAGACAAAATATAATAGGTTGATGAGTGTTATTTTGCTATAAGGTTCAACTTCTGTAGATTGTAACTGCTATGATACCTGCAACATCTGGTCTTCATTTTCAGCTAATGCAAGTTTCTTTTGCTGTTAATTTCTCACTATCCACTTCTTCTTCTTGTTCCAAGTTGTCTTATCTTGCATGTATTCATGTGTTTTTAATGTTAGCATTAGAGGGGCTGTCATCCCAACTTTGTGTTATGATTTAGCATGTATCATTGAATTTGTATGCAGGTTTCTGTTCTTTTAGTGCCAGAGAGTTCTCATCCTATCTACGTATTAGAAAACAGATCTACAGACCTTTTAACTGGTTGCAGCCGGCCATCACATGATCCTGTGCATCTCCTGGTGTGATCAGTCTTCTCCATTATCACCTTATCCTCAAATTGTGAGTAATTGGTGGTCTAAAGCCTTGTACTCTGGGGATGTTCATCCATGTCTCGGGTCAAGCACAGTAGAAGTGGTTATCTGGCTTGAATATGCAGCATTTCTTTCATTCATCCACCATTTTCCAACATTTTTGTCGAGTTTGTAATGTTCCTGAGCATCTATGATATACAACCTAGGAGAGTTTCTTGGGGTGATAACAATATCAATAGATTAACCTTATTTGGGAAAAAAAAGAAATAATCGTAACTTAACATATACATGATATTTACAATATCAGATTATAATTAAATGGGTTAATAATAGTTACATGCACATCATTATTTTCATAAAATAACCTTAACGAACTTATCTTTTTAATATAAACCATAAAAATATTAAAATAGATAATGTAAGAAATCCAAGATTAATATGTGAAACATTTTCTTTTTCAAGTTTATATAAATTTGTTTTATAAAGTTTATCATGATCATTTTTACACAAAAAAATGGTGAATATCTACATAAAAATTAGTGAACTTAGTGACTTTCTAATTCCTCATTTTGAAAAAATTTAATCTAGTTAAAGTTCTAAATAATGGTATATATTGGACACATTACTAAAAATTTCAGCTGTCATTCAATAACTTTATACTTAATATATATCTTGCATATTAATCTATTATTCATAAAGCGAGCCTCAATCAACTTATTTATTAAAATAAATGTACAAATAATAAATAAAAATAAATTATGCTACTACTCACATTCAACATTTAATTTGATCCTAAATTTATTTTTCTCCTCAACTCTAAAATGGCGCAAACTTCCTACAATAGTATGTAATTATGATGGTGATAATGATGATTATCATCCAGTAAGAGCAACTATGGTAAATAAGAAGATAAAAAGATATTATTAAAAGTTATTTTGAATTTTATTGTTATGCCCAAAAAGCATTAAAAGAAGTGTTTCAAGATCATCATAATTTTGTTTAGTTAAACAATCAAGAAGGTTGGTAGCGTCACAAATATTTTGAATTTAATTCTAATATGAGTATAAACTAGATGATCTACGGGAGTTTTTTAATCTTCAACCATAAATATAGTGTTGCAAAGGTGATAGACTTTTAAATTGTGCCAACACTGCCTTAGTAATAATCGTGACTTAACACATACATGATATTTACTATATCAGATTATAATTAAATGGGTTAGTAATAGTAACATACACATCATTATTTTCATAAAATAACCTTAACAAACATATCTTTTACTATAAACCATAAAAGATACTAGAATAGATAATGTAAGGAATCCAAGATTAAAATGTGAAATATTTGTTCTAGCAAGTTTATATAAATTAGTTTTATAATGTTTATCATGATAATTTTTACACAAAAATGGAGAATATCTACATTAGAATTAGTGAACTAAGTGACTTTCTAATTCTTCATTTTGAAAAACTTAATCTAGTTAAAGTTCTAATTTCTTTTCCACTGAATACTTCCATATTTAATGAAATATGTGTTTATAGCATCACCTGTAATTATCAAATCATCTAGATATAATGAAATCAGTACTATGCATCCTTGTTCATCTTTCATGGTGTAAAGATTAGGGTCATTCTTAATAGCCAGCTTATAGAAAAAATGAATCAATTTTCTCATACCATGACCTAGGAGCTTGTTTTAGTCCATAGAGTGCTTTCTTCAACCTATAGACTAAATTTTCTTTTCCCTTTTGGACAAACCCTTTCGATTGCTCTAAATATACCCCTTCTTTTAGTTCTCCATTCAGAAATGTAGACTTTACATCTAGTTGGTGCATCATCCAATGTTTCTTGGTAGCTAAAGTAATTAACATTCTGATGGTGTTCAATTTAGCTACAGGGGCAAAGGTTTACTCATAGTCTATCCCTTCTTTTTCTGTATACCCCTTTACAACTAACCTATCTTTCAGTTTTTCTATAGTTCCATCTGCATTGATTTTTTATTTATATAACCATTTGCAACCTATGACATGTTTTCTTCTAGGAAGTTCTACCAATTCCCAAGTGTTGTTTCTGAGTATTGAATCATATTACTATTCCATGGCTATTTTCCATTCATTATTTTTGTTTGCTTCTTTATAACTAGATCATTCAACCACATTCATCATACTATTTATAAAAGCATTTTCCCCATATCTTGCAGGCATTTGAGCTTTCCTACCTGATCTCCTGAGTGGTGGGGTGGTGGTTTCACACCTTATTTCTTCTTGTTGCTACTGTTATTGATGTTGTTGATGTTGTTGTTGTTGTTGCTGCTGTTGTTCATCCTCTACCTTTATTTGTTGTTGATTCTAATTGTTCTCTACATCCTCTTCTTCAAAGTACAGAATGTCTCATCCATCATAGTGCTCATTAGCTTCTTCACTATCCTTCTAATGGAATTTAACATCTCTACTAACAAAGACCTTGTGAGTAGAGGGATTAAATAATTTGTATGCTTTATGTGATGAAAAATACCTTATAAAAGTGCATCTGATGGCTTTTGAGTCTAATTTCTTCCTATCTTCCTTTGGTATGTGGGCAAATTCTTTACATCCAAATATTCTTAAGTGTTTTACTGCAAGCTTATATCCATGATATAAAGCTTCAAAAGGAGTTTTAAACTCAAGACTTCTTGTAGGACTCATATTTTTTAAATAAACCATAGTATTCACTACTTCAGCCCAAAACCCATTTGAAAAATTCTTACCTTTCAGCATACTTCTTGCACATTCCACCAGAGTGTTTGCTTATATGGGCCTCACCCAAGTTCGGAAGAATTATTTAGCCAAGCAAACCCCGCAGCTACAGGCCCTTTCGGCAACAACCTATGGAGCTAGGACTGAGGTCTCACATGAGGTAGTAGGGGAGGTGCTGGAACCAGGTTTCTGCACCCTTGGGATGTCTTGATGTAGTCTGGAGGATTCACATGCCGTTCTGTGGCCCCACACCACTCTGCTTCTACGTAGATCTGGAATCAGGAAATTTCTTTAATACTAATTATTAATGAGTTGTTATAGATCAAATCTGTTTTTCGTGATAGTTAAGCAAACATTTAATAGAGATAACTAGTGCCCGCACCCAGAAAAGCTATAGATTGCATAAAATCAAAACATAAGCATAAGCGTACATATCGAACAGATAAATCAACCATAAATTAACCAAATCCACAATATCTCAGATTCAACATAATATTTCAAAACCAACTTATCTTTATTCAACTTTTTGCCAATACATCCAGATCTGCCCTATGCACTCAGCTGGAGGGGTCCGTGCACATAGTTGCAGACTCTACCGGGCCTCTGTGCACATAGCTGAAGAGCCTCTATCTACCCACCGACACCATTGACTCAAACTTACATACGCTCCAAAACTTCTTGCCTCATAAACCCATTACAATTCCAGATCAAAAAACATATCAAAACTTAACTAACATCTAATCATAGAGCCTCATTCGATTTATACATTTCCATGTTCCGTGGACCATGGGCAGGCCAACTCAATTCCTATTATTTTACATTATCTTTGGTTGGACAACCCTTTGACTTGACTCCTTAAAGTTCATTCTTCGTGCACTTTGCGGAGTCCTTACCATACCTTTCCCTAGAATTATAGGATTTGAGCCCTAGAATCATTATGCAGGCCCTCTGCTACCCAACACTCCCCCAACACAATCATCGCGACTTGTACTGAGTCACTTGGATAGTGCGATAATATTCGCGTGGAGGTCGGTCAGTAATTTCTGCGTGTCGCTTGTGCTTTCAACAAATTCTACCGCTATCCTTTATACCTATTCTACACGAGCCGTTGATGCATCCGTATCACTTGCAGTTGCCTATTCGGGATCAGATACTACCTACATGTGCACTAACTTTCCTTTGATGGTTGTAGAGACTCTGAATTCTTCTTCAAGCCAGGGCTGGATGCATTGTTTAAGCACTGCCTCCTTTTGCCGTGTGGCATCAACTTGTGCCTTGAGAGCCTGGGCCTCATTCATTTTAGCCAACCTTTGCATAATAGAAATTGTTTGTGCAGCCCCTCAGACAAAGTCATAAGTTTGCTGCAACTCCAACGCTTTGGCTTCGACTTGCTGGATGGTTGGGTCTTCCTAGAGGGAGGTGTGCGTAACGAGGGACTCATCTAACAGTCCCGAACAATCTTGGACAGGGCGCTTTATAATTTCCAATCCGGCTTGAATTTTGTCACGTCGTTGTTCTTGAACTTCTAGAGGTGTGGGTGGCTATGCCTTTAGTCTTAGCTCTACAATTTGTAAATTTAACTCCCATTGAGCCTTCACGGCCTCCTCCCAAACCGTACGGAATCTTGTGGCCATGTGATGAATCTTGGCAGTTGTTGGGAGGTCCGCAAGGATAGATAGCTCTAGTACCTTGCTACAAGCCTTTGTTATAGCCTGTTACACTTCCTGGTAGTGTGCGACCAAGTCATTGTGCTGATTTTCCTTGTGCTCCATCAAGGTCTTGAGGGCGCAGCTTTCCTTGGTATGAAGCTCATTCGTGACCCCATCCTATAGATGTTATATTGCTTCTCTTGGAAGGGCAGCCAAACTCAATCCCCAACTACACTTTTCCCCTATGACTTCTTCTAGGACCACACCTGCTGGCAACGCTAAGGTTTTCATTATGTGGGGGTGCACCATCGGCTCGATTGTGGCTATGTCCTCTGCTAGGTTGAGGATGACCTGCCCGACGGTTGGACCTGTAATGACTGTAACTGTGCTCGGATCTCCCCCAACACAGTTATCTATTATGTGATTAGCTTGGCCAGCACACCAATAGGGACATTGCATGCTCGTTGGCTGTTGTCAATAAATTGTTTCTCCAAAGCCTTCACTGTTTTGGACTTTTTCTGTGTATGCAACAATTCTGTACCGCATGGCCGCTTAACCTGGGTCGATTCTAGAAGATTTTCTGTGTGTTCCTCTTTCTCTGTTTCCCTTTGTGTGTCCTATTCTAAGGACATTTTCTGATCTGCCAGGGTCTCTTGGACTATCGGTTTCTCGGGTGCCTCCTGCTGTGAAGCTGCCTTTTGTCCCTATCGTGTCTTTTCTACCAGTTGAGTGAGAGTCGTAGCCGGAGCTCCTTTTTCTGCTACTATGCTACCATTTTCTCTAGGATGGCCTTGTCTAAGGCGCGCCACTCTGGAGGCCATGTTGCTAATACCTCGTAAATGGCATCGTCTGTTGCAATGAACGGAAGTGTGACCCATGCTCACTTTGGATCCTTTTGCACCTAAATATATAAGTGATGCATGTCTGCTTTGAACTCAGCTAAGCTTTGGAAATTGTTGTATATCGTTCGAGACATCCGTGGTCTGTGAGAAATCTGTGTCCAGATACTCCCTTCCACGAAGGTCTGAAAAAACCTGATTTTAGAAACCCTTGTTGTGTCCTTTGTAGCCCATAGCAAAGTATGTCGCACGACTTCAGGTAGGCTGTCTTCAATGTTGGGAAACTGGCTACCCTCCGGTAGTTCTCCTACAACCAGAAGGATTGATAATAGCAACCATGCATAATGAAACGTCTTAACATTGTCCCATGCTTCTTGACAATTTGTCAAAAATTCTTCGCATAAAAACTATGCCCAGTTGAACTGAACCTCTTCAGCGCACTGTGTCGCAAGCGCAATGAGAAGAGCTGGCACCTCATCTGCACGACACTTCCTCATGAGTTTATTTCCTAGTAGCTGAGAGGTGACTCATACTGTGCGGTCATTGATGCTTGCTATTACATACCGACATTTTCCTTTTTGTAGCTGATATTTAGCCTTCAATGTTTCTACGAGGCCCACCTTGCTACTTGTTCTTGCTTTGTCTGTGGGCTTGTTCCCTTTAACTGGCAGGTCCGTAATTCAGTGGACTAAATCGGTTGTGATCAGAATCGACTCTTCCAACTAGACATGCCCATCATGTATTAGATAGAGCAGCTGTCGTATTACAAGTATGGTGATGGTCGCACAGTGATAGTGAGGTATCTACCTTAGATTAAGTAATCCTGCCTTCTCCACGCCTAGTAACCACTTCCACGGCAATAATTTGTCTAAAGCCTCTAAGACCTTCACTCGCTTGATTTTAATGGATCTGAGCTATTTACAACAATTTATAATGAATTAAAGTAGTTTGAATTATGTCCCTAACAAGAACATGAGAGTCCCGCCCCACTATAAATTCATATTTACTTTGAATGGCATTTTCTCACCCGAATCATTCTCAAGTTTCAATGCCCGAACTTGCTAACATAGCCATCGATTACAAGGATAAAAATAACCATAAAAGAGGCTTGTCAAGTCTTGCAACGCATCCCTAAGGGAGTAGCATAAAAGCCCATAACTAAATTGTGTGGCCATCTGACTCATCTGTAAAGCTTACCCTTTTCCAAGAGTACAACAACTCTTGACAAACAAAAACTATTATACACAAATGCCTAGATATTTGACATGGAAACTACAGGCACTAATACAAGTACATTTTTTCAACCGAGGTCCATGATTTTAAGCATATTTGATTCTCTTTTATGTGTACTATTCTAGTTAAGAAAAATAATTTTTGGTAGGGGTAATTTAATGGCTTTTTTATTCGTTAAATTTTGCACATTATGCTTTTATCTTTTACTTTATGTATTTTATGAATGATGTATCAAATTTGTTTTTTAATTGGGATTATATATGAAATTAAAATATCACCACTTTTCATTCATATATAAATTAAAATACACCATAAATAGATTTTATTTAGTTTTTAGAAAATAATATTAATTAATAATATAATATAAATCATAGATTTTTAATCCATTCATTTTAATTGAGCTTAAATGATTGTTTCTAACATTGTTTATTCTATGATTTTATTATTTTGTTAAAAATATATCAAACTAATGTTTATATATATATATATATATAATTTAAATTATAGAAATAATTTTTATAGAGAGAGAAATATATTAAATAATGATATATAAATATGTACAACTTAATCTATAATAAAAATTTATAAAACTAAAATATTATCTTTTATAATATCTATTTAAATTTAAATATGTAAATACGTATAACATAGGGCATATATGTACTAATAAATTCCTTATACAATTTTTGCAATTTAAAAAATTTTAGTTTTTCGCTGCACTTTTGGAATAATTACTAGTATTTTTGGAATAATTATTAATATTTAGTTAGTACGGAATTCAGAAATTTACGAGTACCAAATGAATAAAAGTTTGTTTGTGTTACTGATCACTATGCTTGTTTTTAACCTTCCAAGTTAGATAAACCTGTTAGGAACATGGTAATGGCTGGTGTCAATTAATATCTGTTCAAGATTAACGTGCCAAATTGTAATCAGAGTTTCTGCCAAAGATGTACTGATCAGAAATATATTTATATGATTGATTGTGAATGAACTTGTCAAATATATCACAAACTGCCAAAACAATTTGTTACAGTGCCATCTCGTGATAGCAGAGTGAATACAAGTTGGGTTCGATTACAACCTACACTAAGAGGGGTATGAAGTTTGGTACAGAGGTTGATCTAACTTGGAAGGATAAAAACAAGCATAGCGATCAATAACACAAAAAAACTTCCATTCATTTGGTAGTCGTAAATTTCTAAATTCCGTACTAACTAAATATTAATAATTATTCCCAAAATACTACCAATTATTCCAAAAGTGCAGCTAAAGAACTAAAATTTTTTAAAATGCAAAAATTGGCAGCTATACACCAACAAATCTCTCGCATATAAACATATCTCTCGCAGCTATACACCAACAGATCTCTCGCATATAAACAGATCTCTATTCTTGCATTTTATCTCTCGCATATATATAAAAATCTCGGTGTTCTTGTCCCGGCTCTTGCATATAAACAGATCTCTATTCTCGCATTTGATCTCTCGCATTCGATCTCTCGCAGATTATATATGAACTCGAGATATATATAAATCGCAACTATACACCAACAGATCTCTCGGATATAAACAGATCTCTATTCTCGCATTTGATCTCTCGCATATATATACAGATCTCGGTGTTCTTGTCCCGGCTCTCGCATATAAACAGATCTCTATTCTCGCATTTGATCTCTCGCATTCGATCTCTCACAGATTATATATGAACTCGAGATATATATAAATCGCAGCTATACATGCTCTATCTCTCGGTGATCTGGGTGGAATGATCTCGGTGATATAATTATAACAAGGAATGTACAGTCTCGGTGATAAGTAATTTCATATTTTATTGCATCTTCGCATAATCTCAGAAACCCGGTGATTTTACCTCGCATTTGATATCTATTCTCGCATTCGATCTCAGAAACCCGGTGATATGGTTTCGGTGATATATACAGTCTCGGTGATATGAACAGTCCCGGTGATCTGGGTGAAATGATCTCTCGCATATAAATTAATGATCTCTCGGCGATCTCTCGCAGATTATATATGAACTCGAGATATATATAAATCGCAGCTATACATGCTCTATCTCTCGGTGATCTGGGTGGAATGATCTCGGTGATATAATTATAACAAGGAATGTACAGTCTCGGTGATATGAACAGTCTCGGTGATAAGTAATTTCATATAAACAGATCTCTCGCATATAATCAGATCTCTATTCTTGCATTTCATCTCTCGCATATATACAGATCTCGGTGTTCTTCTCCCGGCTCCGGTTATATATATACTCTCGCATATAGTCTCGGTGACATATATAAACAGTCTCAGTCTTGCGATATACACAGTTTCAGTGATATATGCACAGTCTTGGTGATACATAAGCAGTCTCGGAAGATATATAAACAGTCTCGTCTCAGCGATATATAAACAGTCTCTTGGTTTTAAAGCTCGTAATCCAAAGCTTGGAGATCTTGGCTCGCACATCAGGTTTTGGATATCAGGTGCACACATTCCTTATCTTTTTCTTTTTTAATACATATTTGCTCATATAATTTCAAGTATGAATACTTCACCACAGTTATCAAATATTACCAAGGGCAGACCTAGCACAGTTACTCTACAAGGCCTCTATGAGTATATAGAGTCTTTAGAGAAACACAGAGAAGAAAGAGAAGGCAAGTTACAAAAAGAGTTAGAAGTCGTGCTGGAAAACAAATTTGCATCCCTTGAAAACGCTATCCAGAAACAAATAGAAAACAAAATAGAACTACTAGAGAATAAAATGGAGGCAATGGAGACTAGATTGCATGTTATAGAAAAACAAAACCAAGATACTAACCAACCATCCCAGCAAGGAGACACTGATACCTTAGAGGGTCTTAAAATGAAAAACATGATTAAAGAATTAGAAGAAAAAGTTAATAGCCGCCTCACCCTAAATAGTGTGGTAGATAAGTTAGATATTAAACCAATTAAAGACGAAATGAAAAAATTAATAGAATTAGACCATGAACGTAACAAAAGGACCTTAAACCTTATAATCTTCGGTTTAAAAGAGGAAGAAGATGAGGATACTTTAGCCTTAGTCCAGACAAAATTACATAATAGATTACAAATTGAAATAGTGTGTCTCACAGAAGCAACAAGGTTGGGGAAATTAACCGAGAATAAAGGAAGATTAATCCGCATAAAGGTGAGCTCTACTGATCATAAGCACAACATACTTAGTAAAACCTCAAGTCTAAAAGGAACGGGAACATTCATAAATGAAGATCTCATTCCAGAAGATCAAGCAGAATTAAGAAAGGAGGTTCAAAAGGTAAAAGAAGCTAGAAAGGAAGGAAAATGGGCAATAATCAGAAATAGAAAAGCCTTTATTCGGGACAAAAACCAAAAATATAGTAATCAATAGCAATTAAACATGCTCCGGATCCTTTCATGGAACTGTTGGGGCTTCCCATGGAACAAAGGCCCCAAGCTAAGTTGGATTTCAAATGATGTTGATATTATTTTTCTTGTTGAAATTTGGGAACACGAAGAATCTAAGGTCCCTAACATAGATGGCTTTACGCTATGGTCTACATGGAACAAGTGATCCTCCCGTAGAGGCATTGGGGGAATAGCTTGTTACATTAAGAAGAACATATCCCCCTATGTTAGGCTTTATAAAAACGACCCTTACAACCAATTTAGTTGGATAGAGATCAGAGACATTAATAATAAAAAGTCCTACATAGCAATATGTTATTTCCCCCCAGTAATTCTAACTTCTATAAGAAGAAGAATCTAGATAAAACTAACCCTTACAATAGTTTAGAAAAAGATATTTCTAGCCTAAGGAATGATGGTAATATCCTTTTAATAGGTGACTTCAATGCCCGAACTTCAAGCAACCAAGCTATTATTTTAAGCAATCGTTCCAACCCTAATCCTCTTTGGTTAGACGAAGACCCTACCCTGGCTAGTAGGTACAAAAGGAGCTCTGAAGACCTCGGGGAAAATTTATTTGGGTCGGAGCTTGTCAAGCTCTGTAGTGCTCAGGATCTCATAATTTGCAACGGTCTAAAAAAGTGGCCCAATTCCAGCAAGATGACCTGCATCCATGGACTTGGTAGCAGCGTGGTAGACTACGTTATTTCCGATCTTCCATTATACAACGAAATGATAAACTTTGACATCTTAAACGACCACGAGCCTGACTCCGATCATAGGCCTTTACTTATAACCCTCAATTTTGTCATGCATAGAGTTCCCCTAGAAAATAATACTTACAACCAAAAGAACTTAATATTTGATAAAAATAAAAAGGACCTCTTTCTAAATGAATTAAAAACTAATTTGCCTCCTTTATCTAGTATAGATAACATAGAAGACCTATATCATAATTTTACTACAACCCTCTCATATTCTATTAAAAAGTTCTCAATTGAAGTCTCAAATAATAAAAGAAATAGCAAAACCAATCGTTGGTGTGACAAAGATTGTAAACATGCGAGGAGAGCAATTAAGGAAGCTGTTGATGATTCTCTTAAAATGGACAAGATAAGAATATACAAAGCCCTAATTAAAAGGAAAAAGAGGCAGTACATTCGTCAAAGACAGGAGAATCTCTTACACCTCTCTAAGGTAGCTCCTAAGAAATTTTGGAGGCAGATTCTGACTAGGAAGACTAAGGATAATAATAAAATTGCTCTTCACGATTGGAATTGTTATCTTAAAAAGCTTTATGAATCTCCTAATGTCACGGATAATTTAGAAACCCTGCTGACAACGAAAGAAGTCTTCTCTTTAGAAGACATTAAGTTTGGGGTTAATCGCCTCGCGAATGGGAAAGCTAAGGACATTGAAGGTTACCAGGCAGAAATCTTAAAAATTGGAGGCCCTGTCCTCATCCCCCACATCCACAAGCTTTTCAATCAAGCTGTTAAGCAAGGGTTCCCTAAACCTTGGACTAAGAGCCTCATTATCCCTATTTTTAAAAATGGAGATACAAATAACCCCTCTAATTATCGAACAATTATGATCAGCCCTCTCTTAGCCAAATTATATGGTAGTATTCTGGAAAAAAAGTTAAGCATATGGCTTGAATGTGAAGGTAAGCGGGCTAAAGGCCAAGCAGGTTTCAGAAGGCATCACTCAACAACAGACCACCTTGTTACGCTAAGGATCATTGCGGAGGAATGTCGTAATGATAAATCCAATTTATTCTACTGCTTTGTAGACTTTAGAAAGGCTTTCGATACGGTTCCTAGATACAACCTTTGGAATAGGTTAGAAGAGCTAAAGGTCCCTCTTGAGTTAAGAGTTGCTGCTATAAGGCTATACGAGAATGTAATTGCCAAGTTAAAGAACAATGAGGGGTGGTCAAAAGATATTAAGTGTAACATCAGAGTTAAACAAGGTTGCCCCCTCTCCCCTACTCTATTTGGCATTTACATCGATAAGCTCGAAGGTTATTTAGAAGAAGCAGGATGTGGTGGCACAATCTTAGCTGGGATAGTCATTATCCTTCTTCTCTATGCTGACGATATTGTTCTTCTAGCAAGGTGCCCTTCTGATCTTGATAAGCAACTCAAGCTTCTTAAGGATTTCTGCTCTACCATGGGTATGACTATTAACACAGAAAAAACAAAAGTTATGATTATCAAATCTAAGAAGGACACTTGCGCTAATTTTACGTATGACAATAATAAATTGGAGGAAGTCTATTCTTACAAGTACCTAGGAATTGATATCCATCACAAACTCAACTGGAACCATAGCATTGAGAAAAGGATCAATGGGGGATGGAAAGCTTATTTTGGTCTTGAAAATAATTGTAAAACGACAAACCTCGTAATGTGGGATAAAAAGAAGTTCCTCTTTGAAACTTTAGTCACTCCTGTTATCTTATATGGCTGTGAAGTTTGGGGCTGCAACATCTCCAGAGAATCATGGAGGAAGATTGAGCAAATCCAGAAGCATTTTATAACTTATAACCTGAAAATTAAAAGTAATACACCCTATCCTATTCTCCTTATAGAAGCAGGTCTTTCTTCTATTGAGAGCCTAGCTATGCTCAGGTTTCTGATGTACAAGCACAAGCTCAATAACATAGACAATCATAGAATTCTTAAGCTAGCTTTAAATTCCAGCCAAAATCACCTAAGGCATAACTGAGGATGGCATAAGGACACAAGGGCCTGGTTAAACTATTGGGAGATCAATGAGAATCATGCTTTGCAAAACATAAATAAAATTAAAGATATTGTTACTTCTAAGTTCAAAGAAAAATTATGGTGTGAGAAAGATTTAGCGTCTAAAAGAAAATTAAGTTATTATAAGAAGGTCATCAACCCCACCCTTGAAGATCAAAAGTATCTCTCTATTCTAACTAGCTCAAAAAAGAAAATTAATATAGCAAAGATTAGAACGAATTCTCATGAGCTCCATAGTGAAACTGGCCGCTAGGTAGTTCCTAAAACGCCATGGATGGAAAGGATCTGCCATATTTGTGAGAATAGGAGCATCGAGGATGAAAACCACTTCCTCTTAGAGTTCCCTGCATACAACCACATTAGATCTCAATTTCACAACCTTTGTTACAATACTGACCTTCCTAGCCTTTTACAATGCCAAAACTATAGTGAGCTCGGGAGGTTTCTCTCCAAACTTTTTGAGCATAGAAATAAAATCTTAAATCAAAATAAATAATTTGTCTTTTTAGGTCCGATAGATCATTATTTGGTCTCAGCGGACATTAACGATCATCATCATCATCATCAAGGAATTTATTAGTACATATATGCAATAGGTTATATGTATTTACATATTTAAATTTAAATAGCTATTATAATATTATAAAAATTAATATTTAGTTTTATAAATTTTTATTATATATTAAGTTGTACATATTTATATATAATTATTTAATATATTATATATATATATATATATATAAATTATTTCTATTATATATATATATATATAAAACATTAGTTTTGATATATTTTTAACAAAATGCTAAAATCCCAATGTTAGAAACAATCATTTAAACTCAATTAAAATGAATGGATTAAAAAATCTATGGTTTATATTATATTATTAATTAATATTATTTTCTAAAAACTAAATAAAATCTATTTATAGTGTATTTTAATTTATATATGAATGAAAAGTGGTGATATTTTAATTTCATATATAATCCCAATTAAAAAACAAATTTGATACATCATTCATAAAATACCCAAAGTAAAAGATAAAAGCATAGTGTGCAAAATTTAAGGAATAAAAAAAGCCATTAAATTACCCCGACCAAAAATTATTTTTTTTAACTAGAATAGTACACATAAAAGAGAATCAAATATGCTTAAAATCATGGACCTCGGTTGAACAAATGTACTTGTATTAGTGCCTGTAGTTTCCATGTCAAATGGCTAGGCATTTGTGTATAATTTTTTTCGTTTGTCAGGAGTTGTTGTACTCTTGGAAAATGGTAAGCTTTACAGATCAATTAGATGGCCACACAATTTAGCTATGGGCTTTTATGCTAGTCCCATAAGGATGCACTGCAAGACTTGACAAGCCTCTTTTATGGTTATTTTTATCCCTGTAATCGATGGCTATGTTAGCAAGTATGGGCATTGAAACTTGAGAGTGATTCGGGTGAGAAAATTCCATTCAAAGTAAATATGAATTTATAGTTGGGCATGTTCTTGTTAGAGACATAATTCAAACTACTTTAATTCATTATAAATTGTTGTAAATAGCTCAAATCCATTAAAATCAAGCGAGTGAAGGTCTCAAAGGCTTTAGAACCCTTGAGGCCACTCTGTTTCATCACCCATACATTAGATTTTTTGCAATTACTTGTTGAATTTTTTTCCATTTGATGATGCTAAACATTATGGAGTTACAAGAGACTTGATTCAAGCTAATGAATGATAATTTTGGATTAAGTTAAGACCTAGTGCATTTGTGATTCCCATGCCTAGATAACTAACAGGTGCATTAAGCATTTGGATAATTAACAAAAACAAATTCATGCAAGCTGCTGGTGCATTTTCTTGTGATTTCCATCTCTATTGTTTATGATTCCCATCCATGGATAAACAATTGGCAGTTTATGTATTACTCCCTCAATAAATAATAAATATGAGTTCCATCCATAACTCATGTTTTCGATATCCCATGCCTTAATATTCCTATCATTAGTGGTGCATTTGTAATTTCCATTTCTAGGTTTTACAACCTCCTTGCAACTGAATAGTTTTGTTACGTGGAAGGAAGCCTCATTTCGAAGACACTCAGGGTTAGAAAAAACAAATGAAGTTGTATAGGTTTAAAGAAAAATATGCTTTAATTCATAGGTCTAAAGAAAATAAATTGTTCCAAATTGTTGTGACCACTCAGGCCATACCCAAATTCATAACTATTAAATAGACATCATCATTATAAGTTGTATACACCAGCACTGAAGCTTAGGCACGTATTGAACCTCCACTTCTCCATGAGGAAACCCTAATCTCTATGTGTGCATTATCAGGCGTTTTAACTTCCTAGACCACATCAAGTTCCATAATGTTGTAGTCCTCATTCATAATGGTGGTACTCATATTTTCATTCATAAGAGAGTGGTAGAATAAACCCATTGTTTTTAATGCCTAGGACACAAATTTTAAATCATGATCCACAATTGAGGTATAATGAACTGTGGGGGAAAATGTGAAAATGTCAAACTCTATATCGGAGACTATCAACTCAAATCTCATTTATTTTCCATTGATATGGGTGGCTATGACATAATATTGGGGGTAGAGTGTCTATGCACATTGGGATCACTCATAATGTATTTGAAATAAATCTATATAGATTTCTCTAAAGGGGGACATGTATACACCCTTCAATGGATTTTGGTAAGGTCCCTTTAAATAGTCAATGCCCATAGTATGGAAAAATTATTAAATAAAGGCCACTATAGACTTATTTGCTAATTTAATTCCATATAAGTTATGGATAATCCATAATTTGACATAAGAAATACTCTTAAATTTTCAATTGTTCCTTCACAAAAATCATCAAGTCTTTCAAACACCAAAGACTAAGTTTATCCATTCTTAAAGAAAGCACTAACATAACATTCCCTTGATCCTAGGAATTCAACCACAAAATGTACGTTCTTATTAACACCCTTTTGCACAAATTGATATAAGAAAAAATATCACTCAAGAACTATTGAAGGTGGAGGTCATACAACCTACTACAAGCCCTTACTCATGAGTAGTAGTCTTGATATTAAAGAAGGAAGGAACCTAGTGCAAGTGTCCTAATTATTAATGATCTTCTAGATGAAAAGCATGGAGAGAAGTTTTTCAATAATAAACATATGAAGGTCAATACAAGTTTTTTGTGATTACTTTCAATATTTATTAAACTTCGTCAACCTTGTAGAGCCTCATGAAAAAAAATTCAAAGCCTTTCTATGCAAGTTTTGCTAGTCTTCTTTGACGATATTATGGTCTACAATAAAGCATTGGAACTACACATAGAGAATGTTGATAATTCATTGAAACTCTTTCGAGATGACCAATTTTTTATGAAGCATTCCAAAGGTGCCTTTTGGGCTCCTAGGTTTGAATATCCATGATTATCTCCATCCTAAAACACTTCGATTTTAAGGGGATTTTTAGGAAATAAATGATAATGTAAAATAATTGTGAACAATCATGGTAAAATTATAGCTCCCCTTACTGTACTTGGTAATGTTTCCTGTGTGTTTCATGACATGTGCTTAACCATCACTTGAGGATCTGTTAGCTCTAGAAATATGTATGTTTACTAACACCTGTGAGTTCTAGTGTAACATAAATCATGATCCCAAAAATTGGTATCAGATACAGGTTCCTTTAGAAATAACTTTACCACTAAAAGGTAAATTGATAGGGCATCATGGCTAAACCAGAAATTCAGGATGCTTATTCAAGTAAGATACCAGTACTTGCTGGTACAAATTATGTATTTTGGAAAGTCAGTATGGAAGCCTATCGCATGTCCCTAGGTGTAGATGTTTGGAGTTTTGTATTAGTTGATTATATTGTCCGAGAAACCCCTCCTACAAATGAAAATGATAAAAATGTTTATGGGAACAATGAAAAGGCAAAGAGTGCAATTCTCTTTGGGCTTAATCAATATGACCTTGTAAAAGTAATTCAATGTAAGTCAACTAAGGAAGTATGCTACAAGCTCTAGAATAGTTATAAAGGAGATGAGAAAGTTAAGCGAGCCAAACTTCAAGTGATTAGAATGAGGTTTGAGAGCTTAAGAATGAAGAAAGAAGAAAATATACCAGAATATTTTCTTAGATTAATGAGGTAGAAAATATGATTAGAGGATTTGGAGAAGAACTCATGAATGAAGTAGTTTTCTAGAATGTATTGATATCTCTTCCTATGAGATTCAATTCTAAGATCTCATCTACATAAGAGATATCAAACTTAAAGTCTGTTTTAATGAAGGCGCTACATGGAACTCTCACTTCTTATGAGATGAGAATAGAAAAAGAGAAGTTTGAGCAAAAGGGGGTAGAATTTAAACCCTCAATGAAGAATAAGGAACAAAAATATCACCAAGAATGTTCCAACTATGAATTTGATCAAGAGTTGGCTTAGTTTGCTAGAAAGCTAAAACATGGTTTAGGAAAGTATAAGGGAAATCTAACCTTCCAATTCTTTGAATGTGGAAGGCTTGGGAAATTTTCCTCCAAGTTTCCTTATTGAGATAAGACAACAGAGGAAAAGGATCAGAAACCCAGAGATAGAGCTCAAGAATATCATAAGAAGAATCCTTTCAAGAAAAAATGGTCTCTACTCCAGAGAGGATAGTTTTGCATTAGAAGGAAATAGGCAAGAGTCTCCAAAGGATGAGGTTGATTTATTATTACTCATGGCATTAGAATCTAAATCTAAATATAAGAACGAATCAAACCTCAAGGAAGAAGAAGATGAAAGTGTAGTGGATCTTAAAGGGGAGCTCATCAACGCCCATGATGAATTAAAGATGACCTGAAGGAAGAAAAATAAAATAAAAGAGAAGTTGTTGTGAGATGAAGAAGGTATGAAGAGTTTGTTTACCAAAGTAAAAAGTTTGAGGAATCTATTAAGAGTGAAGACAATCTGGCACAACAATTAGAAGAAAAGAAAAATAATTGTAAGAAGCTATAAGATGAGAGTAACCTCTCGAAACAATAATTGGCCAAGAAACAGGAGAAAATGATTATAAAAATATATAAACAGGAAATTTTGTCTCTAAAACTCAAGCTTGATGATGCAAAAAGGGAAGAAGAGGTTTTGAATGGATTAATCATTGATTGGGAAATAACTGCCATAGTTTAGGAGCAAAGATTAGCTCTGACAACAAACCTTGATAAGTCCAAAATTGAGATGGAATTAGAAAAAACAATTGTTGAAGAAACAAAGAAACTAAACCACATTATGAACAGTACAAGCCAAGGGAATTCGAACATGGATCTGATCTATTCTCAAAATGGATTGCGCAGTAGAGGCAGGCAAAATAGTGGAGGAGATTTGAACCCGTAACTTGTTTAGATTTGAGCTAGTTTGTGTGTAGCATGTGGAGATAGTACTGAGTACTTGTGAGGAGTATTGTACTATGTATTGTTACATGTTCTCGATCATTATAATATAAATATAGTTGGGGGTTTTCAGCTGTATGCTTTCCCCATTACATACTGTGTTGATATGTGTGATTGATGTTTCAATGTGCGCATGCGATTGTTTTTTTTAATTCCGCAAATTGATGATCAATGGTAGAGGAGGTTATGTATTATGCATGCATTCCTTAAATAGTGTATAATCAAGATAATATTTGTGAATAAGTGTTGTATTATTCAAATTTCTACGGAACAAATATTCTTCAATCAAAGAGTAAAACTCCAAAAAAAGAAGTGAAAATTGAGAGAGAAAAAATCCTGAAAATTGCTAAAAAATGTCGAAACAACATTCACTAGGGTTCTAGATTTTTAAGCTACTCGAGTTGTCGTTTGTTAGTATGAAGTTTCTTGGAAGTTGCACCAAAATCCTTTGCTTATGTTAATCATGACATATAACCCTAACAACAAAAATGAATGGTTTTCATTTCTCTTTAGATCTGAAAAATAAAATATCAAAACCCTACAACAAATAATATCCAAATATAAATGAACATGTACCATAAAATGATATATTCAGAATCCAATGGAAATAGCAGAACTTTGATTCTATTATTGAAAAATAAATGTTTATACATGTGAAGAGAATGTATAGACTTGGATCTAGAGATCCCCTCTTTGGGATGGGTCCTTTGTACCCTGTGCTTCAACTATTGATTCAACTCATTGTCTCTCAAAGTGTATTTAATGGGTAAGAAGAAACGGTGATGGCCTCAACTAAAGATGGGAGCTCAAATCTCACAAGGAAATAATCAGGACGATGAGAATAGTCATGGTGAAGAATGAGGAGAAAACCATACTATTTATAACAAAATATTAAGATAGATCTAGATTTAAGATAATAATAAAAAATGTTGGAATAAATCAAGATCTAACCGTTAGGAATATTTTATTGCATTTTAGAGAGGGAAATATTATCTAAAATTATCAAATATATTTATTTAGAAAATTACTACAAAGATGGATAACATAGACATAGTCCAACTCTAGCCAAATAATTGCACACTTGCGTCCATTTCTATTGGACAAGGAGCTTGCATCTACAAGAAGGTAAATACTGCAATTTTCATCTTAATTCCAAGCCAAATAAACCTACATACATCACCCATTAGGCCAATTCCTCCATCGTACCCTTCTTCATAATACACAACAAAATAAGTGAGAAAGAAATAAGATTTATAATGCTCATGTATAAACTTATTATTACATAAACTTTCTAAAATTTTAAAAAAATATTCAAATGTGGGAAAAGTTGGATAGTAAACTGCATTTATTTGCATTTATAAACCATAAGTAAAATTATTTAAACTAACTAATTAATCTAGTTATGGAAAATCCTTCCCCGGATGCGGGTGTTATTAAGTTAGTTAATGGCGAGCCACATGCCCAGCACGGGCTGCCACGTGAGGATCAGGGGCCTTCAATGCCTCTCGCCGCCGAGACTGTAGGTCGGGTGAAGCATAAGGGCAGTCTTAATGAGGGAGCTGGTGGCGATGGCAACCCTGCAGAGCGCATTCAATGCGGGCAAGTTCCGAGGGAATTATTATGGGTTTAAGTATTATGAAATGTTGGGGAGTGGAATTCAGTATGACGAGAAGGATACTCAAAACTCTGAGCGTAGATGCTGTGATTTGGTTGATGAGAGCTCGGACGCAGTCCACTCCTTGCTTGTTTTTACTGGTTTTGGTTTATGCTCAATTGAGCTCAGCTTTGACTCAATTTGGGGATAGCAAGCTTCAGGAAGGGAACGCAACAACAGCTTGCCCTCCTCTGCTCTAGAATAGGATAAGGAATTTGAGGATTCCATGGTGTGATTGCGAGAATGGATGCGCTGCAGAAGAAGCTCGGGGCGTGGAGAATCCTATCGTCCCCCTGCAGCGGATGTCCACCATCACTGCTGCTGCTGCTACTGTTACAGGAAAGCAGGAGCCACCCCAATTCCATCTAGTCATTTTCTGGAAGCTGGTAGCTCTAATGATGGAGCACCCACGCTCCCAGTGTTTGGCTCAGTCATTTTCTCACTGGGTAGCTCCAAGGACAATGCAGGAATCAATGCACACATCTCAGTGCTTTTCACCAAAATTCCTGAGGAGAATGAGGACGAACCGCCATGGGTACCTGCTGAGGATCATTCCGAGAGCATCAAGGGGAATCGCCCAATGGCGGAGCCATCGAATGCAGAGGATTATTCAGAGAGGGAGCCTCAGCAAGCCCCCTTCCGAGCTCGAGAACAAGGGAGGCCAGCCCCCACGCAGGATCCCATGGCTATGTGGGATAGCATCCCAGAGGGACAAGGATGGTGTAGAATTCTGGAAGAATAACCAGAGGACTAACGCACAATTTCTCTCCCTCGCATTGGCTTCCTTCGCTCAGGCCGGGTACGGGGTCTTGGTTGATTTCAGGTTTTCGTCTTATGTTTTGGTTTGTTTCCTTCCTGTTCTGAGTCATGGTAACGGCTACCACAGTCTTGCTGGGTTTGGCGTCTTATGTCTGGTATACGTCTTATGTCTATGCTTGTTTCTTGTCTGTTCTGTGTTATGTTCTCGGCGTCTACAGTCTTTCTGGGTTGTGTGTTTTTTGTGGGATGCCCCTGCGTGGGCCGTTTTGTTGCAACATTGAAATATCACCGAGTCATGAATACTGATCTAGTCTGGATATATCGCCCTGCGAGGCAGAAGTTTGAGAATGATAGAGTCACCCAAGGAGCCACAGTTGGCCCTGGGCAGACAGTCTTTTTGGATGTAAAGTTCACCTGTATATATTAATATAAATTAGTTAGTGTTGCTGAGAAAAAAAAAATTATGGAAAATCCTTATGTCTTTTAAACCTTTATTAACTAATTAAAATTCCCACTCCCTATGGGCATTCAAAACCTACTCCCACCTGTTACAATAACCCTTTATAAAAAATGGATAGACGAGGATAGAAATGGTTCAAAACGTGATTTACACGAACTCCTAAATTCTAGCACAAAGTTGAGACTTACTACAAGTTGAATAATCTATGGTGATGGTGATGCCCTCTACTATTTCATTATTAAAAATTTAAAAATCTATTATTTCATTAGTTGGAAACGTTCCAATTTTTACAAGTGCGGTGCACAGTTGTTTGAGGATCTACGTCTCAAAGTTGATCCAACCACGTGAAAACATAGTCTGAGGAAGAGAAACCTCGATTTGGCTAAGCGTTTACCGTTTATGCAAGCGCCAATTTTTACATTAACATGCACTGCACTGAACTAAATTGAATTTACATATATAATAATGCAGGTGAGCACAAACTTTAAGGACGTGTTTGCTTACAGTGGGCCAGCCCTAGAAACCATAAATGGGAGACTTGCCGTGCTCCAATTCGTCTCAGTTGTTGGGGAGATAGGAACAGATGCAAGGGAGCAGTTCTGACAACGCGGTCTTGGAACAATGAGTACATGAGATTCAACAAGCAACCGCTCAGTGCACCGCCGACCTTGCAGCAGTTTGAGCAGAGTTGGGAGGTCTCTGCGAAAAGATCTCTGCACTGATAGAGTGACTCGAGGGTGAGTCATGATGTTTGTTCTGGAGGCCTGTTGGGCGTGGAATCCCCCACATGGCAAGTTTTAGGGCTTAAACACCATTGTAAAGACTTAGCGAATTGCGAGTGTGAGGCACGATGTTGTTATAGAGTTGTCCACCATTACTTTTGTAAATGTAGTGTCAGATTGAGAGAACTACCCATGGTCGGAAGACCATGGGATTGTATAAATGGATTGATGATAATGGAATATAAGGATAGAAAAGTATATGAAGTGTAGATTTGTGTCTTTGGATCATAGAGTAGGAGAAGGCTCTGCAGCTGAGTGCGCATAGGCCTAGTAGTATGCAGTTGAGTGAGCAGATCCCTGCAGCTAAGTGCGCAGGGTAGGTTGAGTCTGTAACCATTTGAAACATTAATAAAGAGAAGTTTTACCATATTTCTGTGTATATTTTCCTGTTTTATGCATTAAAGTATATTGGGTATGAATTGCCTGTTTACTGGTTATTTACTCCGCGAACTTATATGAATATGTTGAGTAAGTGAATGTAATATAAGGTATCTATTTACATGAAGAAAACTAATTGTTATAAGGAGATAAGTAAGATCCATGGCGTGACTTGGGGAAATAGTGCAGATCACTGCTCCAGTAGTGTGAAAGCCCCACAGTCCCTGGTTAGGGCTACGCGAAGGCAAAGATAATAGGTTGCGAAGGCCATATAGGTCCAGGAATTACATGAAGTAACATGCGTGAAGGTATTCACAGTTGGACTAAATCAGACCCCTCAGACTTCTCAAGCGTGCGGAAACTTGGTTCCAACATGCCCCCATACTGCTTCAGGTGAGACGTCAGTCTCCACTGCAAGGATTGTTGCTGAAAGGGCCAGTAGTACATGGATTTGTTTGTCTAATTAAACTCCCAAACTGTGTCATGACCCAACAACCCAACAAGATGCATATTGAAGGTAGAGTGTTTGTGGAGAATTTTGATGTCCCGGGTGCTAGTATTGTTGTTGGTTGGCATCCAAGTCAACCTTGTTTGACTTACGATGGTTATAGTGATGTGGAAGTGATTTGATGAAGTGTTGTAGAGGTGCCAGTGACTTCTAGAGGTCATGTAGAGGCTTGCGAAGCTTTGGAAGAAGTTTGAGAAATTTATGAGTTGAGGAAAGATGTTTCCCTTCATCCTCTACCCCAGTTGCATGGATGATGAGTCACAGGATGATTGAAAAGCTCCAGTCATTGGTAGGCAGTCTTATAGGAGAGACTGGGGAGATCTATTTGAATTTAACCTGTGTTTCAAGTGTGACAGAGTTTTTTCAGGAGTTTTTCTCTACATTCCTCACGCTGTTAAGCTAATTTTGGCATTGTCGGATGTTCTTGATGAGAATTTTTCAGCATATGGTAGCAAAAGTTCGCAGGTCTGCTAGAAGTTGATCAAAGTTGAAAATATAAAATGGATAGTGGTGTTAGTGGTTGATTTAGTAAAAAATCCTATCTTAACCAAATCTTAAGCGTGTGCAAAAATGGTTAAGTGATCCATAACATGTAAAATTTACAAAGTTACTCAACATAGGACAGTGATAAATAGAGGAAGGTACTTGTTTTCTTGAGAACATTAGAGTATTCCATTCTGAGGGTCTCGAGAATGAGTATTTATTGCAGCAACGACTCACATTATTTGGCATCTTTTATCAATTTATTGTGTGCAGAAATTAGAGATAGAGTTTAGAAGAAGATTTATATTTTATGTTTTGATTGTGGCCTAAAATTGGTAGCTTGTGGTGTGTTAGAGAGTAGAGATTGTTGTGACTAGAAGAGAAGAAATAACCCTCTTAAGGGATTTTTTTTTTTTAAATTTAGATTTGATGTGTAGGATGATGGTGTTCGTGGGTTTCGCATGTTGAGCTGATTGATAACGCATTATAAAACATTTATGAAATGTGGTTTGCATGGAGGAAGTGAAGGTGTGGAGACTTAAGAGTAGACATTGATTTGGCATATTCAGTAAAAGGAAGATATTTCTCCATCCAGTTGGAGTTGGATAATCCAATGGTAGTTGGAAGAGGATCGTTGGTCTTGGGAGCTTCGAGTAGATATATATCGATATAGCCATGAGAGGAAACAATTTTCCGGTCTAATGGATGCCATCATAATTTGAAGAGGGCTGATTCTTCTAGCTTATGGGTGTAAGCTAATCCATGTACAATTTGTTCAACAGAATAATAAAATAATTGAGCAGTGCAATAAAAGTAGGGTGGTGTTCTCTCGAAATGATTTTGAACATGAATACTTGTGTTCTTATGTGTGCATGCTTGTGTTGAAGTTTCTCATGGTTATTATGATTGAGTTTATTGTTTCTTTCATATTTAGTTAATGCAATATTGTGAATGGGCATGGTTATTTGATATTGTGGTAACAATTTTAAAATTGATATAAAGGCCATCACTACTGATTCACCCCCCCTCAATACTCAATACATTTCCAACATAATTTTTTTCTTCTTGGTAGTCATTTAGCAATGCAGAGCCCTAGACCAACTAGTCAGGGAGCGTTGTGGAGATTTTCACACACTGAGACCTAAGCCTAACCCCCTCTAAATCAGTTTTTTGGCACACTCTAGTTTTGGCCTCGAGATTGTGGAGCTTTTCAAGCTCCCTAAAAGGACAAATTACTATTTCTCAATGTAAGTGATCGATGGGGGTTTGTGGAATCCTATCCCAGTGACCCTAAATCTAATTACAAGATTGTTTTTCCCTATTGCCCAATTGGGCTTAATCTATATGACTTAGGGTGTGAGTGTGTGAATAATGTGTATGTGGATGTGTTTATTAAATCATGTTTTATGATGGCAATGCTACTGAGAAATAAAGTGCATAAACTATAAATAATAGTAAAAATGAATAATAAAATAACAACAAACGAAAGCATGCAATTCCCCACGCAAAAAACTATGAAACGACAAGAACAAATGAGGATAATACAAGCAACCCAAAGAAATAAAAATACCAAAAGATTTAATGCATAAGGGGCTAGGATCTAAGGCTAGATCTGCTAAAATGATGCAAAAAAATCCAAGAAAAAACATAAGGGAAGTATTGGAAAATAGCATAAATCAAATTGTGAAAAGAAGGATGCTCGTGGCGATCCTAAAGAAGAAATTCAACACATGTCTGAAAAGGAAACAAATCATTCTAAAAATTACCTAAAAAGGACTACAAAATGATGGCAACAACGTTGGAAAACAATGGATAAGTGTTCTGCGCACTAGATTCCTCAACTGAACAAATTGTCTCCAAAATGGTAGAGGTGTACTCTAAACCCTAAGGGGGTTTTCCCTTCCTCGAAATGAGAAAACATACTAAGAGACTCTAGGCCTAGGGGTGAAAGGGAACAAGAAGAAACCCCTCCTGACACACGTGCATAACTGTGGCCAAAATTATGAAAAAAAAGTTGTAGAAATAGGGGGCACAAGTTTTGACATGTTTAATGTGTTCTCAAGCATGAAAAGGCTCAAAACGTCTGTATGGGGTGCAATATTTTGTCAAAAAAAATGTGCTCCATCCCCAAAGGAATTTCTTCGTAAATTTATTGCAAACAGTGTCATCTGTTGCACGAATGGTACATGTGACCTACAAAAAAGACAAGGAAACCCAACAGAACAAATATTCTAAAATCAAAGAGTAAAACTCCAAAAAAAGAAGTGAAAATTGAGAGAGAAAAAATCCTGAAAATTGCTAAAAAAATGTCGAAACAACATTCACTAGGGTTCTAGATTTCTAAGCTACTCGAGTTGTCATTTGTTAGTATGAAGTTTCTTGGAAGTTGCACCAAAATCCTTCACTTATGTTAATCGTGACATATAACCCTAACAACAAAAATGAATGGTTTTCATTTCTCTTTAGGTCTGAAAAATAAAATATCAAAACCCTACAACAAATAATATCCAAATATAAATGAACATGTACCATAAAATGATATATTAAGAATCCAATGGAAATAGCAAAACTTTGATTATATTATTGAAAAATAAATGTTTATACATGTGAAGAGAATGTATAGACTTGGATCTAGAGATCCCACTCTTTCGGATGAGTCCTTTGTACCCTATGCTTCAGCTATTGATTCAACTCATTGTGTCTCAGAGTTTATGTAATGGGTAAAAGAAACGGTGATGGCCTGAACTAAAGGTGGGAGATCAAATCTCACAAGGCGATAATCAGGACGATGAGAGTAGTCGTGGTGAAGGATGAGGAGAAAACCATATTATTTATAACAAAATATTATGATAGATCTAGATTTAAGATAATAAAAAAAATGTTGGAATAAATCAAGACCTAACCGTTAGGAATATTTTATTGCATTTTAGAGAGGAAAATATTATTTAAAATTATCAAATATCTTTATTTAGAAAATTACTACAAAGATGGATAACACAGACATAGTCCAACTGTAGCCAAATAATTGCACACTTGCGTCCATTGCTATTGGACAAGGAGCTTGCATCTAGAAGAAGGTAAATACTGCAATTTTCATCTTAATTCCAAGCCAAATAAACCTACATACATCACCCATTAGGCCAATTCCTCCATCGTACCCTTCTCCATAATACACAACAAAATAAGTGAGAAAGAAATAAGATTTATAATGCTCATGTATAAACTTATTATTACATAAACTTTGTAAAATTTTAAAAAAATATTCAAATGTGGGAAAAGTTGGATAATAAACTACATTTATTTGGATAATAAACTGCATTTATTTGCATTTATAAACCATAAGTAAAATTCTTTAAACTAACTAATTAATCTAATTATGGAAAATCCTTATGTTTTTTAAACCTTTATTAACTAATTAAAATGCCCACTCCCTATGGACATTCAAAACCTACTCCCACCTGTTACAATAACCCTTTATAAAAAAGAGGATAGACGAGGATAGAAATGGTTCAAAACGTGATTTACACGAACTCCTAAATTCTAGCACGAAGTTGAGACTTACTACAGGTTGAATAATCTACGGTGATGGTGATGCCCTCTACTATTTCAAGTGCGGTGCGCCGATTGTTTGAGGATCTACGTCTCAATTCTTATCCAACCACGTGGAAACATAGTCGGAGGAAGAGAAACCTCGACTTGGTTAAGCGTTTACCGTTCAATGAATGAAGGCAGATTTTTCCGTATGGCCTCCACATCCTTATATATAACACAATAACCAGCCCTGGAGTTTCATAACAGATCAATAGTGGCTATTCTTCTTTAGTTATTTCATATGTTCATTATCTTCTTGTTCTCAAAGTCCATATGAATTAGATTCGTTCTCATACATAGTCTTCATTATTATATTGCGATCATGGCCGCTGTAAATGCATGGAGTTGTCTATAATGCGACTTTTTGGAGATTCCGGTGACACAATCCGGCGGAAGAAATTGAGGTTAAATCTTCATTTTTTGCAGTTAAAATGGTTTTTTAACTGCATATTTGGATTCAGCATCCTGGAAAACCCCTGGGACGCTTTCATTGTGCAGAAACTAGCTGTCAAACTTGCGATTCCAATAATTTCTTGTCGTATTTCGACCGGAAAAACCCGCCGGAAAGGCTTTCAAAAAGTCGTGTTATAGACAACTGCTACATGCATCAGTAATGGCGATGAATGGAGCATTGCTCCTGCAACGGAGGCTAGCGGAAAGGTCAACAACCAGCAAGCAGCTTCGAGTAAAATGCATGTCAGGGGTTGGTAATTCTGTCGTTGTTTCCGTATCCACGAATAGAAGGATTTATGTTATTCTATAAGGTTTTATGTTATTCTATATATAACTTAATTTGGGTCATGTGGATCCACAACCAGGGTCAACGCGATCACCTTCTACCCCTCCTGACACGGTAAGCGATTATGCAACCGCCAATTTTTACATTAACATGCACTGCACTGAACTGAATTGAATTGGCATAAATAATAATGCAGGTGAGCACAAACTTTAAGGACGTGTTTGCTTTCAGTGGGCCAGCCCCAGAAACCATAAATGGGAGACTCGCCATGCTCGGATTCGTCTCAGCTGTCGGGGTGGAGATAGCGAGCGGGAAAGACCTCGCCGCCCAACTGGCCAGCGGAGGAGTTTCAGTGTTTATTGGAAGCGCGGTTCTATTCACGCTTGCTTCTCTGATACCCATGTTCAAGGGAGTGTCCAAAGAGAGCAAATCACAGGAAATAATGTCTTCTGGTGTAGAGATGTTGAATGGGCGTTTTGCCATGATTGGCCTCGTTGTGCTGGCCTTGACTGAATACCTCAAGGGAGGTCCTCTCATCTCATGATCATCATCAACTCTGTACCAAACATCATACCCCTCTGAGTGTAGGCTGTAATTGAACCCAACTTGTATTCACTCTGCTATCACGAGATGACACTGTAACAAATTGTTTTGGCAATTTGTGATATATTTGACAAGTTCATTCACAATCAATCATATAAATATATTTCTGATCAGTACATCTTTGGCAGAAACTCTGATTACAATTTGGCATGCTAATCTTGAACAGATGTTAATTGACACCAACCATTACCAGGTTCCTAACAGGTTTATCTAACTTGGAAGGATAAAAACAAGCATAGCGATCAGTAACACAAACAAACTTTTATTCATTTGGTACTCGTAAATTTCTAAATTCCGTACGAACTAAATAATAATAATTATTCCCAAAATACTAGTAATTATTCCAAAAGTGCAGCGAAAGAACTAAAATTTTTTAAATTGCAAAAATTGTATAAGGAATTTATTAGTACATATATGCCATATGTTATATGTATTTACATATTTAAATTTAAATAGATATTATATACTCTAGTTAAAAAGTTAAAAACATACTCTATATATTCTTGGCATATATTCTTACTCTATAAATTCTTCGCATATATTCTTTGGTGAAAGTGTTCTGAGGCTGAGTGAAAGAGTTAAAAACATACTCTATATATTCTTGGCATATATTCTTACTCTATATATTCTTCGCATATATTCTTCGGTGAAAGTGTTATGAGGCTCGGTGAAAGACTTAAAAACATACTCTATATATTCTTGGCATATATTCTTACTCTATAGATTCTTCGCATATATTCTTCGGTGAAAGAGTTCTGAGGCTCGGTGAAAGAGTTAAAAACTTACTCTATATATTCTTCGGTGAAAGTGTTCTAAGGCTCGGTGAAAGAGTCTGCAGGTTGCGGTGGGCACGGGCGATCTGCAGTCAGTTATTACCAAGGGCAGACGGGTGATCTGCAGTTAGGTTTTCTGATATCAGGTGGACACATTCTTTATCTTTTTCTGTTTCTAATTGCTCATATAATTTCAAGTATGAATATTTCACCACAGTTACCAAAGATTACCAAGGGAAGACCTAGCACAGTTACTCTACAAGGCATTTATGAGTATATAAAGTCTTTAGAGAAACGTAGAGAGGAAAGAGAAGCCAAGCTACAAAAAGAGTTAGAAGCCATGCTAGAAAATAAATTTGCATCTCTTGAAGACACGATCCAAAAACAAATAGAAAATAAAATAGAACTACTAGAGAATAAAATGGAGGCAATGGAGACTAGACTGCAGGTTATAGAAAAACATAACCAAGATACTAACCAACCATCCCAACAAGGAAATGTTGATACTTTAGAGAGTCTTAAAATGAAAGACATGATTAAAGAACTAGAAGAAAAATTTAATAGCCGTCTCACCCTAAATAATGTGGTAGATAAGTTAGATATCAAACCAATTAAAGATGAAATGAAAAATTTAATAGAATTAGACCACGAGCGTAACAAAAGTGCCTTAAACCTTATAATATTCGGCTTAAAAGAGGAAGTAGATGAGGATACTTTAGCCTTAGCCCAGACAGAACTACATAATAGATTACAAATTGAAACATTATGTCTCACAGAAGCAACAAGGTTGGGGAAATTAACCGAGAATAAAGGAAGACTAATCCGCATAAAGGTGAGCTCCACTGATCATAAGCACGACATACTTAGTAAAACCTCAAGTCTAAAAGGAACGGGAATATTCATAAATGAAGATCTCATTCCAGAAGACCAAGCAGAATTAAGAAAGGAGGTTCAAAAGGTAAAAGAAGCTAGAAAGGAAGGAAAATGGGCAATAATCAGAAATAGAAAAGCCCTTATTCGAGATAGAAACCAAAAAGATAGTAATCAATAGCAATTAAACATGCTCCAGATCCTTTCTTGGAATTGTCGGGGCTTCCCATGGAACAAAGGCCCCAAGCTAAGTTGGATTTCAAATGATGTTGATATTATTTTGCTTGTTGAAACTTGGGAGCACGAAGAATCTAAGGTCCCTAACATAGATGGCTTTACGCTATGGTCTACCTGGAACAAGCAATCCTCCAGTAGAGGCATTGGGGGAATAGCTTGTTACATTAAGAAGAACATCTCCCCCCATGTTAGGATTTATAAAAACGACCCTCACAACCAATATAGTTGGATAGAGATTAAAGACATTAATAATAAAAAGTCCTACATAGAAATTTGTTATTTCCCCCCATTAGTTCTAAATTCTATAAGAAGAAGAATCTAGATAAAAGTAACCCTTACAATGGTTTAGAGAATGATATTTCTAGCCTAAGGAATGACGGTAATATCCTTTTAATAGGTGACTTTAATGCTCAAACTTCAAACAACCAAGCTATTATTCTAAGCAATCATTCCAACCCTAATCCTCTTTGGTTAGATGAAGACCCTACTCTGGCTAGCAGGTACAAAAGGAACTCTAAAGATCTTGGGGAAAATTTGTTTGGGTCAGAGCTAGTCAAGCTCTGTAGTGCTCAGGATCTCATAATTTGCAACGGTCTAAAGAAGTGGCCCAATCCTAGCAAGATGACCTGCATCCATGGACTTGGTAGCAGTGTGGTAGACTACGTTATTTCCGATCTCCCATTATACAACGAAATAATAAATTTTGACATCTTAAACGACCACGAACCTGACTCTGATCATAGGCCTTTACTTATAACTCTCAATTTTGTCATGCATAGAGTTCCCATAGAAAATAACACTTATAGCCAAAAGAACTTAATATTTGATAGAAATAAAAATGATCTCTTTCTAAATGAATTAAAAAATAATTTGCTTCCTTTATCTAATATAGACAACATAGAAGACCTCTATCATAATTTTACTACAACCCTCTCATATTCTAATAAAAAGTTCTCAATTGAAGTTTCAAATAATAAAAGAAATAGCAAAACCAATCCATGGTATGACAAAGATTGTAAAAGTGCAAGGAGAGCAATTAAGGAAGCTGTTGATGAATCTCTTAAAATGGACAAGATAAAAATATACAAAGCCCTAACTAAAAGGAAAAAGAGGCAGTACATCTGTCAAAGACAGGAGAATCTCTTACACCTCTCTAAGGTAGCTCCTAAGAAATTTTGGAGGCAGATTCTAACTGGAAGACTAAGGATAATAATAAAATTGCTCTTCACGATTGAAATTCCTAT
Source organism: Pinus tabuliformis (assembly GCA_031772625.1). Taxonomy (NCBI): domain Eukaryota; kingdom Viridiplantae; phylum Streptophyta; class Pinopsida; order Pinales; family Pinaceae; genus Pinus; species Pinus tabuliformis. The sequence continues at coordinate 141,173,675 of CM062819.1, read as the reverse complement.
CTTAAAAAGCTTTATGAGTCTCCAAATGTCATGGATAATTTGGAAACCCTTCTCACAACGAAAGAAGTTTTCTCTTTAGAAGACATTAAGTTTGGGGTTAATCGCCTCGCTAATGGGAAAGCTAAGGACATTGAAGGTTACCAAGCAGAAATCTTAAAAATTGGAGGTCCTGTCCTCATCCCCCACATCCACAAGCTTTTCAATCAAGCAGTCAAGCAAGGGTTCCCTAAACCTTGGACTGAGAGCCTCATTATCCCTATTTTTAAAAGTGGGGATACAAATAACCCCTCTAATTATAGAACAATTATGATCAACCCTCTCTTAGCCAAGTTATATGGTAGTATTTTGGAAAAGAAGTTAAGCATATGGCTTGAAAGTGAAGGTAAGCGGGCTAAAGGCCAAGCAGATTTCAGAAGGCATCACTCAACAATAGACCACCTTGTTACGCTTAGGATCATTGCGGAGGAATGTCGTAATGAGAAATCCAATTTATTTTGTTGCTTTGTGGACTTTAGAAAGGCTTTCGATACGGTTCCTAGATACAACCTTTGGAATAGATTAGAAGAGCTAAAGGTTCCTCTCGAGTTGAGAGCTGCCGCTATAAGGTTATACGAGAATGTAATTGCCAAGCCAAAGAGAAATGAAGGGTGGTCAAAAGATATTAAGTGTAACATCGGAGTTAAACAAGGTTGCCCCCTCTCCCCTACCCTATTTGGCATTTACATCGATAAGCTCGAAGGCTATTTAGAGGAAGCAGGATGTGGTGGTACGATCTTAGATGGGATAGTTGTCATCCTTCTTCTTTATGCTGAAGATATTGTTCTTTTGGCAAGGTGCCCATCTAATCTTAATAAGCAACTCAGGATTCTTAAGGATTTCTGCTCTACCATGGGTATGACTGTTAACACTGACAAAACAAAAGTTATGATTATCAAATCCAAGAAGCACACTTATGCTAATTTTATGTATGAAAATAATAACTTGGAGGAAGTGTATTCTTACAAGTACCTAGGAATTGATATTCATCACAAGCTCAATTGGAACCATAGCATTGAGAAAAGGATTAATGGGGGGTGGAAAGCTTACTTTGGTCTTGAAAATAATTGTAAAATAGCAAACCTTGTAATGTGGGATAAAAAGAAGTTCCTCTTTGAAACTTTAGTCACTCCTGTTATCTTATATGGCTGTGAGGTTTGGGGTTGTAGCATCTCCAGATAATCATGGAGAAAGATTGAGCAAATCCAGAAGCGTTTTATAACTTATAACCTGAAAATTAAAAGTAATACACCCTATCTTATTCTCCTTATAGAAGCAGGTCTTTCCCCTATTGAGAGCATAGCTATGCTTAGGTTTCTGTTGTACAAGCACAAAATCAGTAACATAGACGATCATAGACTTCCTAAGCTAGCTTTATATTCTAGCCAAAACCACCTAAGGCTCAATCGAGGGTGGCATAAAGACACAAGGGCCTGGTTAAACTATTGGGAGATCAACGAAAATGATGCATTGCAAAACATAAATAACATTAAAGATATGTTCAAAGAAAAAATGGGGTGTGAGAAAGACTTAGCGGCTAAAAGAAAATTAAGTTATTATAAGAAAGTCATCAACCCCACCCTAGAAGATCAAAAGTATCTCTCTATTTTAACTAGCTCAAAGAAGAAAATTAATATAGCAAAGATTAGAACGAATTCTCATGAGCTCCATAGTGAAACAGGTCGTTGGGCAGTTCCTAAAACGCCATAGACGGAAAGGATTTGCCATATATGTGAGAATAGGAACATCGAGGATGAAAACCACTTCCTCTTAGAGTGCCCCGCGTACAACCACATTAGATCTCAGTTTCATAATCTTTGTTACAATACTGACCTTCCTAGCCTTTTACAATGTCAAAATTATAGTGAGCTCGGGAGGCTTCTCTCCAAGATTTTTGAGCATAGGAATAAAATCTTAAATCAAAATAGATAATTTGTTTCTTTACGTCCGATAGACCATTATTTGGTCTCAAAGGACGTTAATCATCATCATCATCATCATCATCATAAAAAATAATATTTTAGTTTTATAAATTTTTATTATACATTAAGTTGTACATATTTATATATAATTATTTAATATATTTTTCTATATATATAAATTATTTCTATAATATAGATATATATATATATATATATATATATATATATATAAACATTAGTTTTGATATATTTTTAACAAAATACTAAAATCATAGAATAACCAATGTTAGAAACAATCATTTAAACTCAATTAAAATGAATGGATTAAAAAATCTATGGTTTATATTATATTATTAATTAATATTATTTTCTAAAAACTAAATAAAATCTATTTATAGTGTATTTTAATTTATATATGAATGAAAAGTGGTGATATTTTAATTTCATATATAATCCCAACTAAAAAACAAATTTGATACATCATTCATAAAATACCCAAAGTAAAAGGTAAAAGCATAGTGTGCAAAATTTAAGGAATAAAAAAAGCCATTAAATTACCCCGACCAAAAATTATTATTTTTAACTAGAATAGTACACATAAAAGAGAATCAAATATGCTTAAAATCATGGACCTCGGTTGAACAAATGTACTTGTATTAGTGCCTTTAGTTTCCATGTCAAATGGCTAGGCATTTGTGTATAATTTTTTTCGTTTGTTAGGAGTTGTTGTACTCTTGGAAAATGGTAAGCTTTACAGATCAATTAGATGGCCACACAATTTAGTTATGGGCTTTTATGCTAGTCCCATAGGGATGCGCTGCAAGACTTGACAAGCCTCTTTTATGGTTATTTTTATCCCTGTAATCGATGGCTATGTTAGCAAGTACGGGAATTGAAACTTGAGAGTGATTCGGGTGAGAAAATGCCATTCAAAGTAAATATGAATATATAGTTGCGCAGGACTCTCATGTTCTTGTTAGGGACATAATTAAAACTACTTTAATTCATTATAAATTGTTGTAAATAGCTCAAATTTAAAATCAAGCGAGTGAAGGTCTCAGAGGCTTTAGAACCCTTGAGGCCACTATGTTTCATCACCCATACGTTAGATTTTTTGCAATTACTTGTTGAAATTTTTTCCATTTGATGATGGTAAACATTTTGGAGTTACAAGAGACTTGATTCAAGCAAATGAATGATAATTTTGGATTAAGTTAAGACCTAGTGCATTTGTGATTCCCATGCCTAGATAACTAATAGGTGCATTAAGCATTTGGATAATTAACAAAAACAAATTCATGCAGGCTGCTGGTGCATTTTCTTGTGATTTCCATCTCTATTGTTTATGATTCCCATCCCTGGATAAACAATTGGCAGTTTATGTATTACTCCCTCAATAAATAATAAATATGAGTTCCATCCATAACTCGTGTTTTCGATAACCCATGCCTTAATATTCCTATCATTATTGGTGCATTTGCAATTTCCATTTCTAGGTTTTACAACCTCCTTGCAACTGAATAGTTTTGTTACGTGGAAGGAAGCCTCATTTCGAAGACACTCAGGGTTAGAAAAAACAAATGAAGTTGTATAGGTTTAAATAAAAATATGCTTTAATTCATAGGTATAAAGAAAATAAATTGTTCCAAATTGTTGTGACCACCCAGGCCATACCCAAATTCATAACTATTAAATAGACATCATCATTATAAGTTGTATACAACAGCACTCAAGCTTAGGCACATATTGAACCTCCACTTCTCCATGAGGAAACCCTAATCTCTATGTGTGCCCTATCAGGCATTTTAACTTCATAGACCACATCAAGTTCCATAATGTTGTAGTCCTCATTCATAATGGTGGTACTCATATTTTCATTCAGAAGAGAGTGGTAGAATAAACCCATTGTTTTTAATGCCTAGGACACAAATTTTAAATCATGAACCCCAATTGAGGTATAATGAACTGTGGGGGAAAATGTGAAAATGTCAAACTCTATATCGGAGACTATCAACTCAAATCCCATTTATTTTCCATTGATATGGGTGGCTATAATATAATATTGGGGGTAGAGTGTCTATGCACATTGGGATCACTCATAATGTATTTGAAAGAAATCTATATAGATTTGTCTAAAGGGGGACATGTATAAACCCTTCAATGGATTTTGGTAAGGTCCCTTGAAATAGACAATGCCCATAGTATGGAAAAATTATTAAATAAAGGCCACTCTAGAATTATTTGCCAATTCAATTCGATATAAGTTATGGGTAATCCATAACTTGACATAAGAAATACTCTTAAAATTTCAATTGTTCCTTCACAAAAATCATCAAGTCTTTCAAACACCAACGACTAAGTTTATCCATTCTTAAAGAAAGCACTAACATAACATTCCCTTGATCCTAGGAATTCAACCACAAAATGTACGTTCTTATTAACACCCTTTTGCACAAATTGATATAAGAAAAAATATCACTCAAGAACTATTGAAGGTGGAGATCGTACAACCTACTACAAGCCCTTACTCATGAGTAGTAGTCTTGATATTAAAGAAGGAAGGAACCTCGTGCAAGTGTCCTAATTATTAATGATCTTATAGATGAAAAGCATGGAGAGAAGTTTTTCAATAATAAACATATGAAGGTCAATATGAGTTTTTTGTGATTACTTTCAATATTTATTAAACTTCGTCAACCTTCTAAAGCCTCATGAAAAAAAAATCAAAGCCTTTCTATGCAAGTTTTGCTAGTTTTCTTTGACGATATTATGGTCTACAATAAAGCATAGGAACTACACATAGAGAATGCTGATAATTCATTGAAACTCTTTCGAGATGACCAATTTTTTATGAAGCATTCCAAAGGTGCCTTTTGGGCTCCTAGGTTTGAATACCCATGATTATCTCCATCCTAAAACACTTCGATTTAAGGGGATTTTTAGGAAATAAATGATAATGCAAAATAATTGTGGACAATCATGGTAAAATTATAGCTCCCCTTATTGTACTTGGCAATGCTGCCTGTGTGTTTCATGACATGTCCTTAACCATCACTTGAGGATCTGTTAGCTCTAGAAATGTGTTTGTTTACTAACACCTGTGAGTTCTACTGTAACATAAATCATGATCCCAAAAATTGGTATCAGATACAGGTTCCTTTAGGAATAACTTTACCACTAAAAGGTAAATTGATAGGGCATCATGGCTAAACCAGAAAGTCGGGATGCTTATTCAAGTAAGATACCAGTACTTGATGGTACAAATTATGTATTTTGGAAAGTCAGTATGGAAGCCTATCGCATGTCCCTAGGTGTAGATGTTTGGAGTTTTGTATTAGTTGATTATATTGTCCGAGAAACCCCTCCTACAAATGAAGATGATAAAAATGTTTATGGGAACAATGAAAAGGCAAAGAGTGCAATTCTCTTTGGCCTTAATCAATATGACCTTGTAAAAGTAATTCAATGTAAGTCAACTAAGGAAGTATGCTACAAGCTCTAGAATAGTTATAAAGGAGATGAGAAAGTTAAGCAAGCCAAACTTCGAGCGATTAGAATGAGGTTTGATAGCTTAAGAATGAATAAAGAAGAAAATATACCAGAATATTTTCTTAGATTAATGAGGTAGAAAATATGATTAGAGGATTTGGAGAAGAACTCATGAATGAAGTAGTTTTCTAGAATGTATTGATATCTCTTCCTATGAGATTCAATTCTAAGATCTGATCTACATAAGAGATATCAAACTTAAAGTCTCTTTTAATGAAGGCGCTACATGGAACTCTCACTTCCTATGAGATGAGAATAGAAAAAGAAAAGTTTGAGCAAAAGGAGGTAGAATTTAAACCCTCAATGAAGAATAAGGAACACAAATATCACCAAGAATGTTCCAACTATGAATTTGATCAAGAGTTGGCTTAGTTTGCTAGAAAGCTAAAACATGGTTTAGGAAAGTATAAGGGAAATCTACCCTTCCAATTCTTTGAATGTGGAAGGCTTGGGAAATTTTCCTCCAAGTTTCCTTATTGAGATAAGACAAGAGAGGAAAAGGATCAGAAGCCCAGAGATAAAGCTCAAGAATATTATAAGAAGAATCCTTTCAAGAAAAAATGGTCTCTTCTCCAAAGAGGATAGTTTTGCATTAGAAGGAAATAGGCAAGAGTCTCCAAAAGATGAGGTTGATGAATTCTTAGTCATGGGATTAGAATCTAAATCTAAATATAAGAACGAATCAAACCTCAAGGAAGAAGAAGATGAAATTGTAGTAGATCTTGAAGGGGAGCTCATCAACGCCCTTGATGGATTAAAGATGACCTGAAGGAAGAAAAATAAAATAAAAGAGAAGTTGTTGTGAGATGAATAAGGTATGAAGAGTTTGTTTACAAAAGTAAAAAGTTTGAGGAAGCTATTAAGAGTGAAGACAATCTGGCACAACAATTAGAAGAAAAGAAAAATAATTGTAAGAAGCTAGAAGATGAGAGTAACCTCTCGAAACAATAATTGACCAAGAAACGGGAGAAAATGATTATAAAAATATATAAACAGGAAATTTTGTCTCTAAAACTGAAGCTTGATGATGCAAAAAGGGAAGAAGAGGTTTTGAATGGATTAATCACTGATTGGGAAATAACTGCCATAGTTTAGAAGCAAAGATTAGCTCTGAGAACAAACCTTGATAAGTCCAAAATTGAGATGGAATTAGAAAAAACAATTGTTGAAGAAACAAAGAAACTAAACCACGTTATGAACAGTACAAGACAAGGGAATTCGAACATGGATCTGATCTATTGTCAACATGGATTGCGCAGTAGACGCAGGAAAAATAGTGTAGGAGATTTGAACCCGTAACTTGTTCAGATCTAAGCTAGTTTGTGTGTACCATGTGGAGATAGTACTGATTACTTGTGACGAGTATTTTACTATGTATTGTTACATGTTCTCTATCATTATAATATACAGATAGTTGGGGGTTTTCAGCTGTATGCTTTCCCCATTACATACTGTGTTGATATGTGTGATTGATGTTTCAATGTGTGCATGCAATTGTTTTTTTTAATTCCGCAATTTGATGATCAATGGTAGAGGAGGTTATGTATTATGCATGCATTGCGCAAATAGTGTATAATCAAGATAATCTCTATGAATAAGTGTTATATTATTCAAATTTCTACAGAACAAATATTCTTCAATCAAAGAGTAAAAATCCAAAAAAAAGAAGTGAAAATTGAGAGAAAGAAAAAATCCTGAAAATTGGTAAAAAAAAGTTCGAAACAACAGTCACTGGGGTTCTAAATTTTTAAGCTACTCGAGTTGTCATTTGTTAGTATGAAGTTTCTTGGAAGTTGCACCAAAATCCTTCACTTATGTTAATCGTGACATATAACCCTAACAACAAAAATGAATGGTTTTCATTTCTCTTTAGATCTGAAAAATAAAATATCAAAACCCTACAACAAATAATATACAAATATAAATGAACATGTACCATAAAATGATATATTGAGAATCCAATGGAAATAGCAGAACTTTGATTCTATTATTGAAAAATAAATGTTTATACATGTGAAGAGAATGTATAGACTTGGATCTAGAGATCCCCCTCTTTGGGATGGGTCCTTTGTACCCTATGCTTCAACTATTGATTCAACTCATTGTCTCTCAAAGTGTATGTAATGGGTAAGAAGAAACAGTGATGGCCTGAACTAAAGATGGGAGCTCAAATCTCACAAGGAAATAATCAGGACGATGAGAATAGTCATGGTGAAGAATGAGGAGAAAACCATACTATTTATAACAAAATATTATGATAGATCTAGATTTAAGATAATAATAAAAAATGTTGGAATAAATCAAGATCTAACCGTTAGGAATATTTTATTGCATTTTAGAGAGGGAAATATTATTTAAAATTATGAAATATCTTTATTTAGAAAATTACTACAAAGATGGATAACAGAGACATAGTCCAACTCTAGCCAAATAATTGCACACTTGCATCCATTGCTATTGGACAAGGAGCTTGAATCTAGAAGAAGCAAAATACTGCAATTTTCATCTTAATTCCAAGCCAAATAAACCTACATACATCACCCATTAGGCCAGTTCCTCCATCGTACCCTTCTCCATAATAAACAACAAAATAAGTGAGAAGGAAATAAGATTTATAATGCTCATGTATAAACTTATTATTACATAAACTTTGTAAAATTTAAAAAAAATATTCAAATGTGGGAGAAGTTGGATAGTAAACTGCATTTATTCGCATTTATAAACCATAAGTAAAATTCTTTAAACTAACTAATTAATCTAATTCTGGAAAATCCTTATGTCTTTTAAACCTTTATTAACTAATTAAAATGCCCACTCCCTATGGACATTCAAAACCTACTCCCACCTGTTACAATAACCCTTTATAAAAAAATGGATAGACGAGGATAGAAATGGTTCAAAACGTGATTTACACGAACTCCTAAATTCTAGCACGAAGTTGAGACTTACTACAAGTTGAAGAATCTATGGTGATGGTGATGCCCTCTACTATTTCATTATTAAAAATCTAAAAATCTATTATTTCATTAGTTGGAAACGTTCCAATTTTTACTAGTGCGGTGCACCGGTTGTTTGAGGATCTACATCTCAATTTTTATCAAACCACGTGAAAACATAGTTCGAGGAAGAGAAACCTCGACTTGGCTAAGCGTTTACCGTTTATGCAAGCGCCAATTTTTACATTAACATGCACTGCACTGAACTATGTTGAATTTACAAAAATAATAATGCAGGTGAGCACAAACTTTAAGGACGTGTTTGCTTACAGTGGGCCAGCCCTAGAAACCATAAATGGGAGACTCGCCGTGCTCGGATTCGTCTCAGCTGTCGGGGAGATAGGAACAGATGCAAGGGAGCAGTTCCAACAACGCGGTCTCGGAACAATGAGTACATGAGATTGAACAATCAACCGCTCAGTGCACTGCCGACCTTGCAGCAGTTTGAGCAGAGTTGGGAGGTCTCTGAGAAAAGATCTCCGCACTGACAGAGTGACTCGAGGGTGAGTCATGATGTTTGTTCTAAGGGCCTCTTGGGCGTGGAATCCCCCACATGGCAAGTTTTAGGGCTTAAACACCATTGTAAAGACTTAGCGAATTGCGAGTGTGGGGCGCAATGTTGTAATAGAGTTGTCCACCATTACTTCTGTAAATGTAGTGTCAGATTGAGAGAACTACCCATGGTCGGAAGACCATGGGATTTGTATAAATGGATTGATGACAACGGAATATAAGGATAGAAAAGTATCTGAAGTTTAGATTTGTGTCTTTGGGTCATAGAGTAGGAGAAGGCTCTGCAGTTGAGTGCGCATAGGCCTAGTAGTATGCAGTTGAGTGAGCAGACCCCTGCAGCTATGTGCGCAGGGTAGGTTGAGTCTGTAACCATTTGAAACATTAATAAAGAGAAGTTTTACCATATTTCTATGTATATTTTCCTATTTTATGCATTAAATTATATTGGGTATGAATTACAAGTTTACTGGTTATTTACTACGCGAACTTATATGAATATGCTGAGTAAGTGAATGTAATATAAGGTATCTATTTACGTGAATTTAAATAACTGTTATAAGGAGATAAGTAAGATCCATGGCGTGACTTGGGGAAATAGTGCAGATCACTGCTCCAGCAGTGTGAAAGCCCCACAGTCCCTGGTTAGGGATACGCGAAGGCAAAGATAATAGGTTGCGAAGGCCATATAGGTCCAGGAATTACGTGAAGTAACATGCATGAAGGTATTCACAATTGGACTAAATCAAACCCCTCAGACCTCTCAAGGGTGCAGAAACTTGGTTCCAACATGCCCCCATACTACTTCGGGTGAGACCTCAGTCTGCGCTACACGGACTGTTGCTGAAAGGGCCAGTAGTACATGGATTTGTTTGTCTAATTAGACTCCCAACCTGTGTCACGACCCAAAAACCCAACAAGATGCATATTGAAGGTAGAGTGTTTGTGGAGAATTTTGATGGCCCAGGTGCTAGTATTGCTATTGGTTGGCATCCAAGTCAACCTTGTTTGACTTACGATGGTTATAGTGATGTCGAAGTGATTTGATGAAGAGTTTTAGAGGCGCCAGTGACTTTTGGAGGTCGTGTAGAGGCTTTCGAAGCTTTGGAAGAAGTTTGAGAAATTTATGAGTTGAGGAAAGATGTTTCGCTTCATCCTCTACCCCAGTTGCATGGATGATGAGTCACGGGATTATTGAAAAGCTCTAGTCATTGGTAGGCAGTCCTATGGGAGAGACTGGTGAGATCTATTCGAATTTAACCTGTGTTTCAAGTGTGACGGAGTTTTTTCAAGCGTTTTTCTCTACATTCCTCACACTGTTAAGCTAATTTTGGCATTGTCGAATGTTCTTGATCAGAATTTTTCAGCATATGGTAGCAAAAGTTCGCAGGTCTGCTAGAAGTTGATCAAAGTTGAAAATATCAAATGGATAGTTGTGTTAGTGGTTGATTTAGTAAAAAATCCTATCTTAACCAAATCTTAAGCGTGTGCAAAAATGGTTAAGTGATCCATAACATGTACAATTTACAAAGTTACTCAACATAGGAAAGTGATAAATAGAGGAAGGTACTAATTGGTTGGTTTTCTTGAGAACGTTAGAGTATTCCATTCTGAGGGTCTCGAGAATGAGTTAATATTGCAGCAACAACTCACATTATTTGGCATTTTTTTATCAATGTATTGTGTGCAGAAATTAGAGATAGAGTTTAGAAGAAGATTTATATTTTATGTTTTGATTGTGGCCTAAAATTGGCAGCTTGTGGTGTGTTAGAGAGTAGAGATTGTTGTGATTAGAAGTGAAGAAATAACCCTCTTAAGGGATTTTTTTTTTTTTTTTAACTTAGATTTGATGTGTAGGATGATGGTGTTCGTGGGTTTCCAATGTTCAGCTGATTGAGAACCCATTATAAAACATTTATGAAATGTGGTTTGCATGGAGGAAGTGAAGGTGTGGAGGCTTAAGGGTAGACATTGATTTGGCATATTCAGTAAAAGTAAGATATTTCTCCATCCAGTTGGAGTTGAATAGTCCAATGGTAGTTGGGAGAGGATCGTTAGTCGTGGGAGCTTCGAGCAGATATATTTTGATATATCTATGAGAGGAAACAATTTTCCGGTCTGATGGATGCCATCATAATTTGAAGAGGGCTGATTCTTCTAGCTTATGGGTGTAAGCTAATCCATGTACAATTTGTTCAACAAATTAATAAAATAATTTAGCAGTGCAACAAAAGTAGGTTAGTGTTCTCTCGAAAGGGTTTTGAACATGAATACTTGTGTTCTTATGTGTGCATGCTTGTGTTGATGTTTCTCATGGTTATTATGTTTGAGTTTATTGTTTCTTTCATATTTAGTTAAGGAAATATTGTGAATGGGCATGGTTATTTGATATTGTGGTAACAATTTTAAAATTGATATAAAGGTCATCACTACTGATTCATTCCCCCTCAATACTCAATACATTTCCAACATAATTTTTTTCTTCTTGGTGGTCAGTCAGCAATGCAGAGCCCTAGACGAACTAGTCGGGGAGCGTTGTGGAGATTTTCACACACTGAGACCTAAGCCTAACCCCCTCTAAATCAGGTTTTTGGCACACTCTGGTTTTGACCTCGAGATTGTGGAGCTTTTCAAGCTCCCTACAAGGACAAATTACTATTTCTCAATGTAAGTGATTGATGGGGGTTTGTGGAATCCTATCCCAGTGACCCTAAATCTAATTACAAGATTCTTTTTCCCTATTGCCCAATAAGGCTTAATCTATGTGAGTTAAGTTATAACTAATGTGGACTGTTTCAAGTCTTTCCTTAGTGGTTGTAACCAAGCGCTAGTTTTATTAGGGTGTGAGTGTGTGAATAATGTGTATGTGGATGTGTTTATTAAATCATGTTTTATGATGGCAATGCTACTGAGAAATAAAGTGCATAAACTATAAATAATAGTAAAAATGAATAGTAAAATAACAACAAACGGAAGCATGCAATTCCCCGCACAAAAATCTATGAAATGACAAGAAAAAATGAGGACAATACAAGCAACCCAAAGAAACGAAAATACCAAAAGATTTAATGCATAAGGGGCTAGGATCTAAGGCTAGATCTGCTAAAATGATGCAAAAAAATCCAAGAAAAAACATAAGGGAAAGTATTGGAAAATAACATAAATCAAATTGTGAAAAGAAGGATGCTTGTGGCGATCCTAAACAATAAATTCAACACATGTCTCAAAAGGAAACAAATCATTCTAAAAATTACCTAAAAAGGACTACAAAATGATGGCAACAACGTTGCAAAACAATGGCTAAATGTTCTGCGCAATAGATTCCTCAACTGAACAAATTGTCTCCAAAATGGTAGAGGTGTAATGTAAACCCTAAGGGGATTTTCCCTTCCTCGAAATGAGAAAACATACTAAGAGACTCTAGGCCTAGGGGTGAAAGGGAACAAGAAGAAACCCTTCCTGACACACGTGCATAACTGTCGCCAAAATTATGAAAAAAAATTGTAGAAATAGGGGGCACAAGTTTTGACATGTTTAATGTGTCCTCAAGCATAAAAAGGCTCAAAACGTCTGTATGGGGTGCAATATTTTGTCAAAAAAAATGTGCTCCATCCCCAAAGGAATTTCTTCGTAAATTTATTGCAAACAGTGTCATCTCTTGCACGAATGGTACATGTGACCTACAAAAAAGACAAGGAAACCCAACAAAACAAATATTCTTCAATCAAAGAGTAAAACTCCAAAAAAAGAAGTGAAAATTGAGAGAAAGAAAAAATCCTGAAAATTGCTAAAAAATGTTGAAACAACATTCACTAGGGTTCTAGGTTTTTAAGCTACTCGAGTTGTCATTTGTTAGTATGAAGTTTCTTGGAAGTTGCACCAAAATCCTTCACTTATGTTAATCGTGACATATAACCCTAACAACAAAAATGAATGGTTTTCATTTCTCTTTAGATCTGAAAAATAAAATATCAAAACCCTACAACAAATAATATCCAAATATAAATGAACATGTACCATAAAATGATATATTGAGAATCCAATGGAAATAGCAGAACTTTTATTCTATTATTGAAAAATAAATGTTTATACATGTGAGGAGAATGTATAGACTTGGATCTAGAGATCCTCCTCTTTCGGATGAGTCTTTTGTACCCTATGCTTCAGCTATTGGTTCAACTCATTGCCTCTCAAAGTGTATGTAATGGGTAAGAAGAAACGGTGACGGCCTGAACTAAAGATGGGAGCTCAAGTCCCACAAGGCGATAATTAGGACGATGAGAATAGTCATGGTGAAGAATGAGGAGAAAACCATATTATTTATAACAAAATATTATGATAGATCTAGATTTAAGATAATAATAAAAAATGTTGGAATAAATCAAGATCTAACCGTTAGGAATATTAGGAAAATATTATATAAAATTATCAAATATCTTTATTTAGAAAATTACTACAAAGATGGATAACATAGACATAGTCCAACTCTAGCCAAATAATTGCACACTTGCGTCCATTGCTATTGGACAAGGAGCTTGCATCTAGAAGAAGGTAAATACTGCAATTTTCATCTTAATTCCAAGCCAAATAAACCTACATACATCACCTATTAGGCCAATTCCTCCATCGTACCCTTCTCCATAATACACAACAAAATAAGTGAGAAAGAAATAAGATTTATAATGCTCATGTATAAACTTATTATTACATAAACTTTGTAAAATTTTTAAAAAATATTCAAATGTGGGAAAAGTTGGATAATAAACTACATTTATTTGGATAATAAACTGCATTTATTTTCATTTATAAACCATAAGGAAAATTCTTTAAACTAACTAATTAATCTAATTATGGAAAATCCTTCTGTTTTTTAAACCTTTATTAACTAATTAAAATGCCCACTCCCTATGGACATTCAAAACCTACTCCTACCTGTTAAAAAGGATAGACGAGGATAGAAATGGTTCAAAACATGATTTACACGAACTCCTAAATTCTAGCACGAAGTTGAGACTTACTACATGTTGAATAATCTATGGTGATGGTGATGCCCTCTACTATTTCAAGTGCGGTGCACCGGTTGTTCGAGGATCTACGTCTCAATTCTTATCCAACCACCTGGAAACATAGTCCGAGGAAGAGAAACCTCGACTTGGTTAAGCGTTTACCGTTCAATGAATGACGGTAGATTTTTCCGTATGGCCTCCACATCCTTATATATAACACAATAACCAGCCCTGGAGTCTCATAACAGATCAATAGTGGCTATTCTTCTTTAGTTATTTCATATGTTCATTATCTTCTTGTTCTCAAAGTCCATATAAATTAGATTCGTTCTCATACATAGTGTTCATTATTATATTGCGATCATGGCCGCTGTAAATGCATCAGTAATGGCGATGAATGGAGCATCGCTCCTGCAACGGAGGCCAGAGGAAAGGTCAAAAACTAGCAGGCAGCTTCGAGTAAAATGCATGGCAGGGGTTAGTAATTCTGTCACTGTTTCCGTATCCACGAATAGAAGGTTTTATGTTATTCTATAAGGTTTTATGTTATTCTATATATAACTTAATTTGGGTCATGTGGATCCACAGCCGGAGTCAAGGCGATCACCTTCTACCCCTCCTGAGACGGTAAGCGATTATGCAAGCGCCAATTTTTACATTAACATGCACTGCACTGAACTGAATTGAATTGACATAAATAATAATGCAGGTGAGCACAAACTTTAAGGACGTGTTTGCTTTCAGTGGGCCAGCCCCAGAAACCATAAATGGGAGACTCGCCATGCTCGGATTCGTCTCAGCTGTCGGGGTGGAGATAGCGAGCGGGAAAGACCTCGTTGCCCAACTGGCCAGCGGAGGAGTTCCACTGTTTATTGGAAGCGTGGTTGTCCAAAGAGAGCAAATCACAGGAAATAATGTCTTCTGGGGCAGAGATATTGAATGGGCATTTTGCCATGATTGGCCTCGTTGCGCTGGCCTTGACTGAATACCTCAAGGGAGGTCCTCTCATCTCATGATCATCATCAGCTCTGTACAAAACTTCATACCCCTCTTAGTGTAGGTTGTAATCGAACCCAACTTGTATTCACTCTACTATCACAAGATGGCACTGTAACAAATTGTTTTGGCAGTTTGTGATATATTTGACAAGTTCATTCACAATCAATCATATAAATATATTCCTGATCAATACATCTTTGGCAGAAACTCCGATTACAATTTGGCATGCTAATCTTGAACATATATTGAACAGATATTAATTGACACCAACCATTACCAGGTTCCTAATGAACACTGTGTATTGAGATAAGACAAGAGAGGAAATGGATCAGAAGCCCATAGATAAAGCTCAAGAATATCATAAGAAGAATCCTTTCAAGAAAAAATGGTCTCTACTCCAAAGAGGATAGTTTTGAATTAGAAGGAAATAGGCAAGAGTCTCCAAAAGATGAGGTTGATGAATTCTTACTCATGGCATTAGAATCTAAATCTAAATATAAGAACGAATCAAACCTCAAGGAAGAAGAAGATGAAAGTGTAGTAGATCTTGAAGGGGAGCTCATCAACGCCCTTGATGAATTAAAGATGACCTGAAGGAAGAAAAATAAAATAAAAGAGAAGTTGTTGTGAGAGTAAGAAGGTATGAAGAGTTTGTTTACCAAAGTAAAAAGTTTGAGGAAGCTATTAAGGGTGAAGACAATCTGGCACAACAATTAGAAGAAAAGAAAAATAATTGTAAGAAGCTAGACGATGAGAGTAACCTCTCGAAACAATAATTGACCAAGAAACGGGAGAAAATGATTATAAAAATATATAAACAGGAAATTTTGTCTCTAAAGCTCAAGCTTGATTATGCAAAAAGGGAAGAAGAGGTTTTGAATGGATTAATCATTGATTGGGAAATAACTGCCATAGTTTAGAAGCAAAGATTAGCTCTGAGAACAAACCTTGATAAGCCCAAAATTGAGATGGAATTAGAAAAAACAATTGTTGAAGAAACAAAGAAACTAAACCACGTTATGAATAGTACAAGCCAAGGGAATTCGAACATGGATCTGATCTATTCTCAACGTGGATTGCGCAGTAGACGCAGGCAAAATAGTGTAGGAGATTTGAACCCATAACTTGTTCAGATCTGAGCTAGTTTATGTGTAGCATGTGGAGATAGTACTGAGTACTTGTGAGGAGTATTTTACTATGTATTGTTACATGTTCTCGATCATTATAATATACATATAGTTGGGGGTTTTCTGCTGTATGCTTTCCCCATTACATACTGTGTTGATATGTGTGATTGATGTTTCAATGTGCGCATGCGATTGGCTTTTTTAATTTCGCAAATTGATGATCAATGGTAGAGGAGGTTATGTATTATGCATGCATTGCGTAAATAGTGTATAATCAAGATAATCCCTGTGAATAAGTGTTGTATAATTCAAATTTCTACGGAACAAATATTCTTCAATCAAAGAGTAAAAATCCAAAAAAAAGAAGTGAAAATTGAGAGAAAGAAAAAATCCTGAAAATTGCTGAAAAATGTCGAAATAACAGTCACTAGGATTCTAAATTTTTAAGCTACTCGAGTTGCCATTTGTTAGTATGAAGTTTCTTGGAAGTTGCACCAAAATCCTTCACTTATGTTAATAGTGACATATAACCCTAACAACAAAAATGAATGGTTGTCATTTCTCTTTAGATTTGCAAAATAAAATATCAAATCCTTACAACAAATAATATGCAAATATAAAAGAACATGTACCATAAAATGATATATTGAGAACCCAATGGAAATAGCATAACTTTGATTTGATTATTGAAAAATAGAATGTTTATACATGTGAAGAGAATGTACAGACTTGGATCTATAGATCCACCTCTGTGGGATGCGTTCTTTGTACGCTATGCTTCTGCTATTGATTCAACTCTTTGTCTCTCAAAGTGTATGTAATGGGTAAGAAGAAACGGTGATGGCTTGAACTAAAGATGGGAGCTCAAATCTCACAAGGCAATAATCAAGACGATGAGAATAGTCATGGTGAAGAATGAGGAGAAAACCATACTATTTATAACAAAATATTATGATAGATCTAGATTTAAGATAATAATAAAAAATGTTGGAATAAATCAAGATCTAACGGTTAGGAATATTTAATTGCATTTTAGAGAGGGAAATATTATTTAAAATTATCAAATATCTTTATTTAGAAAATTACTACAAAGATGGATAACATAGACATAGTCCAACTCTAGCCAAATAATTGCACACTTGCATCCATTTCTATTGGACAAGGAGCTTGCATCTAGAAGAAGGTAAATACTGCAATTTTCATCTTAATTCCAAGCCAAATAAACCTACATACATCACCCATTAGGCCAATTCCTCCATCGTACCCTTCTTCATAATACACAACAAAATAAGTGAGAAAGAAATAAGATTTATAATGCTCATGTATAAACTTATTATTACATAAACTTTGTAAAATTTTAAAAAAATATTCAAATGTGGGAAAAGTTGGATAGTAAACTGCATTTATTTGCATTTATAAACCATAAGTAAAATTCTTTAAACTAACTAATTAATCTAATTATGGAAAATCCTTATGTATTTTAAACCTTTATTAACTAATTAAAATGCCCACTCCCTATGGACATTCAAAACCTACTCCCACCTGTTACAATAACCCTTTATAAAAAATGGATAGACGAGGATAGAAATGGTTCAAAACGTGATTTACATGAACTCCTAAATTCTAGCACGAAGTTGAGACTTACTACAGGTTGAATAATCTATGGTGATGGTGATGCCCTCTACTATTTCATTATTAAAAATCTAAAAATCTATTATTTCATTAGTTGGAAACGTTCCAATTTTTACAAGTGCGGTGCACCAGTTGTTCAAGGATCTACGTCTCAATGTTTATCCAACCACGCGAAAACATAGTCCCAGGAAGAGAAACCTCGACTTGGCTAAGCGTTTATCGTTTATGCAAGCGCCAATTTTTACATTAACATGCACTGCACTGAACTAAATTGAATTGACATAAATAATAATGCAGGTGAGCACAAACTTTAAGGACGTGCTTACAGTGGGCCAGCCCTAGAAACCATAAATGGGAGACTCGCCGTGCTCGGATTCGTCTCATCTGCTCAGGAGATAGGAGATAGCGAGCGGGAAAGACCTCGTTGCCCAACTGGCCAGCGGAGGAGTTCCACTGTTTATTGGAAGCGTGGTTGTCCAAAGAGAGCAAATCATACGAAATAATGTCTTCTGGGGCAGAGATATTGAATGGGCGTTTTGCGATGCTTGGCCTCGTTGCGTTGGCCTTGACTGAATACCTCAAGGGAGGTCCTCTTATCTCATGATCATCATCACCTCTATACCAAACCTCATACCCCTCTTAGTGTAGGATGTAATCCAACCCAACTTGTATTGACTCTACTATCACAAGATGGCATTGTAACAAATTGTTTTGGCAGTTTATGTTATATTTGACAGGTTCATTCACAATCAATCATATAAATATATCCTGATCAATACATCTTTGGCAGAAACTACGATTACAATTTGGCATGCTGATCTTGAACATATATTGAACAATATTAATTGACACCAACCATTACCAGGTTCCTAATGAACACTGTGTATTGAGATAAGACAAGAGAGGAAATGGATCAGAAGCCCATAGATAAAGCTCAAGAATATCATAAGAAGAATCCTTTCAAGAAAAAATGGTCTCTACTCCAGAGAGGATAGTTTTGAATTAGAAGGAAATAGGCAAGAGTCTCCAAAGATGAGGTTGATGAATTCTTACTCATGGCATTAGAATCTAAATCTAAATATAAGAACGAATCAAACCTCAAGGAAGAAGAAGATGAAAGTGTAGTAGATCTTGAAGGGGAGCTCATCAACACCCTTGATGAATTAAAGATGACCTGAAGGAAGAAAAATAAAATAAAAGAGAAGTTGTTGTGAGAGTAAGAAGGTATGAAGAGTTTGTTTACCAAAGTAAAAAGTTTGAGGAAGCTATTAAGGTGAAGACAATCTGGCACAACAATTAGAAGAAAAGAAAAATAATTGTAAGAAGCTAGACGATGAGAGTAACCTCTCGAAACAATAATTGACCAAGACACGGGAGAAAATGATTATAAAAATATATAAACAGGAAATTTTGTCTCTAAAGCTCAAGCTTGATTATGCAAAAAGGGAAGAAGAGGTTTTGAATGGATTAATCATTGATTGGGAAATAACTGCCATAGTTTAGAAGCAAAGATTAGCTCTGAGAACAAACCTTGATAAGCCAAAATTGAGATGGAATTAGAAAAAACAATTGTTGAAGAAACAAAGAAACTAAACCACGTTATGAATAGTACAAGCCAAGGGAATTCGAACATGGATCTGATCTATTCTCAACGTGGATTGCGCAGTAGACGCAGGCAAAATAGTGTAGGAGATTTGAACCCATAACTTGTTCAGATCTGAGCTAGTTTATGTGTAGCATGTGGAGATAGTACTGAGTACTTGTGAGGAGTATTTTACTATGTATTGTTACATGTTCTCGATCATTATAATATACAGATAGTTGGGGGTTTTCTGCTGTATGCTTTCCCCATTACATACTGTGTTGATATGTGTGATTGATGTTTCAATGTGCGCATGCGATTGGCTTTTTTAATTTCGCAAATTGATGATCAATGGTAGAGGAGGCTATGTATTATGCATGCATTGCGTAAATAGTGTATAATCAAGATAATCCCTGTGAATAAGTGTTGTATTATTCAAATTTCTACGGAACAAATATTCTTCAATCAAAGAGTAAAAATCCAAAAAAAAGAAGTGAAAATTGAGAGAAAGAAAAAATCGTGAAAATTGCTAAAAGAAAAATTCGAAATAACAGTCACTAGGGTTCTAAATTTTTAAGCTACTCGAGTTGCCATTTGTTAGTTTGAAGTTTCTTGGAAGTTGCACCAAAATCCTTCACTTATTTTAATCGTGACATATAACCCTAACAACAAAAATGAATGGTTTTCATTTCTCTTTAGATTTGAAAAATAAAATATCAAAACCCTACAACAAATAATATACAAATATAAATGAACATGTACCATAAAATGATATATTGAGAATCCAATGGAAATAGCAGAACTTTGATTATATTATTGAAAAATAAATGTTTATACATGTGAAGAGAATGTATAGACTTGGATCTAGAGATCCACCTCTTTGGGATGGGTCCTTTGTACCCTATGCTTGAACTATTGATTCAACTCATTGTCTCTCAAAGTGTATGTAATGGGTAAGAAGAAACGGTGATGGCTTGAACTAAAGATGGGAGCTTAAATCTCACAAGGCAATAATCAAGACGATGAGAATAGTCATGGTGAAGAATGAGGAGAAAACCATACTATTTATAACAAAATATTATGATAGATCTAGATTTAAGATAATAATAAAAAATGTTGGAATAAATCAAGATCTAACGGTTAGGAATATTTTATTGCATTTTAGAGAGGGAAATATTATTTAAAATTATCAAATATCTTTATTTAGAAAATTACTACAAAGATGGATAACATAGACATAGTCCAACTCTAGCCAAATAATTGCACACTTGCATCCATTGCTATTGGACAAGGAGCTTGCATCTAGAAGAAGGTAAATACTGCAATTTTCATCTTAATTCCAAGCCAAATAAACCTACATACATCACCCATTAGGCCAATTCCTCCATCGTACCCTTCTTCATAATACACAACAAAATAAGTGAGAAAGAAATAAGATTTATAATGCTCATGTATAAACTTATTATTACATAAACTTTGTAAAATTTTAAAAAAATATTCAAATGTGGGAAAAGTTGGATAGTAAACTGCATTTATTTGCATTTATAAACCATAAGTAAAATTCTTTAAACTAACTAATTAATCTAATTATGGAAAATCCTTATGTCTTTTAAACCTTTATTAACTAATTAAAATGCCCACTCCCTATGGACATTCAAAACCTACTCCCACCTGTTACAATAACCCTTTATAAAAAATGGATAGACGAGGATAGAAACGGTTCAAAACGTGATTTACATGAACTCCTAAATTCTAGCACGAAGTTGAGACTTACTACAAGTTGAATAATCTATGGTGATGGTGATGCCCTCTACTATTTCATTATTAAAAATCTAAAAATCTATTATTTCATTAGTTGGAAACGTTCCAATTTTTACAAGTGCGGTGCACAGTTGTTCGAGGATCTGCATCTCAATGTTTATCCAACCACGTGAAAACATAGTCCGAGGAAGAGAAACCTCGACTTGGCTAAGCATTTGTCGTTTATGCAAGTGCCAATTTTTACATTAACATGCACTGCACTGAGCTAAATTGAATTGACATAAATAATAATGCAGGTGAGCACAAACTTTAAGGACGTGTTTGCTTACAGTGGGCTAGCCCTAGAAACCATAAATGGGAGACTCGCCGTGCTCCAATTCATCTCATCTGCTCAGGAGATAGGAAAAGATGCAAGGGAGAAGTTCCGACAATGCGGTCTCGGAACAATGAGTACATAAGATTCAACAAGCAACCACTCAGTGCACTGCCAACCTTGCAGCAGTTTGAGCAGGGTTGGGAGGTCTCTACGAAAAGATCTCCGCACCGATAAAGTGACTGGAGGGTGAGTCATGATGTTTGTTCTGGAGGCTTGTTGGCGTGGAATCCCCCACATGGAAAGTTTTAGGACTTAAACACCATTGTAAAGACTTAGCGAATTGCGAGTGTGGGGTGCGATGTTGTAATAGAGTTGTCCACCATTACTTTTGTAAATGTAGTGTCAGATTGAGAGAACTACCCATGGTCGGTAGACCATGGGATTGTATAAATGGATTGATGATAATGGAATATAAGGATAGAAAAGTATATGAAGTGTAGATTTGTGTCTTTGGGTCATAGAGTAGGAGAAGGCTCTTCAACTGAGTGCGCATAGGCCTAGTAGTATGCAATTGAGTGAGCAGATCCCTGCAGCTAAGTGCGCAGGGTAGGTTGAGTCTATAACCATTTGAAACATTAATAAAGAGAAGTTTTACCATATTTCTGTGTATATTTTCCTGTTTTATGCATTAAAGTATATTGGGTATGAATTGCATGTTTACTGGTTATTTACTCCGCGAAATTATATGAATATGTTAAGTAAGTGAATGTAATATAAGGTATCTATTTACGTGAAGATAACTAATTGTTATAAGGAGATAAGTAAGATCCATGGCGTGACTTGGGGAAATAGTGCAGATCACTGCTCCAGCAGTGCGAAAGCCCCACAGTCCCTGGTTAGGGCTACGCGAAGGCAAAGATAATAGGTCACGAAGGCCATATAGGTCCAGGAATTACGCGAAGTAACATGCGTGAAGGTATTCACAGTTGGACTAAATCAAACCCCTCAGACTTCTCAAGCGTGCAGAAACTTGGTTCCAACATGCCCCCATACTACTTCGGGTGAGACCTCAGTCTCCGCTGCAAGGGATGTTGCTGAAAGGGCCAGTAGTACATGGATTTGTTTGTCTAATTAAACTCCCAAACTGTGTCATGACCCAACAACCCAACAAGATGCATATTGAAGGTAGAGTTTTTGTGGAGAATTTTGATGGCCCGGGTGCTAGTATTGTTGTTGGTTGGCATCCAAGTCAACCTTGTTTGACTTACGATGGTTATAGTGATGTGGAAGTGATTTGATGAAGTGTTGTAGAGGCGCCAATGACTTCTAGAGGTCATGTAGAGGCTTGCGAAGCTTTGGAAGAAGTTTGAGAAATTTATGAGTTGAGGAAAGATGTTTCCCTTCATCCTCTACCCCAGTTGCATGGATGATGAGTCACAGGATGATTGAAAAGCTCCAATCATTGGTAGGCAGTCCTATGGGAGAGACTGGGGAGATCTATTCGAATTTAACCTATGTTTCAAGTGTGACAGAGTTTTTTCAGGAGTTTTTCTCTACATTCCTCACGCTGTTAAGCTAATTTTGGCATTGTCGGATGTTCTTGATCAGAATTTTTCAGCATATGGTAGGAAAAGTTCGCGGGTCTGCTAGAAGTTGATCAAAGTTGAAAATATCAAATGGATAATGGTGTTAGTGGTTGATTTAGTAAAAAATCCTATCTTAACCAAATCTTAAGCGTGTGCAAAAATGGTTAAGTGATCCATAACATATAAAATTTACAAAGTTACTCAACATAGGAAAGTGTTAAATAGAGGAAGGTACTTGCTTTCTGGAGAACATTAGAGTATTCCATTCTGAGAGTCTCGAGAATGAGTATATATTGCAGCAACAACTCACATTATTTGGCATCATTTATCAATGTATTGTGTGCAGAAATTAGAGATAGAGTTTAGAAGAAGATTTATATTTTATGTTTTGATTGTGGCCTAAAATTGGCAGTTTGTGGTGTGTTAGAGAGTAGAGATTGTTGTGACTAGAAGAGAAGAAATAACCCTCTTAAGGGATTTTTTTTTTTTAATTTAGATTTGATGTGTAGGATGATGGTGTTCGTGGGTTTCTGATGTTGAGCTGATTGAGAACGCATTATAAAACATTTATGAAATGTGGTTTGCATGGAGGAAGTGAAGGTGTGGAGGCTTAAGAGTAGACATTGATTTGGCATATTCAGTAAAAGGAAGATATTTCGTCATCCAGTTGGAGTTGGATAATCCAATGGTAGTTGGGAGAGGATCGTTGGTCGTGGGAGCTTCGAGTAGATATATTTCGATATATCCATGAGAGGAAAAAAATTTCTGGTCTGATGGATGCCATCATAATTTGAAGAGGGTTGATTCTTCTAGCTTATGGGTGTAGGCTAATCCATGTACAATTTCTTCAACAGATTAATAAAATAATTGGGCAGTGCAACAAAAGTAGGGTGGTGTTCTCTCGAAATGATTTTGAACATGAATACTTGTGTTCTTATGTGTGCATGATTGTGTTGAAGTTTCTCATGGTTATTATGTTTGAGTTTATTGCTTCTTTCATATTTAGTTAAGGCAATATTGTGAATGGGCATGGCTATTTGATATTGTGGTAACAATTTTAAAATTTATATAAAGGCCATCACTACTGATTCATCCCCCCTCAATACTCAATACATTTCCAACATAATTTTTTCTTCTTGGTAGTCATTTAGCAATGCAGAGCCCTAGACCAACTAGTCGGGGAGCGTTGTGGAGATTTTCACACACTGAGACGTAAGCCTAACCCCCTCTAAATCAGTTTTTTGGCACACTCTAGTTTTGACCTCGAGATTGTGGAGCTTTTCAGGCTCCCTACAAGGACAAATTACTATTTCTCAATGTAAGTGATCGATGGGGGTTTGTGGAATCCTATCCGAGTGACCCTAAATCTAATTACAAGATTGTTTTTCCCTATTGCCCAATTGGGCTTAAACTATGTGAGTTAAGTTATAATTAATGTCGACTGTTTCAAGTCTTTCCTTAGTGGTTGTAACCAAGCGCTAGTTTTATTAGGGTGTGAGTGTGTGAATAATGTGTATGTGGATGTGTTTATTAAATCATGTTTTATGATGGCAATGCTACTGAGAAATAAAGTGCATAAACTATAAATAATAGTAAAATAACAACAAACGGAAGCACGCAATTCCCCACGCAAAAATCTATGAAACGACAAGAACAAATGAGGACAATACAAGCAACCCAAAGAAACGAAAATACCAAAAGATTTAATGCATAAGGGGCTAGGATCTAAGGCTAGATCTGCTAAAATGATGCAAAAAAATCCAAGAAAAAACATAAGGGAAAGTATTGGAAAATAACATAAATCAAATTGTGAAAAGAAGGATGCTCGTGGCGATCCTAAAGAATAAATTCAACACATGTCTCAAAAGGAAACAAATCATTCTAAAAATTACCTAAAAAGGACTACAAAATGATGGCAACAACGTTGGAAAACAATGGCTAAATGTTCTGCGCACTAGATTCCTCAACTGAACAAATTGTCTCCAAAATGGTAGAGGTGTACTCTAAACCCTAAGGGGATTTTCCCTTCCTCGAAATGAGAAAACATACTAAGAGACTCTAGGCGTAGGGGTGAAAAGGAACAACAAGAAACCCCTCCTGACACACGTGCATAACTGTGGCCAAAATTATGAAAAAAATTTGTAGAAAAAGGGGCATAGGTTTTGACATGTTTAATGCATCCTCGAGCATAAAAAGGCTCAAAACGTCCGTATGGGGTGCAATATTTTGTCAAAAAAAATGTGCTCCCTCCCCAAAGGAATTTCTTCGTAAATTTATTGCAAACAGTGTCATCTCTTGCACGAATGGTACATGTGACCTACAAAAAAGACAAGGAAACCCAACAAAACAAATATTCTTCAATCAAAGAGTAAAAATCCAAAAAAAGAAGTGAAAATTGAGAGAAAGAAAAAATCCTGAAAATTGCTAAAAAATGTCGAAACAACAGTCACTAGGGTTCTAAATTTTTAAGCTACTCGAGTTGCCATTTGTTAGTATGAAGTTTCTTGGAAGTTGCACCAAAATCCTTCACTTATGTTAATCGTGACATATAACCCTAACAACAAAAATGAATGGTTTTCATTTCTCTTTAGATCTGAAAAATAAAATATCAAAACCCTACAACAAATAATATCCAAATATAAATGAACATGTACCGTAAAATGATATATTAAGAATCCAATGGAAATAGCAAAACTTTGATTCTATTATTGAAAAATAAATGTTTATACATGTGAAGAGAATGTATAGGCTTGGATCTAGAGATCCCACTCTTTCGGATGAGTCCTTTGTACCCTATGCTTCAGCTATTGATTCAAGTCATTATCTCTCAAAGTTTATGTAATGGGTAAGAAGAAACGACGATGGCCTGAACTAAGGATGGGAGCTCAAATCTCACAAGGCGATAATCAGGACGATGAGAATAGTCATGGTGAAGAATGAGGAGAAAACCATATTATTTATAACAAAATATTATGATAGATCTAGATTTAAGATAATAATAAAAAATGTTGGAATAAATCAAGATCTAATCGTTAGGAATATTTTATTGCATTTTAGAGAGGGAAATATTATTTAAAATTATCAAATATCTTTATTTAGAAAATTACTACAAAGATTCATAATAACACAGACACAGTGCAACTCTAGCCAAATAATTGCACACTTGCGTCCATTGCTATTGGACAAGGAGCTTGCATCTAGAAGAAGGTAAATACTGCAATTTTCAACCTAACTCCAAGCCAAATAAACCTACATACATCACCCATTAGGCCAATTCCTCCATTACCCTTCTCCATAATACACAACAAAATAAATGAGAAAGAAATAAGATTTATAATGCTCATATATAAACTTATTATTACATAAACTTTGTAAAATTTTAAAAAAATATTCAAATGTGGGAAAAGTTGGATAATAAACTACATTTATTTAGATAATAAACTGCATTTATTTGCATGTATAAACCATAAGTAAAATTCTTTAAACTAACTAATTAATCTAATTATAGAAAATCCTTATGTTTTTTAAACCTTTATTAACTACTTAAAATGCCCACTCCCTATGGACATTCACATTCAAAACCTACTCGCACCTGTTACAATAACCCTTTATAAAAAGGAGGATAGACACGAACTCCTAAATTCTAGCACGAAGTTGAGACTTACTACAGGTTGAATAATCTACGGTGATGGTGATGCCCTCTACTATTTCAAGTGCGGTGAGCCGGTTGTTCGAGGATCTACGTCTCAATTCTTATCCAACCACGTGGAAACATAGTCCGAGGAAGAGAAACCTCGACTTGGTTAACCGTTTACCGTTCAATGAATGACGGCAGATTTTTCCGTATGGCCTCCACATCCTTATATATAACACAATAACCAACCCTGGAGTCTCATAACAGATCAATAGTGGCTATTCTTCTTTAGTTATTTCATATGTTCATTATTATATTGCGATCATGGCCGCTGTAAATGCATCATTAATGGCGATGAATGGAGCATCGCTCCTGCAACGGAGGCCAGCGGAAAGGTCAACAACCAGCAGGCAGCTTCTAGTAAAATGCATGACACGGGTGAGTAATTCTGTCGCTGTTTCCGTATCCACGAATAGAAGGTTTTATGTTATTCTATATATAACTTAATTTGGGTCATGTGGATCCACAGACGGTAAGCGATTATGCAAGCGCCAATTTTTACATTAACATGCACTGCACTGAACTGAATTGAATTGACATAAATAATAATGCAGGTGAGCACAAACTTTAAGGACGTGTTTGCTTTCAGTGGGCCAGCCCCAGAAACCATAAATGGGAGACTCGCCATGCTCGGATTCGTCTCAGCTGTCGGGGTGGAGATAGCGAGCGGGAAAGACCTCGCCGCCCAACTGGCCAGCGGAGGAGTTCCACTGTTTATTGGAAGCGCGGTTCTCTTCACGCTTGCTTCTCTGATACCCATGTTCAAGGGAGTGTCCAAAGAGAGCAAATCACAGGAAATAATGTCTTCTGGGGCAGAGATGTTGAATGGGCGTTTTGCCATGATTGGCCTCGTTGCGCTGGCCTTGACTGAATACCTCAAGGGAGGTCCTCTCATCTCATGATCATCATCAGCTCTGTACCAAACTTCATACCCCTCTTAGTGTAGGTTGTAATCGAACCTAACTTGTATTCACTCTTCTATCACGAGATGGCACTGTAACAAATTGTTTTGGCAGTTTGTGATATATTTGACAAGTTCATTCACAATTAATCATATAAATATATTTCTGATCAGTACATCTTTGGCAGAAACTCTGATTACAATTTGGCACGCTAATCTTGAACAGATATTAATTGACACCAACCATTACCAGGTTCCTAACAGGATGATCTAACTTGGAAGGATAAAAACAAGCATAGCTATCAGTAACACAAACAAACTTTTATTCATGTGGTACTCGTAAATTTCTAAATTCCGTACTAACTAAATATTAATAATTATTCTTAAAATATTAGTAATTATTCCAAAAGTGCAGCGAAAGAACTAAAATTTTTTAAATTGCAAAAATTGTATAAGGAATTTATTAGTACATATATGCCATATGTTATATGTATTTACATATTTAAATTTAAATAGATATTATAAAAAATAATATTTTAGTTTTATAAATTTTTATTATACATTAAGTTGTACATATTTATATATAATTATTTAATATATTTTTCTATATATATAAATTATTTCTATAATATAGATTATGTATCTATATATATATATAAACATTAGTTTTGATATATTTTTAACAAAATACTAAAATTGTAATGCCCTGTGTTCTTGGGCACGGGCGCGCGCTCCCTCTGTCATGGAGAATCAACTAAGTATGCATGCGAAGGTCCGTCGTCATGTGTGTGTGCACGAGTATTGGAGAGTTTGCGAAGTATATATATGATGGGCGGGCAACACATATGAACGCACCCACACTTGGGCGAGCCGACGTTGGAGGCAAGCATACGTGGGCGTTCATGTTAACAATTGGAAGGTCGGCTTGGAGTTAGATGGTGACCTTGGCAGCGTATATATTACAATGGACTGCGGTGCATTTCAACCATCGAACTCTCATACACTCATACGCATAAGAGGAAAGGAAATCTGCGCAAGGAAGATAAGGAGATGCGCACATCTCATGCGCATTGTTATCTAAGGTGCAGTTTGGATTTCTAATGCCGATTTGGGTGGAGGCTAGTGTGCCGGGGTTCGTTTTGTGTACAGTTTCGTGCAGGATTTGGTAGGAAGGTTGGGTGGCTCAGGTGAGCACCTCTTCTTGTGCAAAGGTGCACGATACATTGTAAAAGGCAGGTGGCCTGCCTGTTGTAAAATTCGGTTAAGTGTGAGACTTGGTTCGGCCAAGACACACTGTTGTATTGTAAACTGATATTCTTAATATATTGTCGGGCAGACTTTCTGGGAGTTGCCCCTCCCTTTGTACTTGCTTATTGTTGATGTTCTCGGTTTATTGTTCATGGTTAATAATTGAGAATGGTCTTCACTAAAGTATAAAGGATAATGCTTTATTCAGTTGCAAAAACATAAGTTAAGTATGTTCATGTTGAAGTAGGCGTAGTCCACGGGTGTTAGTATTGTTAAAAAGAAAGCGCTCGGTGGTGCCGCACCTCGCTACAAGCGGTTGGAAGATCACCGCAGGTGTAGGGGCGTGACAGTTGGTATCAGAGCTCGGTCAGAGCTGGAGAGCAAAGGTTGCTCGTGGCAGTGATAAGGGTACTTGCAGGTGAAGGAAGCCATTTCACACGAAGTGGAACAAGGGTTGGTTCAGGTTGCAGGATACTCGGTGGAATTGTTGAATGGTCGAGACTAGATCACAAAGGAAGAAGAAGCTGGTCGAAATGGCAGTTGGGTCTCAAGCCGGGTCTAGTCATGATGAGAAGGATACTACTATTGGGTTCATTGAAAAGGTGGTGGAAAAGATAGAGAATATGGAGATTTCTTGGAAAGAAGAACTCGATGAACTCCGAACACAAAATGAGTACACTGATCTTAGGTGTGCACAACTTGAACAAAGAATCAAAGAGGTCGAGGAATCAAGAAATCAAGGTCTTGCAGAGATCGTGAACTTGAAGAAGACTCTTGAAGATACAAAGAATGAGCTTACGATTGTGAAGAGGGCCATGGGGCATAATTCATTTGGGGAATGCCTCATATGAAGGTCAAGGAACCAGAATCTTATGATGGAACAAGGAAGGCAGCAATTCTTGGCAACTTCTTGTGGGACGTGGAGCAGTACTTGGAGCGGTTGAACCTGGTTGATGGTGAGACACAAGTCAAGGTAGCTACTCAGTTCTTGACAAAGGATGCTAAGATGTGGTGGCGAAGGAGGGTGGACCAGATTGCCAATGGCAGTGCTGATGACATCACTTCGTGGAAAGACTTGAAGAAGGCTTTGCAGACTCACTTCAGTCCTCAGGATGACACATGGGAAGCAAGGACCAAACTCAAGTACATAAAGCAAACAGGAAGCCTACAAGCATACCAGCAAGAGTATTCAAGTGCAGCTTTGGAACTTCATGACATGGCAGAAAAAGACAAGGTGTTCAACTTCATTATGGGATTGAAACCTTGGGCACGCAACGAGGTGAGGAGACAGAAGAGTAGAACACTTGAAGAAGCTTTTGCTGCAGTTGATAGGTTGGTGGATCACTTTTAGGAAACTTCTGATGACAAGAAGAAGAAGACCGAAAAGCCAAAAGAGAAGAAGGATGATGGTGCTTCAAAATCGGAGGATGGCCCGAAAATGAAGAACCCTTTGAAGTGTTGGTTATGTGCAGGACCACACACAGTGAAGAATTGTCCCTCTAAACCAAAGGTGGCTACGGTTGCACAGTCTGATGATGCGAGTAATGATGCTTCTGTGGGGATGATGCAGATACTTGGTGCTTCTGCTACTACAGAAGTAGTCTCTAAGAGAGATCCAGAAAGAAACAAGTTAGAGTATGTTCGAATGAAGGTTGGAGGTACTAATGTGCTCACTATGGTGGATAGTGGAGCTTCTCACAACTTCATGAACGAGGAAATTGCAAGAAGAATTGGGCTGAAGTTTGTACCAGCAAAGGCACAAATGAAGACAGTGAATTCTCCTCCTATGGACATTCTTGGTATAGCTGAGAAAGTGGACACTACACTTGGTGAATGGACCGGAAAGGTGGACTTCACTATAGTGCAGATTGATGACTACGAAGCTGTATTGGGGATGGAGTTTATGAAACAATTCGATGCTATGATTGTACCACATTTGAAGAAGCTCTACATTTATGATGGAAGGGAAGATGTGCCCATCGGTGTGCCTACCGTTGGTGCAACAAGACCTTATTGTAAAGTGGGAGCAATGCAAATGGAGGATAAGGAAAAAGTGAACAAGTGGTTGTCCACTGTTGAGGCAAAGCTTGTGGAGCAGTCAGTGGTCATCAAGACACTTTCAGATAGCATCTTGGACTTAACAAGAAGGCTAGAGCTGGTGGAAGATGATGATGATGAGGTATATGTGAGGCCGGATGTCCAGAAGGAAGACCGGGTTGCTTATCTACAAAGGATGGAGATTAAGGATCCTGATAGATGGATCGAGTTGATTAGTGAGGGAGAGCCTTCAGGCTCTACTTCCTCTACATCTTCTTAGATGAGTAAGAAGATGGGCTCATTGTTAGCTGCTCATGGCAGTGAGTCCTCAAGCATATGGAGCAGGTGTGATTGATGATGGCATGTTGCAGATGAGATGGATTGAGTTTCCATGGACCTGAGCATGGATTATGGAGATACATACCTTGGTATGGTGAGCTTGGTGGCAGTTGGTCACTAGGCCGGGACATAGTGGAGAAAGAGTCTCTACATATGTTGCAAGGATGTTTGCCTTGTGTAGAAAGGTCGACATCCTGAATGATGATGATCTTGGTGGAGAGCTACCGGGATGATATTTGGTCGAGGACGACAACGATTTCCAGTGGGGTAGAATGTAACGCCCTGCATTCTTGGGCAGGGGTGTGCGCTCCCTCTGTCATGGAAAATCAACTAAGTATGCATGCGAAGGTCCGTCGTCATGTGTGTGCGCATGAGTATTGGAGAGTTTGCGAAGTATATATATGTTGGGCGGGCAGCACATATGAACGCACCCACACTTGGGCGAGCCGACGTTGGAGGCAAGCATACATCGGCGTTCATGTTAACAATTGGAAGGTCAGCTTGGAGTTAGACGGCGACATTGGTAGCGTATATATTACAATGGACTGCGGTGCATTTCAACCATCGAACTCTCATACACTCATACGCATAAGAGGAAAGGAAATCTGCGCAAGGAAGATAAGGAGATGCGCACATCTCATGCGCATTGTTATCTAAGGTGCAGTTTGGATTTCTAATGCCGATTTGGGTGGAGGCTATTGTGTCGGGTTTCGTTTTGTGTACAGTTTCGTGCAGGATTTCGTATGAAGGTTGGGTGGCTCGGGTGAGCACCTCTTCTTGTGAAAAGGTGCACGATACATTGTAAAAGGCAGGTGGCCTGCCTGTTGTAAAATTCGGTTAAGTGTGAGACTTGGTTCGGCCAAGACACACTGTTGTATTGTAAACTGATATTCTTAATATATTGTCGGGCAGACTTTCTGGGAGTTTCGCCTCCCTTTGTACTTGCTTATTGTTGATGTTCTCGGTTTATTGTTCATGGTTAATAATTGAGAATGGTTTTCACTAAAGTATAAAGGATAATGCTTTATTCAGTTGCAAAAACATAAGTTAAGTATGTTCATGTTGAAGTAGGCGTAGTCCACGGGTGTTAGTATTGTTAAAAAGAAAGCGCTCAGTGGTGCCGCACCTCGCTACAAGCGGTTGGAAGATCTCCGCAGGTAGGGGCGTGACAAAAATCATAGAATAACCAATGTTAGAAACAATTATTTAAACTCAATTAAAATGAATGGATTAAAAAGTCTATGGTTTATATTATATTATTAATTAATATTATTTTCTAAAAACTAAATAAAATTTATTTATAGTGTATTTTAATTTATATATGAATGAAAAGTGGTGATATTTTAATTTCATATATAATCCCAATTAAAAAACAAATTTGATACATCATTCATAAAATACCCAAAGTAAAAGATAAAAGCATAGTGTGCAAAATTTAAGGAATAAAAAAAGCCATTAAATTACCCCGACCAAAAATTATTATTTTTAACTAGAATAGTACACATAAAAGAGAATCAAATATGCTTAAAATCATGGACCTCGGTTGAACAAATGTACTTGTATTAGTGCCTGTAGTTTCCATGTCAAATGGCTAGGCATTTGTGTATAATTTTTTTCGTTTGTCAGGAGTTGTTGTACTCTTGGAAAATGGTAAGCTTTACAGATCAATTAGATGGCCACACAATTTAGTTATGGGCTTTTATGCTAGTCCCATAGGGATGCACTGCAAGACTTGACAAGCCTCTTTTATGGTTATTTTTATCCCTGTAATCGATGGCTATGTTAGCAAGTATGGGCATTGAAACTTGAGAGTGATTCGGGTGAGAAAATGCCATTCAAAGTAAATATGAATTTATAGTTGGGCAGGACTCTCATGTTCTTGTTAGGGACATAATTCAAACTACTTTAATTCATTATAAATTGTTGTAAATAACTCAAATCCATTAAAATCAAGCGAGTGAAGGTCTCAGAGGCTTTAGAACCCTTGAGGCCACTCTGTTTCATCACCCATACGTTAGATTTTTGCAATTACTTGTTGAAATTTTTTCCATTTGATGATGGTAAACATTATGGAGTTACAAGAGACTTGATTCAAGCTAATGAATGATAATTTTGGATTAAGTTAAGACCTAGTGCATTTGTGATTCCCATGCCTAGATAACTAACAGGGGAATTAAGCATTTGGATAATTAAAAAAAACAAATTCATGCAGGTTGCTGGTGCATTTTCTTGTGATTTCCATCTCTATTGTTTATGATTCCCATCCCTGGATAAACAATTGGCAGTTTATGTATTACTCCCTCAATAAATAATAAATATGAGTTCCATCCATAACTCGTGTTTTCGATATCCCATGCGTTAATATTCCTATCATTAGTGGTGCATTTGCAATTTCCATTTCTAGGTTTTACAACCTCCTTGCAATTGAATAGTTTTGTTACGTGGAAGGAAGCCTCATTTCAAAGACACTTAGGGTTAGAAAAAACAAATGAAGTTGTATAGGTTTAAAGAAAAATATGCTTTAATTCATAGGTCTAAAGAAAATAAATTGTTCCAAATTGTTGTGACCACTCAGGCCATACCCAAATTCATAACTATTAAATAGACATCATCATTATAAGTTGTATACACCAGCACTCAAGCTTAGGCACATATTGAACCTCCACTTCTCCATGAGGAAACCCTAATCTCTATGTGTGCATTATCAGGCATTTTAACTTCATAGACCACATCAAGTTCCATAATGTTGTAGTCCTCATTCATAATGGTGGTACTCATATTTTCATTCATAAGAGAGTGGTAGAATAAACCCATTGTTTTTAATGCCCAGGACACAAATTTTCAATCATGAACCCCAATTGAGGTATAATGAACTGTGGGGGAAAATGTGAAAATGTCAAACTTTATATCGGAGACTATTAACTCAAATCCCATTTATTTTCCTTTGATATGGGTGGCTATTATATAATATTGGGGGTAGAGTGTCTATGCACATTGGGATCACTCATAATGTATTTGAAAGAAATCTATATAGATTTCTCTAAAGGGGGACATGTATATACCCTTCAATGGATTTTGGTAAGGTCCCTTGAAATAGACAATGCGCATGGTATGGAAAATTTATTAAATAAAGGCCACTCTAGAATTATTTACCAATTTAATTCCATATAAGTTATGGATAATCCATAACTTGACATAAGAAATACTCTTAAATTTTCAATTGTTCCTTCACAAAAATCATCAAGTCTTTCAAACACCAAAGACTAAGTTTATCCATTCTTAAAGAAAGCACTAACATAACATTCCCTTGATCCTAGGAATTCAACCACAAAATGTACGTTCTTATTAACACCATTTTGCACAAATTGATATAAGAAAAAATATCACTCAAGAACTATTGAAGGTGGAGGTCGTACAACCTACTACAAGCCCTTATTCATGAGTAGTAGTCTTGATATTAAAGAAGGAAGGATCCTAGTGCAAGTGTCCTAATTATTAATGATCTTCTAGATGAAAAGAATGGAGAGAAGTTTTTCAATAATAAACATATGAAGGTCAATATGAGTTTTTTGTGATTACTTTCAATATTTATTAAACTTTGTCAACCTTCTAAAGCCTCATGAAAAAAAATTCAAAGCCTTTCTATGCAAGTTTTGCTAGTCTTCTTTGGCGCTATTATGGTCTACAATAAAGCATTGGAACTACACATAGAGAATGCTGATAATTCATTGAAACTCTTTCGAGATGACCAATTTTTTTATGAAGCATTCCAAAGGTGCCTTTTGGGCTCCTAGGTTTGAATACCCATGATTATCTCCATCCTAAAACACTTCGATTTAAGGGGATTTTTAGGAAATAAATGATAATGCAAAATAATTGTGAACAATCATGGTAAAATTATAGCTCCCCTTACTGTACTTGGCAATGCTGCCTGTGTGTTTCATGACATGTCCTTAACCATCACTTGAGGATCTGTTAGCTCTAGAAATATGTTTGTTTACTAACACCTGTGAGTTCTAGTGTAACATAAATCATGATCCCAAAAATTGGTATCAAATACAGGTTCCTTTAGGAATAACTTTACCACTAAAAGGTAAATTGATAGGGCATCATGGCTAAACCAGAAAGTCGGGATGCTTATTCAAGTAAGATACTGGTACTTGATGGTACAAATTATGTATTTTGGAAAGTCAGTATGGAAGCCTATCACATGTCCCTAGGTGTAGATGTTGGGAGTTTTGTATTAGTTGATTATATTGTCCAAGAAACTCCTCCTACAAATGAAAATGATAAAAATGTTTATGGGAGCAATGAAAAGGCAAAGAGTGCAATTCTCTTTGGCCTTAATCAATATGACCTTGTAAAAGTAATTCAATGTAAGTCAACTAAGGAAGTATGCTACAAGCTCTAGAATAGTTATAAAGGAGATGAGAAAGTTAAGCAAGCCAAACTTCGAGCGATTAGAATGAGGTTTGATAGCTTAAGAATGAATAAAGAAGAAAATATACCAGAATATTTTCTTAGATTAATTAGGTAGAAAATATGATTAGAGGATTTGGAGAAGAACTCATGAATGAAGTAGTTTTCTAGAATGTATTGATATCTCTTCCTATGAGATTCAATTCTAAGATCTCATCTACATAAGATATATCAAACTTAAAGTCTCTTTTAAAGAAGGCGCTACATGGAACTCTCACTTCCTATGAGATGAGAACAGAAAAAGAGAAGTTTGAGCAAAAGGAGGTAGAATTTAAACCCTCAATGATGAATAAGGAACACAAATATCACCAAGAATGTTCCAACTATGAATTTGATCAAGAGTTGGCTTAGTTTGCTAGAAAGCTAAAACATGGTTTAGTAAAGTATAAGGGAAATCTACCCTTCCAATTCTTTGAATGTTGAAGGTTTGGGAAATTTTCCTCCAAGTTTCCTTATTGAGATAAGACAAGAGAGGAAAAGGATCAGAAGCCCAGAGATAAAGCTCAAGAATATCATAAGAAGAATCCTTTCAAGAAAAAATGGTCTCTACTCCAAAGAGGATAGTTTTGCATTAGAAGGAAATAGGCAAGAGTCTCCAAAATATGAGGTTGATGAATTCTTACTCATGGAATTAGAATCTAAATCTAAATATAAGAACGAATCAAACCTCAAGGAAGAAGAAGATGAAGTTGTAGTAGATCTTGAAGGGGAGCTCATCAACGCCCTTGATGAATTAAAGATGACCTGAAGGAAGAAAAATAAAATAAAAGAGAAGTTGTTGTGAGATGAAGAAGGTATGAAGAGTTTGTTTACCAAAGTAAAAAGTTTGAGGAAGCTATTAAGAGTGAAGACAATCTGGCACAACAATTAGAAGAAAAGAAAAATAATTGTAAGAAGCTAGAAGATGAGAGTAACCTCTCGAAACAATAACTGACCAAGAAACGAGAGAAAATGATTATAAAATATATAAAAAGGAAATTTTGTCTCTAAAACTGAAGCTTGATGATGAAAAAAGGGAAGAAGAGGTTTTGAATGGATTAATCATTGATTGGGAAATAACTGCCATAGTTTAGAAGCAAAGATTAGCTCTGAGAACAAACCTTGATAAGTCCAAAATTGATATGGAATTAGAAAAAACAATCGTTGAAGAAACAAAGAAACTAAACCACTTTATGAACAGTACAAGCCAAGGGAATTCGAACATGGATCTGATCTATTCTCAACGTGGATTGCGCAGTAGACGCAGGCAAAATAGTGTAGGAGATTTGAACCCATAACTTGTTCAGATCTGAGCTAGTTTGTGTGTAGCATGTGGAGATAGTACTGAGTACTTGTGAGGAGTATTTTACTATGTATTGTTACATGTTCTCTATCATTATAATATACAGATAGTTGGGGGTTTTCAGTTGTATGCTTTCCCCATTACATACTGTGTTGATATGTGTGATTGATGTTTCAATGTGTGCATGCGATTGTTTTTTTTAATTCCGCAATTTGATGATCAATGGTAGAGGAGGTTATATTATGCATGCATTTCGCAAATAGTGTATAATCAAGATAATATCTGTGAATAGGTATTATATTATTCAAATTTCTACAGAACAAATATTCTTCAATCAAAGAGAAAAAAATCCAAAAAAAAAGAAGTGAAAATTGAGAGAAAGAAAAAATCCTGAAAATTGGTAAAAAAAAGTTCGAAACAACAGTCACTAGGGTTCTAAATTTTTAAGCTACTCGAGTTGCCATTTGTTAGTATGAAGTTTCTTGGAAGTTGCACCAAAATCCTTCACTTATGTTAATCGTGACATATAACCCTAACAACAAAAATGAATGGCTTTCATTTCTCTTTAGATCTGAAAAATAAAATATCAAAACCCTACAACAAATAATATACAAATATAAATGAACATGTACCATAAAATGAGATATTGAGAATCCAATGGAAATAGTAGAACTTTGATTCTATTATTGAAAAATAAATGTTTATACATGTGAAGAGAATGTATAGACTTGGATCTAGAGATCCCCCTCTTTGGGATGGGTCCTTTGTACCCTATGCTTCAACTATTGATTCAACTCATTGTCTCTCAAAGTGTATGTAATGGGTAAGAAGAAACGGTGATGGCCTGAACTAAAGATGGGAGCTCAAATCTCACAAGGAAATAATCAGGACGATGAGAATAGTCATGGTGAAGAATGAGGAGAAAACCATACTATTTATAACAAAATATTATGATAGATCTAGATTTAAGATAATAATAAAAAATGTTGGAATAAATCAAGATCTAACCGTTAGGAATATTTTATTGCATTTTAGAGAGGGAAATATTATTTAAAATTATCAAATATCTTTATTTAGAAAATTACTACAAAGATGGATAACATAGACATAGTCCAACTCTAGCCAAATAATTGCACACTTGCATCCATTGCTATTGGACAAGGAGCTTGCATCTAGAAGAAGGTAAATACTGCAATTTTCATCTTAATTCCAATCCAAATAAACCTACATACATCACCCATTACGCCAGTTCCTCCATCGTACCCTTCTCCACAATAAACAACAAAATAAGTGAGAAAGAAATAAGATTTATAATGCTCATGTATAAACTTATTATTACATAAACTTTGTAAAATTTAAAAAAAATATTCAAATGTGGGAGAAGTTGGATAGTAAACTGCATTTATTCGCATTTATAAACCATAAGTAAAATTCTTTAAACTAACTAATTAATCTAATTCTGGAAAATCCTTCTGTCTTTTAAACCTTTATTAACTAATTAAAATGCCCGCTCCCTATGGACATTCAAAACCTACTCCCACCTGTTACAATAACCCTTTATAAAAAAATGGATAGCCGAGGATAGAAATGGTTCAAAACGTGATTTACACGAACTCCTAAATTCTAGCACGAAGTTGAGACTTACTACAGGTTGAATAATCTATGGTGATGGTGATGCCCTCTACTATTTCATTATTAAAAATCTAAAAATCTATTATTTCATTAGTTGGAAACGTTCCAATTTTTACAAGTGTGGTGCGCCGGTTGTTCGAGGATCTACGTCTCAATGTTTATCCAACCACGTGAAAACATAGTCCAAGGAAGAGAAACCTCGACTTGGCTAAGCGTTTACCATTTATGCAAGCGCCAATTTTTACATTAACATGCACTGCACTGAACTAAATTGAATTGACATAAATAATAATGCAGGTGAGCACAAACTTTAAGGACGTGTTTGCTTACAGTGGGCCAGCCCTAGAAACCATAAATGGGAGACTCGCCGTGCTCAGATTCGTCTCAGCTGTCGGGGAGATAGGAACAGATTCAACAAGCAACCGCTCAGTGCACTTCCGACCTTTCAGCAGTTTGAGTAGAGTTGGGAGGTTCCTGCGAAAAGATCTCCGCACCGACAGAGTGACTCGAGGGTGAGTCGTGATGTTTGTTCTGGAGGCCTGTTGGGTGTGGAATCACCCACATGGCAAGTTTTAGGGCTTAAGCACCATTGTAAAGACTTAGCGAATTGCGAGTGTGGGGCGCAATGTTGTAATAGAGTTGTCCACCATTACTTTTGTAAATGTAATGTCAGATTGAGAGAACTACCCATGGTCGGCAGACCATGGGATTGTATAAATGGATTGATGACAATGGAATATAAGGATAGAAAAGTATCTGAAGTGTAGATTTGTGTCTTTGGGTCATAGAGTAGGAGAAGGCTCTGCAGCTAAGTGCGCATAGGGCTAGTAGTATGCAGTTGAGTGAGCAGACCCCTGCAACTAAGTGTGCAGGGTAGGTTGAGTCTGTAACCATTTGAAACATTAATAAAGAGAAGTTTTACCATATTTCTGTGTATATTTTCCTATTTTATGCATTAAATTATATTGGGTATGAATTGCAAGTTTACTGGTTATTTACTCCGCGAACTTATATGAATATGCTGAGTAAGTGAATGTAATATAAGGTATCTATTTACGTGAAGATAACTAACTGTTATAAGGAGATAAGTAAGATCCATGGCGTGACTTGGGGAAATAGTGCAGATCACTGCTCCAGTAGTGTGAAAGCCCCACAGTCCCTGGTTAGGGCTACGCGAAGGAAAAGATAATAGGTTGCGAAGGCCATATAGGTCCAGGAATTACGCGAAGTAACATGCGTGAAGGTATTCACAGTTGGACTAAATCAAACCCCTCAGACATCTCAAGGGTGCGGAAACTTGGTTCCAACATGCCCCCATACTGCTTCGGGTGAGACCTCAGTCTGCGCTGCACGGACTGTTGCTGAAAGGGCCAGTAGTACATGGATTTGTTTGTCTAATTAAACTCCCAACCTGTGTCAGGACCCAACAACCCAACAAGATCCATATTGAAGGTAGAGTGTTTGTGGAGAATTTTGATGGCCCGGGTGCTAGTATTGCTATTGGTTGGCATCCGAGTCAACCTTGTTTGACTTACGATGGTTATAGTGATGTGGAAGTGATTTGATGAAGTGTTGTAGAGGCGCCAATGACTTCTGGAGGTCATGTAGAGGCTTGCGAAGCTTTGGAAGAAGTTTGAGAAATTTATGAGTTGAGGAAAGATGTTTCCCTTCATCCTCTACCCCAGTTGCATGGATGATGAGTCACGGGATGATTGAAAAGCTCCACTCATTGGTAGGCAGTCCTATGGGAGACACTGGGAGATCTATTCGAATTTAACCTGTGTTTCAAGTGTGACGGAGTTTTTTCAGGCGTTTTTCTCTACATTCCTCACACTGTTAAGCTAATTTTGGCATTGTCGAATGTTCTTGATCAGAATTTTTCAGCATATGGTAGCAAAAGTTCGCGGGTCTGCTAGAAGTTGATCAAAGTTGAAAATATCAAATGGATAGTGGTGTTAGTGGTTGATTTAGTAAAAAATCATATCTTAACCAAATCTTAAGCGTGTGCAAAAATGGTTAAGTGATCCATAACATGTACAATTTACAAAGTTACTCAACATAGGAAAGTGATAAATAGAGGAAGGTACTAATTGGTTGGTTTTCCTGAGAACATTAGAGTATTCCATTCTGAGGGTCTCGAGAATGAGTTTATATTGCAGCAACGACTCACATTATTTGGCATTTTTTTATCAATGTATTGTGTGCATAAATTAGAGATAGAGTTTAGAAGAATATTTATATTTTATGTTTTGATTGTGGCCTAAAATTGGCAGCTTGTGGTGTGTTAGAGAGTAGAGATTGTTGTGACTAGAAGTGAAGAAATAACCCTCTTAAGGGATTTTTTTTTTTTTTTTAATTTAGATTTGATGTGTAGGATGATGGTGTTCGTGGGTTTCTCATGTTCAGCTGATCGAGAACCCATTATAAAACATTTAACACATATTTCATTAAATTTGGAATTATTTTATTACAACGACATCAATAGAATTGAGTATTTTGGTTATTTTGAAATTCTGGATCCACTATTTAATTCTAAATTTAATGAAATATGTGTTATTTATGAAATGTGGTTTGCATGGAGGAAGTGAAGGTGTGGAGGCTTAAGAGTAGACATTGATTTGGCATATTCAGTAAAAGGAAGATATTTCTCCATCCAGTTGGAGTTGGATAGTCCAATGGTAGTTGGGAGAGGATCGTTGGTCATGGGAGCTTCGAGCAGATATATTTCGATATATCCATGAGAGGAAACAATTTTACGGTCTGATGGATGCCCTAATAATTTGAAGAGGGCTGATTCTTCTAGCTTATGGGTGTAAGCTAATCCATGTACAATTTGTTCAACAGATTAATAAAATAATTTAGCAGTGCAACAAAAGTAGGGTGGTGTTCTCTCGAAAGGGTTTTGAACATGAATACTTGTGTTCTTATGTGTGCATGCTTGTGTTGATGTTTCTCATGGTTATTATGTTTGAGTTTATTGTTTCTTTCATATTTAGTTAAGGCAATATTGTGAATGGGCATGGTTATTTGATATTGTGGTAACAATTTTAAAATTGATATAAAGGTCATCACTATTGATTCATCCCCCCTCAATACTCTATACATTTCCAACATAATTTTTTTCTTCTTGGTGGTCAGTCAGCAATGCAGAGCCCTAGACGAACTAGTCGGGGAGCGTTGTGGAGATTTTCGCACACTGATACCTAAGCCTAACCCCCTCTAAATCATTTTTTTGGCACACTCTGGTTTTGACATCGAGATTCTGGAGATTTTTCACCTCCCTACAAGGGCAAATTACTATTTCTCAATGTAAGTGATCGGTGGGGGTTTGTGGAATCCTATCCTAGTGACCCTAAATCTAATTACAAGATTTCTTTTCCCTATTGCCCAATTAAGCTTAATCTATGTGAGTTAAGTTATAATTAATGTGGACTATTTCAAGTCTTTCCTTAGTGGTTGTAACCAAGCGCTAGTTTTATTAGGGTGTGAGTGTGTGAATAATGTGTATGTGGATGTGTTTATTAAATCATGTTTTATGATGGCAATGCTACAGATAAATAAAGTGCATAAACTATAAATAATAGTAAAAATGAATAGTAAAGTAACAACAAACGGAAGCATGCAATTCCCCATGCAAAAATCTATGAAACGACAAGAACAAATGAGGGCAATATAATCAACCCAAAGAAATGAAAATACCAAAATATTTAATGAATAAGGGGCTAGGATCTAAGGCTAGATCTGCTAAAATGATGCAAAAAAATCCAAGAAAAAACGTAAGGGAAAGTATTGGAAAATAACATAAATCAAATTGTGAAAAGAACGATGCTCGTGGCGATCCTAAAGAATAAATTCAACACATTTCTCAAAAGGAAACAAATCATTCTAAAAATTACCTAAAAAGGACTACAAAATGATGGCAACAATGTTGGAAAACAATGGCTAAATGTTCTGCGCACTAGATTCCTCAACTGAACAAATTGTCTCCAAAATGGTAGAGGTGTAATCTAAACCCTAAGGGGATTTTCACTTCCTCGAAATGAGAAAACATACTAAGAGACTCTAGGCCTAGGGTGAAAGGGAACAAGAAGAAATCCCTGCTGACACACGTGCATAACTGTGGCCAAAATTATGAAAAAAAATTGTACAAATAGGGGGCACAAGTTTTGACATGTTTAATGTGTCCTCAAGCATAAAAAGGCTCAAAACGTCTCTATGGGGTGCAATATTTTGCCAAAAAAAATGTGCTCCATCCCCAAAGGAATTTCTTTGTAAATTTATTGCAAACAGTGTCATCTCTTGCACGAATGGTACATGTGACCAACAAAAAAGACAAGGAAACCCAACAGAACAAATATTATTCAATCAAAGAGTAAAACTCCAAAAAAAGAAGTGAAAATTGAGAGAAAGAAAAAATCCTAAAAATTGCTAAAAAAATGTCGAAACAACATTCAGTAGGGTTCTAGATTTTTAAGCTACTCGAGTTGTCATTTGTTAGTATGAAGTTTCTTGGAAGTTGCACCAAAATCCTTCACTTATGTTAATCGTGACATATAACCCTAACAACAAAAATGAATGG
The DNA here is from genome assembly GCA_031772625.1 of Pinus tabuliformis. Taxonomy (NCBI): domain Eukaryota; kingdom Viridiplantae; phylum Streptophyta; class Pinopsida; order Pinales; family Pinaceae; genus Pinus; species Pinus tabuliformis. The sequence goes on along the minus strand of CM062819.1, from coordinate 141,130,462 downwards.
TTTTCATTTCTCTTTAGATCTGAAAAATAAAATATCAAAACCCTACAACAAGTAATATCCAAATATAAATGAACATGTACCATAAAATGATATATTGAGAATCCAATGGAAATAGCAGAACTTTGATTCTATTATTGAAAAATAAATGTTTATACATGTGAGGAGAATGTATAGACTTGGATCTAGAGATCCCCCTCTTTCGGATGAGTCCTTTGTACCCTATGCTTCAGCTATTGGTTCAACTCATTGCCCTCAAAGTGTATGTAATTGGTAAGAAGAAATGGTGATGGCCTGAACTAATGATGGGAGCTCAAATCTCACAAGGCGATAATCAGGACGATGAGAATAGCCATGGTGAAAAATGAGGAGAAAACCATATTATTTATAACAAAATATTATGATAGATCTAGATTTAAGATAATAACAAAAAATGTTGGATAAATCAAGATCTAACCGTTAGGAATATTTTATTGCATTCTAGAGAGGAAAATATTATTTGAAATTATCAAATATCTTTATTTAGAAAATTACTAGAAAGATGGATAACATAGACATAGTCCAACTCTAGCCAAATAATTGCACACTTGCGTCCATTCCTATTGGACAAGGAGCTTGCATCTAGAAGAAGGTAAATACTGCAATTTTCATCTTAATTCCAAGCCAAATAAACCTACATACATCACCTAGTAGGCCAATTCCTTCATCGTACCCTTCTCCATAATACACAACAAAATAAGTGAGAAAGAAATAATATTTATAATGCTCATGTATAAACTTATTATTACATAAACTTTGTAAAATTTTAAAAAAATATTCAAATGTGGGAAAAGTTGGATAATAAACTACATTTATTTGGATAATAAACTGCATTTATTTGCATTTATAAACCATAAGTAAAATTATTTAAACTAACTAATTAATCTAATTATGGAAAATCCTTCTCTTTTGTAAACCTTTATTAACTAATTAAAATGCCTACTCCCTATGGACATTCAAAACCTACTCCCGCCTGTTACAATAACCCTTTATAAAAAAAAGGATAGACGAGGATAGAAATGGTTCAAAACGTGATTTACACAAACTCCTAAATTCTAGCACGAAGTTGAGACTTACTACAGGTTGAATAATCTACGGTGATGGTGATGCCCTCTACTATTTCAAGTGCGGTGCGCCGGTTGTTCGAACATCTACGTCTCAATTTTTATCCAATCACGTGGAAACATAGTTCGAGGAAGAGAAACCTCGACTTGGTTAAGCGTTTACCGTTCAATGAATGACGGTAGATTTTTCCGTATGGTCTCCACATCCTTATATATAACCCATACGTTAGATTTTTTGCAATTACTTGTTGAAATTTTTTCCATTTGATGATGGTAAACATTATGGAGTTACAAGAGACTTGATTCAAGCTAATGAATGATAATTTTGGATTAAGTTAAGACCTAGTGCATTTGTGATTCCCATGCCTAGATAACTAATAGGTGCATTAAGCATTTGGATAATTAACAAAAACAAATTCATGTAGGCTGCTGGTGCATTTTCTTGTGATTTCCATCTCTATTGTTTATGATTCCCATCCCTGGATAAACAATTGGTAGTTTATGCATTACTCCCTCAATAAATAGTAAATATGAGTTCCATCCATAACTCGTGTTTTTGATATCCCATGCCTTAATATTCCTATCATTAGTTGTGCATTTGTAATTTCCATTTCTAGGTTTTACAACCTCCTTGCAACTGAATAGTTTTGTTACGTGGAAGGAAGCCTCATTTCGAAGACACTCAGGGTTAGAAAAAACAAATGAAGTTGTATAGGTTTAAAGAAAAATATGCTTTAATTCATAGGTCTAAAGAAAATAAATTGTTCCAAATTGTTGTGACCACTCAGGCCATACCCAAATTCATAACTATTAAGTAGACATCATCATTATAAGTTGTGTAAACCAGCACTCAAGCTTAGGCACATATTGAACCTCCACTTCTCCATGACGAAACCCTAATCTCTATGTGTGCATTATCAGGCATTTTAACTTCATAGACCACATCAAGTTCCATAATGTTGTAGTCCTCATTCATAATGGTGGTACTCATATTTTCATTCATAAGAGAGTGGCAAAATAAACCCATTGTTTTTAATGCCTAGGACACAAATTTTAAATCATGATCCCCAATTGAGGTATAATGAAATGTGGGGGAAAATGTGAAAATGTCAAACTCTATATCGGAGACTATCAACTCAAATCCCATTTATTTTCCATTGATATGGGTGGCTATGATATAATATTGGGGGTAGAGTGTCTATGCACATTGGGATCACTCATAATGTATTTGAAAGAAATCTATATAGATTTCTCTAAAGGGGGACATGTATACACCCTTCAATGGATTTTGGTAAGGTCCCTTGAAATAGTCAATGCCCATAGTATGGAAAAATTATTAAATAAAGGCCACTCTAGAATTATTTGCCAATTCAATTCCATATAAGTTATGGATAATCCATAATTTGACATAAGAAATACTCTTAAATTTTCAATTGTTCCTTCACAAAAACCATCAAGTATTTCAAACACCAAAGACTAAGTTTATCCATTCTTAAACAAAGCACTAACATAACATTCCCTTGATCCTAGGAATTAAACTACAAAATGTACGTTCTTTTTAACACCCTTTTGCACAAATTGATATAACAAAAAATATCACGCAAGAACTATTGAAGGTGGAGGTCATACAACCTACTACAAGCCCTTACTCATGAGTAGTAGTCTTGATATTAAAGAAGGAAGGAACCTAGTGCAAGTGTCCTAATTATTAATGATCTTCTAGATGAAAAGCATGGAGAGAAGTTTTTCAATAATAAACATATGAAGGTCAATATGAGTTTTTTGTGATTACTTTCAATATTTATTAAACTTCGTCAACCTTCTAGAGCCTCATGAAAAAAAATTCAAAGCCTTTCTATGCAAGTTTTGCTAGTCTTCTTTGACGATATTATGGTCTACAATAAAGCATTGGAACTACACATAGAGAATGCTGATAATTCATTGAAACTCTTTCGAGATGACCAATTTTTTATGAAGCATTCCAAAGGTGCCTTTTGGGCTCCTAGGTTTGAATATCCATGATTATCTCCATCCTAAAACACTTCGAAATTAAGGGGATTTTAGGAAATAAACGATAATGCAAAATAATTGTGAAAAATTATGGTAAAATTATAGCTCCCCTTACTGTACTTGGCAATGTTTCTTGTGTGTTTCATGACATGTCGTTAACCATCACTTGAGGATCTGTTAGCTCTAGAAATATGTATGTTTACTAACACCTGTGAGTTCCAGTGTAACATAAATCATGATCCCAAAAATTGGTATCAGATACAGGTTCCTTTACAAATAACTTTACCACTAAAAGGTAAATTGATAGGGCATCATGGCTAAACCAGAAAGTCAGGATGCTTCTTCAAGTAAGATACCAGTACTTGATGGTACAAATTATGTATTTTGGAAAGTCAGTATGGAAGCCTATCGCATGTCCCTAGGTGTAGATGTTTGGAGTTTTGTATTAGTTGATTATATTGTCTGAGAAACCCCTCCTACAAATGAAAATGATAAAAATGTTTATGGGAACAATGAAAAGGAAAAGAGTGCAATTCTCTTTGGCCTTAATCAATATGACCTTGTAAAAGTAATTCAATGTAAGTCAACTAAGGAAGTATGCTACAAGCTCTAGACTAGGTATAAAGGAGATGAGAAAGTTAAGAAAGCCAAACTTCAAGCGATTAGAATGAGGTTTGAGAGCTTAAGAATGAATAAAGAAGAAAATATACCAGAATATTTTCTTAGATTAATGAGGTAGAAAATATGATTAGAGGATTTGGAGAAGAACTCATGAATGAAGTAGTTTTCTAGAATGTATTGATATCTCTTCCTATGAGATTCAATTCTAAGATCTCATCTACATAAGAGATATCAAACTTAAAGTCTCTTTTAATGAAGGCGCTACATGGAACTCTCACTTCCTATGAGATGAGAATAGAAAAAGAGAAGTTTGAGCAAAAGGAGGTAGAATTTAAACCCTCAATGAAGAATAAGGAACACAAATATCACCAAGAATGTTCCAACTATGAATTTGATCAAGAGTTATCTTAGTTTGCTAGAAAGCTAAAACATGGTTTAGGAAAGTATAAGGGAAATCTACCCTTCCAATTCTTTGAATGTGGAAGGTTTGGGAAATTTTCCTCCAAGTTTCCTTATTGAGATAAGACAAGAGAGGAAAAGGATCAGAAGCCCAGAGATAAAGCTCAAGAATATCATAAGAAGAATCCTTTCAAGAAAAAATGGTCTCTACTCCAAAGAGGATAGTTTTGCATTAGAAGGAAATAGGCAAGAGTCTCCAAAAGATGAGGTTGATGAATTCTTACTCATGGCATTAGAATCTAAATCTAAATATAAGAACGAATCAAACCTCAAGGAAGAAGAAGATGAAAGTGTAGTAGATCTTGAAGGGGAGCTCATCAACGCCCTTGATGAATTAAAGATGACCTGAAGGAAGAAAAATAAAATAAAAGAGAAGTTGTTGTGAGATGAAGAAGGTATGAAGAGTTTGTTTACCAAAGTAAAAAGTTTGAGGAAGCTATTAAGAGTGAAGACAATCTGGCACAACAATTAGAAGAAAAGAAAAACAATTGTAAGAAGCTATAAGATGAGAGTAACCTCTCGAAACAATAATTGACCAAGAAACGGGAGAAAATAATTATAAAAATATATAAATAGGAAATTTTGTCTCTAAAACTCAAGCTTGATGATGCAAAAAGGGAAGAAGAGGTTTTGAATGGATTAATCATTGATTGGGAAATAACTACCATAGTTTAGAAGCAAAGATTAGCTCTAAGAACAAACCTTGATAACCCCAAAATTGGGATGGAATTAGAAAAAAAAATTGTTGAAGAAACAAAGAAACTAAACCACGTTATGAACAGTACAAGCCAAGGGAATTCTAACATTGATCTGATCTATTCTCAACATGGATTGCGCAGTAGAGGCAGGCAAAATAGTGGAGGAGATTTGAACCCGTAACTTGTTCAGATTTGGGCTAGTTTGTGTGTAGCATGTGTAGATAGTACTGAGTACTTGTGGGGAGTATTGTACTATGTATTGTTACATGTTCTCGATCATTATAATATACAGATAGTTGGCGGTTTTCAGATGTATGCTTTCCCCATTACATACTGTGTTGATATGTGCAATTGATGTTTCAATGTGCGCATGCGATTGTTTTTTTTAATTCCACAAATTGATGATCAATGGTAGAGGAGGTTATTTATTATGCATGCATTGTGCAAATAGTGTATAATCAAGATAATCTCTGTGAATAAGTGTTATATTATTCAAATTTCTACAAAACAAATATTCTTCAATCAAAGAGTAAAAATCCAAAAAAAAGAAGTGAAAATTGAGAGAAAGAAAAAATCCTGAAAATTGCTAAAAAAAAATTCGAAACAACAGTCACTAGGGTTCTAAATTTTTAAGCTACTCGAGTTGCCATTTGTTAGTATGAAGTTTCTTGGAAGTTGCACCAAAATCCTTCACTTATGTTAATCGTGACATATAACCCTAACAACAAAAATGAATGGTTTTCATTTCTCTTTAGATCTGAAAAATAAAATATCAAAACCCTACAACAAATAATATACAAATATAAATGAACATGTACCATAAAATGATATATTGAGAATCCAATGGAAATAGCAGAACTTTGATTCTATTATTGAAAAATAAATGTTTATACATGTGAAGAGAATGTATTGACTTGGATCTAGAGATCCCCCTCTTTGGGATGGGTCCTTTGTATCCTATGCTTCAACTATTGATTCAACTCATTGTCTCGCAAAGTGTATGTAATGGGTAAGAAGAAACGGTGATGGCCTGAACTAAAGATGGGAGCTCAAATCTCACAAGGCAATAATCAGGACGATGAGAATAGTCATGGCGAAGAATGAGGAGAAAACCATACTATTTATAACAAAATATTATGATAGATCCAGATTTAAGATAATAAGAAAAAATGTTGGAATAAATCAAGATCTAGTTAGGAATATTTTATTGCATTTTAGAGAGGGAAATATTATTTAAAATTATCAAATATCTTTATTTAGAAAATTACTACAAAGATGGATAACATAGACATGGTCCAACTCTAGCCAAATAATTGCACACTTGCATCCATTTCTATTGGACAAGGAGCTTGCATCTAGAAGAAGGTAAATACTGCAATTTTCATCTTAATTCCAAGCCAAATAAACCTACATACATCACCCATTAGGCCAATTCCTCCATCGTACCCTTCTCCATAATACACAACAAAATAAGTGAGAAAGAAATAAGAGTTATAATGCTCATGTATAAACTTATTATTACATAAAATTTGTAAAATTTTAAAAAAATATTGCAGAAGTCAAAGTCAAAGGTAAAGAAAGGGCAGGTGGTGGGCTTAGATCGCTTGCTTTGGTGCTGGATCAAAGTAATCGACAGAATCTGCTACTGAACCACACGAACTACTTGCTTCTCCTGCTACCTTTGCTTCAAATGTGGGAAAAGTTGGATAGTAAACTGTATTTATTTGCATTTATAAACCATAAGTAAAATTATTTAAACTAACTAATTAATCTAATTATGGAAAATCCTTATGTCTTTTAAACCTTTATTAACTAATTAAAATGCCCACTCCGTATGGGCATTCAAAACTTACTCCCACCTGTTACAATAACCCTTTATAAAAAATGGATAGATGAGGATAGAAACGGTTCAAAATGTGATTTACACGAACTCCTAAATTCTAGCACGAAGTTGAGACTTACTACAGGTTGAATAATCTATGGTGATGGTGATTCCCTCTACTATTTCATTATTAAAAATCTAAAAATCTATTATTTCATTAGTTGGAAACGTTCCAATTTTTACAAGTGCGGTGCACAGTTGTTCGAGGATCTACGTCTCCATGTTTATCCAAGCACGTGAAAACATAGTCCGAGGAAGAGAAACCTCGACTTGGCTAAGCGTTTACCATTTATGCAAGTGCCAATTTTTACATTAACATGCACTGCACTGAACTAAATTGAATTGACATAAATAATAATGCAGGTGAGCACAAACTTTAAGGACGTGTTTGCTTACAGTGGGCCAGCCCTAGAAACCATAAATGGGGGACTCGCCGTGCTCCAATTCGTCTCAACTTTCAGGGAGATAGGAACAGATGCAAGGGAGTTGTTCCGACAACGCGGTCTCGGAACAATGAGTACATGAGATTCAACAAGCAACCACTCAGTGCACTGCCGACCTTGCAGCAGTTTGACCAGAGTTGGGAGGTCTCTGCAAAAAGATCTCCGCACCGATAGAGTGACTCGAGGGTGAGTCACAATGTTTGTTCTGGAGGCCTATTGGGCGTGGAATCCCCCACATGGCAAGTTTTAGGGCTTAAACACCATTGTAAAGACTTAGTGAATTGCGAGTGTGGGGCGCGATGTTGTAATAGAGTTGTCCACCATTACTTTTGTAAATGTAGTGTCAGATGGAGAGAACTACCCATCGTCGGCAGACCATGGGATTGTATAAATGGATTGATGATAATGGAATATAAGGATAGAAAAGTATATGAAGTGTAGATTGGTGTCTTTGGGTCATAGAGTAGGAGAAGGCTCTGCAGCTGAGTGCGCATAGTCCTAGTAGTATGCAGTTGAGTGAGCAGACCCCTGCAGCTAAGTGCGCAGGGTAGGGTGAGTTTGTAAACATTTGAAACATTAATAAAGAGAAGTTTTACCATATTTCTCTGTATATTTTCATGTTTTATGCATTAAAGTATATTGGGTATGAATTGCATGTTTACTGGTTATTTACTCCGCGAACTTATATGAATATGTTGAGTAAGTGAATGTGATATAAGGTATCTATTTATGTGAAGAAAACTAATTGTTATAAGGAGATAAGTAAGATCCATGGCGTGACTTGGGGAAATAGTGCAGATTAGTGCTCCAGCAGTGTGAAAGCCCCACAGTCCCTGGTTAGGGCTACGCGAAGGTAAAGATAATAGGTTGCGAGGCCATATAGGTCTAGGAATTACGCAAAGTAACATGCGTGAAGGTATTCACAGTTGGACTAAATCAAACCCCTCAGACTTCTCAAGGGTGCGGAAACTTGGTTCCAACATGCCCCCATACTGCTTCGGGTGAGACCTCAGTCTGCGTTGTACGGACTGTTGCTAAAAGGGCCAGTAGAACATGGATTTGTTTTTCTAATTAAACTCCCAAACTGTGTCATGGCCCAACAACCCAACAAGATGCATATTGAAGGTAGAGTGTTTGTGGAGAATTTTGATGGCCCGGGTGCTAGTATTGTTGTTGGTTGGCATCCAAGTCAACCTTGTTTGACTTACGATGGTTATAGTGATGTTCAAGTGATTTTATGAAGTGTTGTAGAGGTGGTACTGACTTCTAGAGGTCATGTAGAGACTTGCGAAGCTTTGGAAGAAGTTTGAGAAATTTATGAGTTGAGGAAAGATGTTTCCCTTCATCCTCTACCCCACTTGCATGGATGATGAGTCACGGGATGATTGAAAAGCTCCAGTCATTGGTAGGCAGTCCTATGGGAGAGACTGGGGAGATCTATTTGAATTTAACCTGTGTTTCAAGTGTGACGGAGTTTTTTCAGGAGTTTTTCTCTACATTCCTCATGTTGTTAAGCTAATTTTGGCATTGTCGGATGTTCTTGATCAGAATTTTTCAGCATATGGTAGCAAAAGTTCGCGGGTCTGCTAGAAGTTGATCAAAGTTGAAAATATCAAATGGATAGTGGTGTTAGTGGTTGATTTAGTAAAAAATCCTATCTTAACCAAATCTTAAGCGTGTGCAAAAATGGTTAAGTGATTCATAACATGTACAATTTACAAAGTTACTCAACATAGGAAAGTGATAAATAGAGGAAGGTACTTGTTTTCTTGAGAACGTTAGAGTATTCCATTCTGAGGGTCTCGAGAATGAGTATATATTGCAGCAATGACTCACATTATTTGGCATTTTTTTATCAATGTATTGTGTGCAGAAATTAGAGATAGAGTTGAGAAGAAGATTTATATTTTATGTTTTGATTGTGGCCTAAAATTGGCAGCTTGTGGTGTGTTAGAGAGTAGAGATTGTTGTGACTAGAAGAGAAGAAATAACCCTCTTAAGGGAATTTTTTTTTTTTTAATTTAGATTTGATGTGTAGGATGATGGTGTTCGTGGGTTTCTCATGTTGAGCTGATTGAGAACCCATTATAAAACATTTATGAAATGTGGTTTGCATGGAGGAAGTGAAGGTGTGGAGGCTTAAGAGTAGACATTGATATGGCATATTCAGTAAAAGGAAGATATTTCTCCATCCACTTGGAGTTGGATATTCCAATGGTAGTTGGGAGAGGATCGTTGGTCGTGGGAGCTTCGAGCAGATATATTTCGATATATCCATGAGAGGAAACAATTTTCCGGTCCGATGGATGCCATCATAATTTGAAGAGGGCTGATTCTTCTAGCTTATGGGTGTAAGCTAATCCATGTACAATTTGTTCAACAGATTAATAAAATAATTGAGCAGTGCAACAAAATTAGGGTCGTGTTCTCTCGAAATGGTTTTGAACATGAATACTTGTGTTCTTATGTGTGGATGCTTGTGTTGAAGTTTCTCATGGTTATTATGTTTGAGTTTATTGTTTCTTTAATATTTAGTTAAGGCAATATTGTGAATGGGCATGGTTATTTGATATTGTGGTAACAATTTTAAAATTAATGTAAAGGCCATCACTACTGATTCATCCCCCCTCAATACTCAATACATTTCCAACATTATTTTTTTCTTCTCGGTAGTCATTCAGCAATGCAGAGCCCTAGACCAACTAGTCGGGGAGCGTTGTGGAGATTTTCACACACTGAGACCTAAGCCTAACCCCCTCTAAATCAGTTTTTTGGCACACTCTAGTTTTGACCTCGAGATTGTGGAGCTTTTCGAGCTCCCTACAAGGACAAATTACTATTTCTCAATGTAAGTGATCGATGGGTGTTTGTGGAATCCTATCCCAGTGACCCTAAATCTAATTACAAGATTGTTTTTCCCTATTGCCCAATTGGGCTTAATCTATGTGAGTTAAGTTATAATTAATGTGGACTGTTTCAAGTCTTTCCTTAGTGGTTGTAACCAAACGCTAGTTTTATTAGGGTGTGAGTGTGAATAATGTGTATGTGGATGTGTTTATTAAATCATGTTTTATGATGGCAATGCTACTGAGAAATAAAGTGCATAAACTATAAATAATAGTAAAAATGAATAATAAAATAACAACAAACGGAAGCATGAAATTCCCCACGCAAAAAACTATGAAATGACAAGAACAAATGAGGATAATACAAGCAACCCAAAGAAATAAAAATACCAAAAGATTTAATGCATAAGGGGCTAGGATCTAAGGCTATATCTCCTAAAATGATGCAAAAAAATCCAAGAAAAAACATAAGGGAAAGTATTGGAAAATAACATAAATCAAATGGTGAAAAGAAGGATGCTCATGGCGATCCTAAAGAATAAATTCAACACATGTCTCAAAAGGAAACAAATCATTCTAAAAATTACCTAAAAAGCACTACAAAATGATGGCAACAACGTGGGAAAACAATGGCTAAATGTTCTGCGCACTAGATTCCTCAACTGAACAAATTGTCTCCAAAATGGTAGAGGTGTACTCTAAACCCTAAGGGGGTTTTCCCTTCCTCGAAATGAGAAAACATACTAAGAGACTCTAGGCCTAGGGGTGAAAGGGAACAAGAAGAAATCCCTCCTGACACACGTGCATAACTGTGGCCAAAATTATGAAAAAAAGTTGTAGAAATAGGGGGCACAAGTTTTGACATGTTAATGTGTCCTCAAGCATAAAAAGGCTCAAAACGTCTGTATGGGGTGCAATATTTTGTCAAAAAAAAGTGCTCCATCCCCAAAGGAATTTCTTCGTAAATTTATTGCAAACAGTGTCATCTCTTGCACTAGTAGTACATGTGACCTACAAAAAAGACAATTATAGAATAACTAATGTTAAAAACAATTATTTAAACTCAATTAAAATGAATGGATTAAAAAATCTATGGTTTATATTATATTATTAATTAATATTATTTTCTAAAAACTAAATAAATTCTATTTATAGTGTATTTTAATTTATATATGAATGAAAAGTGGTGATATTTTAATTTCATATATAATCCCAATTAAAAAACAAATTTGATACATCATTCATAAAATACCCAAAGTAAAAGATAAAAGCATAGTGTGCAAAATTTAAGGAATAAAAAAAGCCATTAAATTACCCCTAACAAAAATTATTATTTTTAACTAGAATAGTACACATAAAAGAGAATCAAATATGCTTAAAATCATGGACCTTGGTTGAACAAATGTACTTGTATTAGTGCCTGTAATTTCCATGTCAAATGGCTAGGCATTTGTGTATAATTTTTTTCGTTTGTCACGAGTTGTTGTACTCTTGGAAAATGGTAAGCTTTACAGATCAATTAGATGGCCACACAATTTAGTTATGGGCTTTTATGCTAGTCCCATAGGGATGCACTGCAAGACTTGACAAGCCTCTTTTATGGTTATTTTTATCCCTGTAATCGATGGCTATGTTAGCAAGTACGGGCATTGAAACTTGAGAGTGATTCGGGTGAGAAAATGCCATTCAAAGTAAATATGAATTTATAGTTGGGCAGGACTCTCATGTTCTTGTTAGGGACATAGTTCAAACTACTTTAATTCATTATAAATTGTTGTAAATACATCAAATCCATTAAAATCAAGCGAGTGAAGTTCTCAGAGGCTTTAGAACCCTTGAGGCCATTCTGTTTCATCACACATACGTTAGATTTTTTGCAATTACTTGTTGAAATTTTTTCTATTTGATGATGGTAAACATTATGGAGTTACAAGAGATTTGATTCAAGCTAATGAATGATAATTTTGGATTAAGCTAAGACCTAGTGCATTTGTGATTCCCATGCCTAGATAACTAGTAGGTGCATTAAGCATTTGGATAATTAACAAAAACAAATTCATGCAGGCTGCTGGTGCATTTTCTTGTGATTTCCATCTCTATTGTTTATGATTCCCATCCCTGAATAAACAATTGGTAGTTTATGTATTACTACCTCAATAAATAATAAATATCAGTTCCATCGATAACTCGTGTTTTCGATATCCCATGCCTTAATATTCCTATCATTAGTGGTGCATTTGCAATTTCCATTTCTAGGTTTTACAACCTCCTTGCAACTGAAAAGTTTTGTTACGTGGAAGGAAGCCTCATTTCGAAGACACTCGGGGTTAGAAAAAACAAATGAAGTTGTATAGGTTTAAAGAAAAATATGCTTTAATTAATAGGTCTAAACAAAATAAATTGTTCCAAATTGTTGTGACCACTCAGGCCATACCCAAATTCATAACTATTAAATAGACATCATCATTATAAGTTGTATACACTAGCACTCAAGCTTAGGCACATATTGAACCTTCACTTCTCCATGAGGAAACCCTAATCTCTATGTGTGCATTATCAGGCATTTTAACTTCATAGACCACATCAAGTTCCATAATGTTGTAGTCCTCATTCATAATGGTGGTACCTGTTAGCTACCTATACCAATAGGTTTCATATTTCATGATTGGCAAATGAAAGTTCCAAATATGCTCTGCTTTGGTGATTCAAAGATCCCATATTTCCATGAGAAGACAAGGTGTGTACATAAGCTTGATTTTGACTCAATTTTGGATGGATGGTCCAACAGCCTAATCTGGATCATGCCATGTTTCAATTTTCTGTTGTAGAATAGAGAAAGAAGTCTATCCAAACTATTTAATCTTGGCAGACCAGTAGTTAGGTAGAGAATTAAGGTTCCCAACTGCTTAATCTGGGACCTTGGAAGCAATAAGGGTAGTTCTAGATAGAAAATTAAAAGAAAAGCCAAAAGAAAAGAAAAGTCACATTAGGGTCTGCAAGTCTAAGTGCACCCTCCATGAAGAAAACAAAAAATGTTATGCAAGTAGATGGGTAGGTAGATGGGGTTGCAGAAATGTCATTCCTTTCAACTAAATTTTGCTGGTCTAACACAAAGGAAGCATCAATGGATAGGAGAAGCTCCTCTTCCCTGTCATTTGCAGCAACACAATGGAGCATGTCTAACTTCCTAATCTCCCCCGTCACATTCATTACTAACATCCCATTGCCAGCCATGTTCATGGAAGCATTCAAGGTCTTATGGTGGTTCTTGTTTCTTTAAAAGCCACATTTCTTGTCTAAAAATCTTTTCATTTTGATCTACTTCCTAAACTAAGTTGATTTCATATAAAAATTAGTGTTTCACCCTCTCACCCCCTTCCTCCACTCATATTAACCCCTAACTTCTTATTATCTAAATCCCCTATGTTCCCCTTTTCCCTACTATTATAAACACTATGGTGTATAAACCCCAAGCATTCTATAAATATCCTTTCCCCTTGGCATTATAGCCATATGTCCAAAATCAGGGATTAAATTGACCTCTGGTCTGTTTAAGAACCTAAGCCTTACCCCTCTTTTCCCTTCAGAGCTCATTTAAACCATTTACCCCTTCATTTGCAAAAGAACCTTGTAAAAACCCCATTTCCACCCCTAACTCGCTTTATTTGCAAAAATACGTCAAAACCCCACTTTTTGGCTTTATCCAAAGTTTGGCCGAAGTCCTAAGTCCCGCCGAGCACGAATTACACAAAAAATATTATTTTAATCCCCGCCCGCTGTCGTATCGTCCTGGCGACTTAGCGATCCGTCGACCGTCGGATCTGGCTCTTTTCATCCGACGGCCCACATGCATATTTGGTCGGGCCCGACGTCCGTAAGATAGCACCCGAGAAATTGTTAGAGGGTGATGTCAGGCCTCTGCCACGCGTCGCCCCCATAATTTCTCGGGTCGCCCTCTGACAAAACAACTTCCGTATCGAGGGCGGTCCGAGAAAATCCACCCACCGTTTCTGGTTTTGTGTGAACCCACCATGCCAACGTCATTACCACGTTAGGCCCACGTCATTGCTACATCACCACCGTGCCAGCGCCCCTTTCCGCCACTGCTCTGACCTGTCCGCCACCTCACCATCCCCGTGGACCACTCGCAGCTTGCCACCTCACCCGATGACGTCATGCTGACGTCATCCGACCCTGACCCCACCTGATGACGTCATCCAAAAAAAAGTGCCAAAATCCAAAAAGTCCATATTTTTGTCGAAAAATGTGGTTTTTCTCACTCTTTGCAAAAACAAGAACTATTCTGCTCTGCATGCAAATTACGTTCATTCGTTGCCAACCTGCATAAATCGACCCAGAGACTGCCGGCGCTGCCATCCCACCTGTACTTGTAGCCATTGCCGACAGTTTACCAGGTATTTATCCCAGTCATTACCTCTGCCCCTGGTTTTCTCCATAATTCTCCAAGAATAGCTTAAAAGAGTGAAAAAACATAGTATCTACCAGTAAATCCCGGTGGCTAGCTTCCTTTTTTTTTAAACTGTTGAGTCCAAATTCACCTGCAGAGCCTTGTTTATCCGAGTTTTCACCAAACCTGCAGTCTGTCCGCGCATTCATGGACTTAGACCCCGAAACTATAATAATTCACCGTGGAGAGACTTGAATCAGTCCTGATATCAGTTCTATCAGTCCTCTGTACAGTATTTCAGCTGCTGCTGTTACAATTTACCCTCTGCTCCTTGCAATTCACCTCTCTATTGTAAAGATACCCCTCTGTTTCTCTATTCACTCAAACCACTTCACATACGAGTCAGAGGCCTTATTAGCAATGGAAACACCAATAGCATTGAATATTCAACCTCTGAATGCCCCACAAAGAGAATTGGAATGGAAGGCCCTGGGGGATAAGGATTATCAGATGATAGACTCATTTTCAATGAATTCCAAATTTAACATCCATTTGCTGAATGAGTTAAAGGCCCAACACCTCAGTGGAGCTGATATATTAGGGATTTGGGACTCCAATTTGCCCATTTTTAACCTTCCTCAAGTCAATCCCCTTCCAGACTTGATCCATAGATGCTGTGAATGCTATGATCCATGTCAGAGAGCTGTTCTCAGTCCCACAGGCTCAGTCTTATTTCATATTACCCCTGAGGCCATAAATGAGATGCTGCACTTTCATTCTGCAAGACCATTGACTCCTCTCTCCATGCTAGAATTATTAAAGAAGGGGGGCAACCTGTCAAGTGCCCAGATCATCAAAATCAATCAGTTACTTGTACAACCGAGCTCTGAAACTGTGAGGACGCCTCCTATTGGACGTTCAATGAATGACGGTAGATTTTTCCGTATGGCCTCCACATCCTTATATACAACACAATAACCAGCCCTGGAGTCTCATAACAGATCAATAGTGGCTATTCTTCTTTAGTTATTTCATATGTTCATTATCTTCTTGTTCTCAAAGTCCATATAAATTAGATTCGTTTTCATACATAGTGTTCATTATTATATTGTGATCACGGCCGCTGTAAATGCATCAGTAATGGCGATGAATGGAGCATCGCTCCTGCAACGGAGGCCAGAGGAAAGGTCAAAAACTAGCAGGCAGCTTCGAGTAAAATGCATGGCAGGGGTTAGTAATTCTGTCGCTGTTTCTGTATCCACGAATAGAAGGTTTTATGTTGGTCTATAAGGTTTTATGTTATTCTATATATAACTTAATTTGGGTCATGTGGATCCACACCCGGAGTCAAGGCGATCACCTTCTACCCCTCCTGAGATGGTAAGCGATTATGAAAGCGCCAATTTTTACATTAACATGCACTGCACTGAACTAAATTGAATTGACATAAATAATAATGCAGGTAAGCACAAACTTTAAGGATGTGTTTGCTTTCAGTGGGCCAGCCCCAGAAACCATAAATGGGAGACTCGCCATGCTCGGATTCGTCTCAGCTGTCGGGGTGGAGATAGCGAGCGGGAAAGACCTCGTTGCCCAACTGGCCAGCGGAGGAGTTCCACTGTTTATTGGAAGCGTGGTTGTCCAAAGAGAGCAAATCATAGGAAATAATGTCTTCTGGGGCAGAGATATTGAATGGGCGTTTTGCCATGATTGGCCTCGTTGCGCTGGCCTTGACTGAATACCTCAAGGGAGGTCCTCTCATCTCATGATCATCATCAGCTCTGTACAAAACTTCATACCCCTCTTAGTGTAGGTTGTAATCGAACCCAACTTGTATTCACTCTACTATCACAAGATGGCACTGTAACAAATTGTTTTGGCAGTTTGTGATATATTTGACAAGTTCATTCACAATCAATCATATAAATATATTCCTGATCAATACATCTTTGGCAGAAACTACGATTACAATTTGGCATGCTAATCTTGAACATATATTGAACAGATATTAATTGACACCAACCATTACCAGGTTCCTAATGAACACTGTGTATTGAGATAAGACAAGAGAGGAAATGGATCAGAAGCCCATAGATAAAGCTCAAGAATATCATAAGAAGAATCCTTTCAAGAAAAAATGGTCTCTACTCCAGAGAGGATAGTTTTGAATTAGAAGGAAATAGGCAAGAGTCTCCAAAAGATGAGGTTGATGAATTCTTACTCATGGCATTAGAATCTAAATCTAAATATAAGAACGAATCAAACCTCAAGGAAGAAGAAGATGAAAGTGTAGTAGATCTTGAAGGGGAGCTCATCAACACCCTTGATGAATTAAAGATGACCTGAAGGAAGAAAAATAAAATAAAAGAGAAGTTGTTGTGAGAGTAAGAAGGTATGAAGAGTTTGTTTACCAAAGTAAAAAGTTTGAGGAAGCTATTAAGGGTGAAGACAATCTGGCACAACAATTAGAAGAAAAGAAAAATAATTGTAAGAAGCTAGACGATGAGAGTAACCTCTCGAAACAATAATTGACCAAGACACGGGAGAAAATGATTATAAAAATATATAAACAGGAAATTTTGTCTCTAAAGCTCAAGCTTGATTATGCAAAAAGGGAAGAAGAGGTTTTGAATGGATTAATCATTGATTGGGAAATAACTGCCATAGTTTAGAAGCAAAGATTAGCTCTGAGAACAAACCTTGATAAGCCCAAAATTGAGATGGAATTAGAAAAAACAATTGTTGAAGAAACAAAGAAACTAAACCACGTTATGAATAGTACAAGCCAAGGGAATTCGAACATGGATCTGATCTATTCTCAACGTGGATTGCGCAGTAGACGCAGGCAAAATAGTGTAGGAGATTTGAACCCATAACTTGTTCAGATCTGAGCTAGTTTATGTGTAGCATGTGGAGATAGTACTGAGTACTTGTGAGGAGTATTTTACTATGTATTGTTACATGTTCTCGATCATTATAATATACAGATAGTTGGGGGTTTTCTGCTGTATGCTTTCCCCATTACATACTGTGTTGATATGTGTGATTGATGTTTCAATGTGCGCATGCGATTGGCTTTTTTAATTTCGCAAATTGATGATCAATGGTAGAGGAGGCTATGTATTATGCATGCATTGCGTAAATAGTGTATAATCAAGATAATCCCTGTGAATAAGTGTTGTATTATTCAAATTTCTACGGAACAAATATTCTTCAATCAAAGAGTAAAAATCCAAAAAAAAGAAGTGAAAATTGAGAGAAAGAAAAAATCGTGAAAATTGCTAAAAGAAAAATTCGAAATAACAGTCACTAGGGTTCTAAATTTTTAAGCTACTCGAGTTGCCATTTGTTAGTTTGAAGTTTCTTGGAAGTTGCACCAAAATCCTTCACTTATTTTAATCGTGACATATAACCCTAACAACAAAAATGAATGGTTTTCATTTCTCTTTAGATTTGAAAAATAAAATATCAAAACCCTACAACAAATAATATACAAATATAAATGAACATGTACCATAAAATGATATATTGAGAATCCAATGGAAATAGCAGAACTTTGATTATATTATTGAAAAATAAATGTTTATACATGTGAAGAGAATGTATAGACTTGGATCTAGAGATCCACCTCTTTGGGATGGGTCCTTTGTACCCTATGCTTGAACTATTGATTCAACTCATTGTCTCTCAAAGTGTATGTAATGGGTAAGAAGAAACGGTGATGGCTTGAACTAAAGATGGGAGCTTAAATCTCACAAGGCAATAATCAAGACGATGAGAATAGTCATGGTGAAGAATGAGGAGAAAACCATACTATTTATAACAAAATATTATGATAGATCTAGATTTAAGATAATAATAAAAAATGTTGGAATAAATCAAGATCTAACGGTTAGGAATATTTAATTGCATTTTAGAGAGGGAAATATTATTTAAAATTATCAAATATCTTTATTTAGAAAATTACTACAAAGATGGATAACATAGACATAGTCCAACTCTAGCCAAATAATTGCACACTTGCATCCATTGCTATTGGACAAGGAGCTTGCATCTAGAAGAAGGTAAATACTGCAATTTTCATCTTAATTCCAAGCCAAATAAACCTACATACATCACCCATTAGGCCAATTCCTCCATCGTACCCTTCTTCATAATACACAACAAAATAAGTGAGAAAGAAATAAGATTTATAATGCTCATGTATAAACTTATTATTACATAAACTTTGTAAAATTTTAAAAAAATATTCAAATGTGGGAAAAGTTGGATAGTAAACTGCATTTATTTGCATTTATAAACCATAAGTAAAATTCTTTAAACTAACTAATTAATCTAATTATGGAAAATCCTTATGTCTTTTAAACCTTTATTAACTAATTAAAATGCCCACTCCCTATGGACATTCAAAACCTACTCCCACCTGTTACAATAACCCTTTATAAAAAATGGATAGACGAGGATAGAAACGGTTCAAAACGTGATTTACATGAACTCCTAAATTCTAGCACGAAGTTGAGACTTACTACAAGTTGAATAATCTATGGTGATGGTGATGCCCTCTACTATTTCATTATTAAAAATCTAAAAATCTATTATTTCATTAGTTGGAAACGTTCCAATTTTTACAAGTGCGGTGCACAGTTGTTCGAGGATCTGCATCTCAATGTTTATCCAACCACGTGAAAACATAGTCCGAGGAAGAGAAACCTCGACTTGGCTAAGCATTTGTCGTTTATGCAAGTGCCAATTTTTACATTAACATGCACTGCACTGAGCTAAATTGAATTGACATAAATAATAATGCAGGTGAGCACAAACTTTAAGGACGTGTTTGCTTACAGTGGGCTAGCCCTAGAAACCATAAATGGGAGACTCGCCGTGCTCCAATTCATCTCATCTGCTCAGGAGATAGGAAAAGATGCAAGGGAGAAGTTCCGACAATGCGGTCTCGGAACAATGAGTACATAAGATTCAACAAGCAACCACTCAGTGCACTGCCAACCTTGCAGCAGTTTGAGCAGGGTTGGGAGGTCTCTACGAAAAGATCTCCGCACCGATAAAGTGACTGGAGGGTGAGTCATGATGTTTGTTCTGGAGGCTTGTTGGGCGTGGAATCCCCCACATGGAAAGTTTTAGGACTTAAACACCATTGTAAAGACTTAGCGAATTGCGAGTGTGGGGTGCGATGTTGTAATAGAGTTGTCCACCATTACTTTTGTAAATGTAGTGTCAGATTGAGAGAACTACCCATGGTCGGTAGACCATGGGATTGTATAAATGGATTGATGATAATGGAATATAAGGATAGAAAAGTATATGAAGTGTAGATTTGTGTCTTTGGGTCATAGAGTAGGAGAAGGCTCTTCAACTGAGTGCGCATAGGCCTAGTAGTATGCAATTGAGTGAGCAGATCCCTGCAGCTAAGTGCGCAGGGTGGGTTGAGTCTATAACCATTTGAAACATTAATAAAGAGAAGTTTTACCATATTTCTATGTATATTTTCCTGTTTTATGCATTAAAGTATATTGGGTATGAATTGCATGTTTACTGGTTATTTACTCCGCGAAATTATATGAATATGTTAAGTAAGTGAATGTAATATAAGGTATCTATTTACGTGAAGAAAACTAATTGTTATAAGGAGATAAGTAAGATCCATGGCGTGACTTGGGGAAATAGTGCAGATCACTGCTCCAGCAGTGTGGAAGCCCCACAGTCCCTGGTTAGGGCTACGCGAAGGCAAAGATAATAGGTTTCGAAGGCCATATAGGTCCAGGAATTACGCGAAGTAACATGCGTGAAGGTATTCACAGTTGGACTAAATCAAACCCCTCAGACTTCTCAAGCGTGCAGAAACTTGGTTCCAACATGCCCCCATACTACTTCGGGTGAGACCTCAGTCTCCGCTGCAAGGGATGTTGCTGAAAGGGCCAGTAGTACATGGATTTGTTTGTCTAATTAAACTCCCAAACTGTGTCATGACCCAACAACCCAACAAGATGCATATTGAAGGTAGAGTTTTTGTGGAGAATTTTGATGGCCCGGTTTCTAGTATTGTTGTTGGTTGGCATCCAAGTCAACCTTGTTTGACTTACGATGGTTATAGTGATGTGGAAGTGATTTGATGAAGTGTTGTAGAGGCGCCAATGACTTCTAGAGGTCATGTAGAGGCTTGCGAAGCTTTGGAAGAAGTTTGAGAAATTTATGAGTTGAGGAAAGAGGTTTCCCTTCATCCTCTACCCCAGTTGCATGGATGATGAGTCACAGGATGATTGAAAAGCTCCAATCATTGGTAGGCAGTCTTATGGGAGAGACTGGGGAGATCTATTCGAATTTAACCTATGTTTCAAGTGTGACAGAGTTTTTCCAGGAGTTTTTCTCTACATTCCTCACGCTGTTAAGCTAATTTTGGCATTGTCGGATGTTCTTGATCAGAATTTTTCAGCATATGGTAGCAAAAGTTCGCGGGTCTGCTAGGATTTGATCAAAGTTGAAAATATCAAATGGATAGTGGTGTTAGTGGTTGATTTAGTAAAAAATCATATCTTAACCAAATCTTAAGCGTGTGCAAAAATGGTTAAGCGATCCATAACATATAAAATTTACAAAGTTACTCAACATAGGAAAGTGTTAAATAGAGGAAGGTACTTGCTTTCTGGAGAACATTAGAGTATTCCATTCTGAGAGTCTCGAGAATGAGTATATATTGCAGCAACAACTCACATTATTTGGCATCATTTATCAATGTATTGTGTGCAGAAATTAGAGATAGAGTTTAGAAGAAGATTTATATTTTATGTTTTGATTGTGGCCTAAAATTGGCAGTTTGTGGTGTGTTAGAGAGTAGAGATTGTTGTGACTAGAAGAGAAGAAATAACCCTCTTAAGGGATTTTTTTTTTTTAATTTAGATTTGATGTGTAGGATGATGGTGTTCGTGGGTTTCTGATGTTGAGCTGATTGAGAACGCATTATAAAACATTTATGAAATGTGGTTTGCATGGAGGAAGTGAAGGTGTGGAGGCTTAAGAGTAGACATTGATTTGGCATATTCAGTAAAAGGAAGATATTTCGTCATCCAGTTGGAGTTGGATAATCCAATGGTAGTTGGGAGAGGATCGTTGGTCGTGGGAGCTTCGAGTAGATATATTTCGATATATCCATGAGAGGAAAAAAATTTCTGGTCTGATGGATGCCATCATAATTTGAAGAGGGTTGATTCTTCTAGCTTATGGGTGTAGGCTAATCCATGTACAATTTCTTCAACAGATTAATAAAATAATTGGGCAGTGCAACAAAAGTAGGGTGGTGTTCTCTCGAAATGATTTTGAACATGAATACTTGTGTTCTTATGTGTGCATGATTGTGTTGAAGTTTCTCATGGTTATTATGTTTGAGTTTATTGCTTCTTTCATATTTAGTTAAGGCAATATTGTGAATGGGCATGGCTATTTGATATTGTGGTAACAATTTTAAAATTTATATAAAGGCCATCACTACTGATTCATCCCCCCTCAATACTCAATACATTTCCAACATAATTTTTTCTTCTTGGTAGTCATTTAGCAATGCAGAGCCCTAGACCAACTAGTCGGGGAGCGTTGTGGAGATTTTCACACACTGAGACGTAAGCCTAACCCCCTCTAAATCAGTTTTTTGGCACACTCTAGTTTTGACCTCGAGATTGTGGAGCTTTTCAGGCTCCCTACAAGGACAAATTACTATTTCTCAATGTAAGTGATCGATGGGGGTTTGTGGAATCCTATCCGAGTGACCCTAAATCTAATTACAAGATTGTTTTTCCCTATTGCCCAATTGGGCTTAAACTATGTGAGTTAAGTTATAATTAATGTCGACTGTTTCAAGTCTTTCCTTAGTGGTTGTAACCAAACGCTAGTTTTATTAGGGTGTGAGTGTGTGAATAATGTGTATGTGGATGTGTTTATTAAATCATGTTTTATGATGGCAATGCTACTGAGAAATAAAGTGCATAAACTATAAATAATAGTAAAAATGAATAATAAAATAACAACAAACGGAAGCATGCAATTCCCCACGCAAAAATCTATGAAACGACAAGAACAAATGAGGATAATACAAGCAACCCAAAGAAACGAAAATACCAAAAGATTTAATGCATAAGGGGCTAGGATCTAAGGCTAGATCTGCTAAAATGATGCAAAAAAATCCAAGAAAAAACATAAGGGAAAGTAATGGAAAATAACATAAATCAAATTGTGAAAAGAAGGATGCTCGTGGCGATCCTAAAGAATAAATTCAACACATGTCTCAAAAGGAAACAAATCATTCTAAAAATTACCTAAAAAGGACTACAAAATGATGGCAACAACGTTGGAAAACAATGGCTAAATGTTCTGCGCACTAGATTCCTCAACTGAACAAATTGTCTCCAAAATGGTAGAGGTGTACTCTAAACCCTAAGGGGGTTTTCCCTTCCTCGA
This sequence comes from Pinus tabuliformis, assembly GCA_031772625.1. Lineage (NCBI taxonomy): Eukaryota > Viridiplantae > Streptophyta > Pinopsida > Pinales > Pinaceae > Pinus > Pinus tabuliformis. The sequence goes on along the minus strand of CM062819.1, from coordinate 141,107,532 downwards.
AATGAGAAAACATACTAAGAGACTCTAGGCGTAGGGGTGAAAAGGAACAACAAGAAACCCCTCCTGACACACGTGCATAACTGTGGCCAAAATTATGAAAAAAATTTGTAGAAAAAGGGGGCACAAGTTTTGACATGTTTAATGTATCCTCAAGCATAAAAAGGCTCAAAACGTCTGTATGGGGTGCAATATTTTGTCAAAAAAAATGTGCTCCATCCCCAAAGGAATTTGTTTGTAAATTTATTGCAAACAGTGTCATCTCTTGCACGAATGGTACATGTGACCTACAAAAAAGACAAGGAAACCCAACAAAACAAATATTCTTCAATCAAAGAGTAAAACTCCAAAAAAAGAAGTGAAAATTGAGAGAAAGAAAAAATCCTGAAAATTGCTAAAAAATGTCGAAACAACATTCACTAGGGTTCTAAATTTTTAAGCTACTCGAGTTGTCATTTGTTAGTATGAAGTTTCTTGGAAGTTGCACCAAAATCCTTCACTTATGTTAATCGTGACATATAACCCTAACAACAAAAATGAATGGTTTTCATTTCTCTTTAGATCTGAAAAATAAAATATCAAAACCCTACAACAAATAATATCCAAATATAAATGAACATGTACCGTAAAATGATATATTAAGAATCCAATGGAAATAGCAAAACTTTGATTCTATTATTGAAAAATAAATGTTTATACATGTGAAGAGAATGTATAGGCTTGGATCTAGAGATCCCACTCTTTCGGATGAGTCCTTTGTACCCTATGCTTCAGCTATTGATTCAAGTCATTATCTCTCAAAGTTTATGTAATGGGTAAGAAGAAACGACGATGGCCTGAACTAAGGATGGGAGCTCAAATCTCACAAGGCGATAATCAGGACGATGAGAATAGTCATGGTGAAGAATGAGGAGAAAACCATATTATTTATAACAAAATATTATGATAGATCTAGATTTAAGATAATAATAAAAAATGTTGGAATAAATCAAGATCTAATCGTTAGGAATATTTTATTGCATTTTAGAGAGGGAAATATTATTTAAAATTATCAAATATCTTTATTTAGAAAATTACTACAAAGATTCATAATAACACAGACACAGTGCAACTCTAGCCAAATAATTGCACACTTGCGTCCATTGCTATTGGACAAGGAGCTTGCATCTAGAAGAAGGTAAATACTGCAATTTTCAACCTAACTCCAAGCCAAATAAACCTACATACATCACCCATTAGGCCAATTCCTCCATTACCCTTCTCCATAATACACAACAAAATAAATGAGAAAGAAATAAGATTTATAATGCTCATATATAAACTTATTATTACATAAACTTTGTAAAATTTTAAAAAAATATTCAAATGTGGGAAAAGTTGGATAATAAACTACATTTATTTAGATAATAAACTGCATTTATTTGCATGTATAAACCATAAGTAAAATTCTTTAAACTAACTAATTAATCTAATTATAGAAAATCCTTATGTTTTTTAAACCTTTATTAACTACTTAAAATGCCCACTCCCTATGGACATTCACATTCAAAACCTACTCGCACCTGTTACAATAACCCTTTATAAAAAGGAGGATAGACACGAACTCCTAAATTCTAGCACGAAGTTGAGACTTACTACAGGTTGAATAATCTACGGTGATGGTGATGCCCTCTACTATTTCAAGTGCGGTGAGCCGGTTGTTCGAGGATCTACGTCTCAATTCTTATCCAACCACGTGGAAACATAGTCCGAGGAAGAGAAACCTCGACTTGGTTAACCGTTTACCGTTCAATGAATGACGGCAGATTTTTCCGTATGGCCTCCACATCCTTATATATAACACAATAACCAACCCTGGAGTCTCATAACAGATCAATAGTGGCTATTCTTCTTTAGTTATTTCATATGTTCATTATTATATTGCGATCATGGCCGCTGTAAATGCATCATTAATGGCGATGAATGGAGCATCGCTCCTGCAACGGAGGCCAGCGGAAAGGTCAACAACCAGCAGGCAGCTTCTAGTAAAATGCATGACACGGGTGAGTAATTCTGTCGCTGTTTCCGTATCCACGAATAGAAGGTTTTATGTTATTCTATATATAACTTAATTTGGGTCATGTGGATCCACAGACGGTAAGCGATTATGCAAGCGCCAATTTTTACATTAACATGCACTGCACTGAACTGAATTGAATTGACATAAATAATAATGCAGGTGAGCACAAACTTTAAGGACGTGTTTGCTTTCAGTGGGCCAGCCCCAGAAACCATAAATGGGAGACTCGCCATGCTCGGATTCGTCTCAGCTGTCGGGGTGGAGATAGCGAGCGGGAAAGACCTCGCCGCCCAACTGGCCAGCGGAGGAGTTCCACTGTTTATTGGAAGCGCGGTTCTCTTCACGCTTGCTTCTCTGATACCCATGTTCAAGGGAGTGTCCAAAGAGAGCAAATCACAGGAAATAATGTCTTCTGGGGCAGAGATGTTGAATGGGCGTTTTGCCATGATTGGCCTCGTTGCGCTGGCCTTGACTGAATACCTCAAGGGAGGTCCTCTCATCTCATGATCATCATCAGCTCTGTACCAAACTTCATACCCCTCTTAGTGTAGGTTGTAATCGAACCTAACTTGTATTCACTCTTCTATCACGAGATGGCACTGTAACAAATTGTTTTGGCAGTTTGTGATATATTTGACAAGTTCATTCACAATTAATCATATAAATATATTTCTGATCAGTACATCTTTGGCAGAAACTCTGATTACAATTTGGCACGCTAATCTTGAACAGATATTAATTGACACCAACCATTACCAGGTTCCTAACAGGATGATCTAACTTGGAAGGATAAAAACAAGCATAGCTATCAGTAACACAAACAAACTTTTATTCATGTGGTACTCGTAAATTTCTAAATTCCGTACTAACTAAATATTAATAATTATTCTTAAAATATTAGTAATTATTCCAAAAGTGCAGCGAAAGAACTAAAATTTTTTAAATTGCAAAAATTGTATAAGGAATTTATTAGTACATATATGCCATATGTTATATGTATTTACATATTTAAATTTAAATAGATATTATAAAAAATAATATTTTAGTTTTATAAATTTTTATTATACATTAAGTTGTACATATTTATATATAATTATTTAATATATTTTTCTATATATATAAATTATTTCTATAATATAGATTATGTATCTATATATATATATAAACATTAGTTTTGATATATTTTTAACAAAATACTAAAATTGTAATGCCCTGTGTTCTTGGGCACGGGCGCGCGCTCCCTCTGTCATGGAGAATCAACTAAGTATGCATGCGAAGGTCCATCGTCATGTGTGTGTGCACGAGTATTGGAGAGTTTGCGAAGTATATATATGATGGGCGGGCAACACATATGAACGCACCCACACTTGGGCGAGCCGACGTTGGAGGCAAGCATACGTGGGCGTTCATGTTAACAATTGGAAGGTCAACTTGGAGTTAGACGGTGACCTTGGCAGCGTATATATTACAATGGACTGCGGTGCATTTCAACCATCGAACTCTCATACACTCATACGCATAAGAGGAAAGGAAATATGCGCAAGGAAGATAAGGAGATGCACACATCTCATGCGCATTGTTATCTAAGGTGCAGTTTGGATTTCTAATGCCGATTTGGGTGGAGGCTAGTGTGCCGGGGTTCGTTTTGTGTACAGTTTCGTGCAGGATTTGGTAGGAAGGTTGGGTGGCTCAGGTGAGCACCCCTTCTTGTGCAAAGGTGCACGATACATTGTAAAAGGCAGGTGGCCTGCCTGCTGTAAAATTCGGTTAAGTGTGAGACTTGGTTCGGCCAAGACACACTGTTGTATTGTAAACTAATATTCTTAATATATTGTCGGGCAGACTTTCTGGGAGTTGCCCCTCCCTTTGTACTTGCTTATTGTTGATGTTCTCGGTTTATTGTTCATGGTTAATAATTGAGAATGGTCTTCACTAAAGTGTAAAGGATAATGCTTTATTCAGTTGCAAAAACATAAGTTAAGTATGTTCATGTTGAAGTAGGCGTAGTCCACGGGTGTTAGTATTGTTAAAAAGAAAGCGCTCGGTGGTGCCGCACCTCGCTACAAGCGGTTGGAAGATCACCGCATGTGTAGGGGCGTGACAGTTGGTATCAGAGCTCGGTCAGAGCTGGAGAGCAAAGGTTTCTCGTGGCAGTGATAAGGGTACTTGCAGGTGAAGGAAGCCATTTCACACGAAGTGGAACAAGGGTTGGTTCAGGTTGCAGGATACTCGGTGGAATTGTTGAATGGTCGAGACTAGATCACAAAGGAAGAAGAAGATGGTCGAAATGGCAGTTGGGTCTCAAGCCGGGTCTAGTCATGATGAGAAGGATACTACTATTGGGTTCATTGAAAAGGTGGTGGAAAAGATAGAGAATATGGAGATTTCTTGGAAAGAAGAACTCGATGAACTCCGAACACAAAATGAGTACACTGATCTTAGGTGTGCACAACTTGAACAAAGAATCAAAGAGCTCGAGGAATCAAGAAATCAAGGTCTTGCAGAGATCGTGAACTTGAAGAAGACTCTTGAAGATACAAAGAATGAGCTTATGATTGTGAAGAGGGCCATGGGGCATAATTCATTTGGGGGAATGCCTCATATGAAGGTCAAGGAACCAGAATCTTATGATGGAACAAGGAAGGCAGCAATTCTTGGCAACTTCTTGTGGGACGTGGAGCAGTACTTGGAGCGGTTGAACCTGGTTGATGGTGAGACACAAGTCAAGGTAGCTACTCAGTTCTTGACAAAGGATGCTAAGATGTGGTGGCAAAGGAGGGTGGACTAGATTGCCAATGGCAGTGCTGATGACATCACTTCGTGGAAAGACTTGAAGAAGGCTTTGCAGACTCACTTCAGTCCTCAGGATGACACATGGGAAGCAAGGACCAAACTCAAGTACATAAACCAAACAGGAAGCCTACAAGCATACCAGCAAGAGTATTCAAGTGCAGCTTTGGAACTTCATGACATGGCAGAAAAAGACAAGGTGTTCAACTTCATTATGGGATTGAAACCTTGGGCACGCAACGAGGTGAGGAGACAGAAGATTAGAACACTTGAAGAAGCTTTTGCTGCAGTTGATAGGTTGGTGGATCACTTTGAGGAAACTTCTGATGACAAGAAGAAGAAGACCGAAAAGCCAAAAGAGAAGAAGGATGATGGTGCTTCAAAATCGGAGGATGGCCCGAAAATGAAGAACCCTTTGAAGTGTTGGTTATGTGCAGGACCACACACAGTGAAGAATTGTCCCTCTAAACCAAAGGTGGCTACGGTTGCACAGTCTGATGATGAGAGTAATGATGCTTCTGTGGGGATGATGCAGATACTTGGTGCTTCTGCTACTACAGAAGTAGTCTCTAAGAGAGACCCAGAAAGAAACAAGTTAGAGTATGTTCGAATGAAGGTTGGAGGTACTAATGTGCTCACTATGGTGGATAGTGGAGCTTCTCACAACTTCATGAACGAGGAAACTGCAAGAAGAATTGGGCTGAAGTTTGTACCGGCAAAGGCACAAATGAAGACAGTGAATTCTCCTCCTATGGACATTCTTGGTATAGCTGAGAAAGTGGACACTACACTTGGTGAATGGACCGGAAAGGTGGACTTCACTATAGTGCAGATTGATGACTACGAAGCTGTATTGGGGATGGAGTTTATGAAACAATTCGATGCTATGATTGTACCACATTTGAAGAAGCTCTACATTTATGATGGAAGGGAAGATGTGCCCATCGGTGTGCCTACCGTTGGTGCAACAAGACCTTATTGTAAAGTGGGAGCAATGCAAATGGAGGATAAGGAAAAAGTGAACAAGCGGTTGTCCACTGTTGAGGCAAAGCTTGTGGAGCAGTCAGTGGTCATCAAGACACTTTCAGATAGCATCTTGGACTTAACAAGAAGGCTAGAGCTGGTGGAAGATGATGATGATGAGGTATATGTGAGGCCGGATGTCCAGAAGGAAGACCGGGTTGCTTATCTACAAAGGATGGAGATTAAGGATCCTGATAGATGGATCGAGTTGATTAGTGAGGGAGAGCCTTCAGGCTCTACTTCCTCTACATCTTCTTAGATGAGTAAGAAGATGGGCTCATTGTTAGCTGCTCATGGCAGTGAGTCCTCAAGCATATGGAGCAGGTGTGATTGATGATGGCATGTTGCAGATGAGATGGATTGAGTTTCCATGGACCTGAGCATGGATTATGGAGATACATACCTTGGTATGGTGAGCTTGGTGGCAGTTGGTCACTAGGCCGGGACATAGTGGAGAAAGAGTCTCTACATATGTTGCAAGGATGTTTGCCTTGTGTAGAAAGGTCGACATCCTGAATGATGATGATCTTGGTGGAGAGCTACCGGGATGATATTTGGTCGAGGACGACAACGATTTCCAGTGGGGTAGAATGTAACGCCCTGCATTCTTGGGCAGGGGTGTGCGCTCCCTCTGTCATGGAAAATCAACTAAGTATGCATGCGAAGGTCCGTCGTCATGTGTGTGCGCATGAGTATTGGAGAGTTTGCGAAGTATATATATGTTGGGCGGGCAGCACATATGAACGCACCCACACTTGGGCGAGCCGACGTTGGAGGCAAGCATACATCGGCGTTCATGTTAACAATTGGAAGGTCAGCTTGGAGTTAGACGGCGACATTGGTAGCGTATATATTACAATGGACTGCGGTGCATTTCAACCATCGAACTCTCATACACTCATACGCATAAGAGGAAAGGAAATCTGCGCAAGGAAGATAAGGAGATGCGCACATCTCATGCGCATTGTTATCTAAGGTGCAGTTTGGATTTCTAATGCCGATTTGGGTGGAGGCTATTGTGTCGGGTTTCGTTTTGTGTACAGTTTCGTGCAGGATTTCGTATGAAGGTTGGGTGGCTCGGGTGAGCACCTCTTCTTGTGAAAAGGTGCACGATACATTGTAAAAGGCAGGTGGCCTGCCTGTTGTAAAATTCGGTTAAGTGTGAGACTTGGTTCGGCCAAGACACACTGTTGTATTGTAAACTGATATTCTTAATATATTGTCGGGCAGACTTTCTGGGAGTTTCGCCTCCCTTTGTACTTGCTTATTGTTGATGTTCTCGGTTTATTGTTCATGGTTAATAATTGAGAATGGTTTTCACTAAAGTATAAAGGATAATGCTTTATTCAGTTGCAAAAACATAAGTTAAGTATGTTCATGTTGAAGTAGGCGTAGTCCACGGGTGTTAGTATTGTTAAAAAGAAAGCGCTCAGTGGTGCCGCACCTCGCTACAAGCGGTTGGAAGATCTCCGCAGGTAGGGGCGTGACAAAAATCATAGAATAACCAATGTTAGAAACAATTATTTAAACTCAATTAAAATGAATGGATTAAAAAGTCTATGGTTTATATTATATTATTAATTAATATTATTTTCTAAAAACTAAATAAAATTTATTTATAGTGTATTTTAATTTATATATGAATGAAAAGTGGTGATATTTTAATTTCATATATAATCCCAATTAAAAAACAAATTTGATACATCATTCATAAAATACCCAAAGTAAAAGATAAAAGCATAGTGTGCAAAATTTAAGGAATAAAAAAAGCCATTAAATTACCCCGACCAAAAATTATTATTTTTACCTAGAATAGTACACATAAAAGAGAATCAAATATGCTTAAAATCATGGACCTCGGTTGAACAAATGTACTTGTATTAGTGCCTGTAGTTTCCATGTCAAATGGCTAGGCATTTGTGTATAATTTTTTTCGTTTGTCAGGAGTTGTTGTACTCTTGGAAAATGGTAAGCTTTACAGATCAATTAGATGGCCACACAATTTAGTTATGGGCTTTTATGCTAGTCCCATAGGGATGCACTGCAAGACTTGACAAGCCTCTTTTATGGTTATTTTTATCCCTGTAATCGATGGCTATGTTAGCAAGTATGGGCATTGAAACTTGAGAGTGATTCGGGTGAGAAAATGCCATTCAAAGTAAATATGAATTTATAGTTGGGCAGGACTCTCATGTTCTTGTTAGGGACATAATTCAAACTACTTTAATTCATTATAAATTGTTGTAAATAGCTCAAATCCATTAAAATCAAGCGAGTGAAGGTCTCAGAGGCTTTAGAACCCTTGAGGCCACTCTGTTTCATCACCCATACGTTAGATTTTTGCAATTACTTGTTGAAATTTTTTCCATTTGATGATGGTAAACATTGTGGAGTTACAAGAGACTTGATTCAAGCTAATGAATGATAATTTTGGATTAAGTTAAGACCTAGTGCATTTGTGATTCCCATGCCTAGATAACTAACAGGGGAATTAAGCATTTGGATAATTAACAAAAACAAATTCATGCAGGTTGCTGGTGCATTTTCTTGTGATTTCCATCTCTATTGTTTATGATTCCCATCCCTGGATAAACAATTGGCAGTTTATGTATTACTCCCTCAATAAATAATAAATATGAGTTCCATCCATAACTCGTGTTTTCGATATCCCATGCGTTAATATTCCTATCATTAGTGGTGCATTTGCAATTTCCATTTCTAGGTTTTACAACCTCCTTGCAATTGAATAGTTTTGTTACGTGGAAGGAAGCCTCATTTCAAAGACACTTAGGGTTAGAAAAAACAAATGAAGTTGTATAGGTTTAAAGAAAAATATGCTTTAATTCATAGGTCTAAAGAAAATAAATTGTTCCAAATTGTTGTGACCACTCAGGCCATACCCAAATTCATAACTATTAAATAGACATCATCATTATAAGTTGTATACACCAGCACTCAAGCTTAGGCACATATTGAACCTCCACTTCTCCATGAGGAAACCCTAATCTCTATGTGTGCATTATCAGGCATTTTAACTTCATAGACCACATCAAGTTCCATAATGTTGTAGTCCTCATTCATAATGGTGGTACTCATATTTTCATTCATAAGAGAGTGGTAGAATAAACCCATTGTTTTTAATGCCCAGGACACAAATTTTCAATCATGAACCCCAATTGAGGTATAATGAACTGTGGGGGAAAATGTGAAAATGTCAAACTTTATATCGGAGACTATTAACTCAAATCCCATTTATTTTCCTTTGATATGGGTGGCTATTATATAATATTGGGGGTAGAGTGTCTATGCACATTGGGATCACTCATAATGTATTTGAAAGAAATCTATATAGATTTCTCTAAAGGGGGACATGTATATACCCTTCAATGGATTTTGGTAAGGTCCCTTGAAATAGACAATGCGCATGGTATGGAAAATTTATTAAATAAAGGCCACTCTAGAATTATTTACCAATTTAATTCCATATAAGTTATGGATAATCCATAACTTGACATAAGAAATACTCTTAAATTTTCAATTGTTCCTTCACAAAAATCATCAAGTCTTTCAAACACCAAAGACTAAGTTTATCCATTCTTAAAGAAAGCACTAACATAACATTCCCTTGATCCTAGGAATTCAACCACAAAATGTACGTTCTTATTAACACCATTTTGCACAAATTGATATAAGAAAAAATATCACTCAAGAACTATTGAAGGTGGAGGTCGTACAACCTACTACAAGCCCTTATTCATGAGTAGTAGTCTTGATATTAAAGAAGGAAGGATCCTAGTGCAAGTGTCCTAATTATTAATGATCTTCTAGATGAAAAGAATGGAGAGAAGTTTTTCAATAATAAACATATGAAGGTCAATATGAGTTTTTTGTGATTACTTTCAATATTTATTAAACTTTGTCAACCTTCTAAAGCCTCATGAAAAAAAATTCAAAGCCTTTCTATGCAAGTTTTGCTAGTCTTCTTTGGCGCTATTATGGTCTACAATAAAGCATTGGAACTACACATAGAGAATGCTGATAATTCATTGAAACTCTTTCGAGATGACCAATTTTTTTATGAAGCATTCCAAAGGTGCCTTTTGGGCTCCTAGGTTTGAATACCCATGATTATCTCCATCCTAAAACACTTCGATTTAAGGGGATTTTTAGGAAATAAATGATAATGCAAAATAATTGTGAACAATCATGGTAAAATTATAGCTCCCCTTACTGTACTTGGCAATGCTGCCTGTGTGTTTCATGACATGTCCTTAACCATCACTTGAGGATCTGTTAGCTCTAGAAATATGTTTGTTTACTAACACCTGTGAGTTCTAGTGTAACATAAATCATGATCCCAAAAATTGGTATCAAATACAGGTTCCTTTAGGAATAACTTTACCACTAAAAGGTAAATTGATAGGGCATCATGGCTAAACCAGAAAGTCGGGATGCTTATTCAAGTAAGATACTGGTACTTGATGGTACAAATTATGTATTTTGGAAAGTCAGTATGGAAGCCTATCACATGTCCCTAGGTGTAGATGTTGGGAGTTTTGTATTAGTTGATTATATTGTCCAAGAAACTCCTCCTACAAATGAAAATGATAAAAATGTTTATGGGAGCAATGAAAAGGCAAAGAGTGCAATTCTCTTTGGCCTTAATCAATATGACCTTGTAAAAGTAATTCAATGTAAGTCAACTAAGGAAGTATGCTACAAGCTCTAGAATAGTTATAAAGGAGATGAGAAAGTTAAGCAAGCCAAACTTCGAGCGATTAGAATGAGGTTTGATAGCTTAAGAATGAATAAAGAAGAAAATATACCAGAATATTTTCTTAGATTAATTAGGTAGAAAATATGATTAGAGGATTTGGAGAAGAACTCATGAATGAAGTAGTTTTCTAGAATGTATTGATATCTCTTCCTATGAGATTCAATTCTAAGATCTCATCTACATAAGATATATCAAACTTAAAGTCTCTTTTAAAGAAGGCGCTACATGGAACTCTCACTTCCTATGAGATGAGAACAGAAAAAGAGAAGTTTGAGCAAAAGGAGGTAGAATTTAAACCCTCAATGATGAATAAGGAACACAAATATCACCAAGAATGTTCCAACTATGAATTTGATCAAGAGTTGGCTTAGTTTGCTAGAAAGCTAAAACATGGTTTAGTAAAGTATAAGGGAAATCTACCCTTCCAATTCTTTGAATGTTGAAGGTTTGGGAAATTTTCCTCCAAGTTTCCTTATTGAGATAAGACAAGAGAGGAAAAGGATCAGAAGCCCAGAGATAAAGCTCAAGAATATCATAAGAAGAATCCTTTCAAGAAAAAATGGTCTCTACTCCAAAGAGGATAGTTTTGCATTAGAAGGAAATAGGCAAGAGTCTCCAAAATATGAGGTTGATGAATTCTTACTCATGGAATTAGAATCTAAATCTAAATATAAGAACGAATCAAACCTCAAGGAAGAAGAAGATGAAAGTGTAGTAGATCTTGAAGGGGAGCTCATCAACGCCCTTGATGAATTAAAGATGACCTGAAGGAAGAAAAATAAAATAAAAGAGAAGTTGTTGTGAGATGAAGAAGGTATGAAGAGTTTGTTTACCAAAGTAAAAAGTTTGAGGAAGCTATTAAGAGTGAAGACAATCTGGCACAACAATTAGAAGAAAAGAAAAATAATTGTAAGAGGCTAGAAGATGAGAGTAACCTCTCGAAACAATAATTGACCAAGAAACGAGAGACAATGATTATAAAATATATAAAAAGGAAATTTTGTCTCTAAAACTGAAGCTTGATGATGAAAAAAGGGAAGAAGAGGTTTTGAATGGATTAATCATTGATTGGGAAATAACTGCCATAGTTTAGAAGCAAAGATTAGCTCTGAGAACAAACCTTGATAAGTCCAAAATTGAGATGGAATTAGAAAAAACAATCGTTGAAGAAACAAAGAAACTAAACCACGTTATGAACAGTACAAGCCAAGGGAATTCGAACATGGATCTGATCTATTCTCAACATGGATTGCGCAGTAGAGGCAGGCAAAATAGTGGAGGAGATTTGAACCCATAACTTGTTCAGATCTGAGCTAGTTTGTGTGTAGCATGTGGAGATAGTACTGAGTACTTGTGAGGAGTATTGTACTATGTATTGTTACATGTTCTCTATCATTATAATATACAGATAGTTGGGGGTTTTCAGTTGTATGCTTTCCCCATTACATACTGTGTTGATATGTGTGATTGATGTTTCAATGTGTGCATGCGATTGTTTTTTTTAATTCCGCAATTTGATGATCAATGGTAGAGGAGGTTATATTATGCATGCATTTCGCAAATAGTGTATAATCAAGATAATATCTGTGAATAGGTATTATATTATTCAAATTTCTACAGAACAAATATTCTTCAATCAAAGAGAAAAAAATCCAAAAAAAAAGAAGTGAAAATTGAGAGAAAGAAAAAATCCTGAAAATTGGTAAAAAAAAGTTCGAAACAACAGTCACTAGGGTTCTAAATTTTTAAGCTACTCGAGTTGTCATTTGTTAGTATGAAGTTTCTTGGAAGTTGCACCAAAATCCTTCACTTATGTTAATCGTGACATATAACCCTAACAACAAAAATGAATGGCTTTCATTTCTCTTTAGATCTGAAAAATAAAATATCAAAACCCTACAACAAATAATATACAAATATAAATGAACATGTACCATAAAATGAGATATTGAGAATCCAATGGAAATAGTAGAAGTTTGATTCTATTATTGAAAAATAAATGTTTATACATGTGAAGAGAATGTATAGACTTGGATCTAGAGATCCCCCTCTTTGGGATGGGTCCTTTGTACCTTATGCTTCAACTATTGATTCAACTCATTGTCTCTCAAAGTGTATGTAATGGGTAAGAAGAAACGGTGATGGCCTGAACTAAAGATGGGAGCTCAAATCTCACAAGGCAATAATCAGGACGATGAGAATAGTCATGGTGAAGAATGAGGAGAAAACCATACTATTTATAACAAAATATTATGATAGATCTAGATTTAAGATAATAATAAAAAATGTTGGAATAAATCAAGATCTAACCGTTAGGAATATTTTATTGCATTTTAGAGAGGGAAATATTATTTAAAATTATCAAATATCTTTATTTAGAAAATTACTACAAAGATGGATAACATAGACATAGTCCAACTCTAGCCAAATAATTGCACACTTGCATCCATTGCTATTGGACAAGGAGCTTGCATGTAGAAGAAGGTAAATACTGCAATTTTCATCTTAATTCCTATCCAAATAAACCTACATACATCACCCATTACGCCAGTTCCTCCATCGTACCCTTCTCCACAATAAACAACAAAATAAGTGAGAAAGAAATAAGATTTATAATGCTCATGTATAAACTTATTATTACATAAACTTTGTAAAATTTAAAAAAAATATTCAAATGTGGGAGAAGTTGGATAGTAAACTGCATTTATTCGCATTTATAAACCATAAGTAAAATTCTTTAAACTAACTAATTAATCTAATTCTGGAAAATCCTTCTGTCTTTTAAACCTTTATTAACTAATTAAAATGCCCACTCCCTATGGACATTCAAAACCTACTCCCACCTGTTACAATAACCCTTTATAAAAAAATGGATAGACGAGGATAGAAATGGTTCAAAACGTGATTTACACGAACTCCTAAATTCTAGCACGAAGTTGAGACTTACTACAGGTTGAATAATCTATGGTGATGGTGATGCCCTCTACTATTTCATTATTAAAAATCTAAAAATCTATTATTTCATTAGTTGGAAACGTTCCAATTTTTACAAGTGTGGTGCGCCGGTTGTTCGAGGATCTACGTCTCAATGTTTATCCAACCACGTGGAAACATAGTCCGAGGAAGAGAAACCTCGACTTGGCTAAGCGTTTACCGTTTATGCAAGCGCCAATTTTTACATTAACATGCACTGCACTGAACTAAATTGAATTGACATAAATAATAATGCAGGTGAGCACAAACTTTAAGGACGTGTTTGCTTACAGTGGGCCAGCCCTAGAAACCATAAATGGGAGACTCGTCGTGCTCAGATTCGTCTCAGCTGTCGGGGACATAGGAACAGATTCAACAAGTAACCGCTCAGTGCACTTCCGACCTTTCAGCAGTTTGAGTAGAGTTGGGAGGTTCCTGCGAAAAGATCTCCGCACCGACAGAGTGACTCGAGGGTGAGTCGTGATGTTTGTTCTGGAGGCCTGTTGGGTGTGGAATCACCCACATGGCAAGTTTTAGGGCTTAAGCACCATTGTAAAGACTTAGCGAATTGCGAGTGTGGGGCGCAATGTTGTAATAGAGTTGTCCACCATTACTTTTGTAAATGTAATGTCAGATTGAGAGAACTACCCATGGTCGGCAGACCATGGGATTGTATAAATGGATTGATGACAATGGAATATAAGGATAGAAAAGTATCTGAAGTGTAGATTTGTGTCTTTGGGTCATAGAGTAGGAGAAGGCTCTGCAGCTAAGTGCGCATAGGGCTAGTAGTATGCAGTTGAGTGAGCAGACCCCTGCAACTAAGTGTGCAGGGTAGGTTGAGTCTGTAACCATTTGAAACATTAATAAAGAGAAGTTTTACCATATTTCTGTGTATATTTTCCTATTTTATGCATTAAATTATATTGGGTATGAATTGCAAGTTTACTGGTTATTTACTCCGCGAACTTATATGAATATGCTGAGTAAGTGAATGTAATATAAGGTATCTATTTACGTGAAGATAACTAACTGTTATAAGGAGATAAGTAAGATCCATGGCGTGACTTGGGGAAATAGTGCAGATCACTGCTCCAGCAGTGTGAAAGCCCCACAGTCCCTGGTTAGGGCTACGCGAAGGAAAAGATAATAGGTTGCGAAGGCCATATAGGTCCAGGAATTACGTGAAGTAACATGCGTGAAGGTATTCACAGTTGGACTAAATCAAACCCCTCAGACATCTCAAGGGTGCGGAAACCTGGTTCCAACATCCCCCCATACTGCTTCGGGTGAGACCTCAGTCTGCGCTGCACGGACTGTTGCTGAAAGGGCCAGTAGTACATGGATTTGTTTGTCTAATTAAACTCCCAACCTGTGTCAGGACCCAACAACCCAACAAGATGCATATTGAAGGTAGAGTGTTTGTGGAGAATTTTGATGGCCCGGGTGCTAGTATTGCTGTTGGTTGGCATCCAAGTCAACCTTGTTTGACTTACGATGGTTATAGTGATGTGGAAGTGATTTGATGAAGTGTTGTAGAGGCGCCAGTGACTTCTGGAGGTCATGTAGAGGCTTGCGAAGCTTTGGAAGAAGTTTGAGAAATTTATGAGTTGAGGAAAGATGTTTCCCTTCATCCTCTACCCCAGTTGCATGGATGATGAGTCACGGGATGATTGAAAAGCTCCAGTCATTGGTAGGCAGTCCTATGGGAGAGACTGGGAGATCTATTCGAATTTAACCTGTGTTTCAAGTGTGACGGAGTTTTTTCAGGAGTTTTTCTCTACATTCCTCACACTGTTAAGCTAATTTTGGCATTGTCGGATGTTCTTGATCAGAATTTTTCAGCATATGGTAGCAAAAGTTCGCGGGTCTGCTAGAAGTTGATCAAAGTTGAAAATATCAAATGGATAGTGGTGTTAGTGGTTGATTTAGTAAAAAATCCTATCTTAACCAAATCTTAAGCGTGTGCAAAAATGGTTAAGTGATCCATAACATGTACAATTTACAAAGTTACTCAACATAGGAAAGTGATAAATAGAGGAAGGTACTAATTGGTTGGTTTTCCTGAGAACATTAGAGTATTCCATTCTGAGGGTCTCGAGAATGAGTTTATATTGCAGCAACGACTCACATTATTTGGCATTTTTTTATCAATGTATTGTGTGCATAAATTAGAGATAGAGTTTAGAAGAATATTTATATTTTATGTTTTGATTGTGGCCTAAAATTGGCAGCTTGTGGTGTGTTAGAGAGTAGAGATTGTTGTGACTAGAAGTGAAGAAATAACCCTCTTAAGGGATTTTTTTTTTTTTTTTTAATTTAGATTTGATGTGTAGGATGATGGTGTTCGTGGGTTTCTCATGTTCAGCTGATCGAGAACCCATTATAAAACATTTAACACATATTTCATTAAATTTGGAATTATTTTATTACAACGACATCAATAGAATTGAGTATTTTGGTTATTTTGAAATTCTGGATCCATTATTTAATTCTAAATTTAATGAAATATGTGTTATTTATGAAATGTGGTTTGCATGGAGGAAGTGAAGGTGTGGAGGCTTAAGAGTAGACATTGATTTGGCATATTCAGTAAAGGGAAGATATTTCTCCATCCAGTTGGAGTTGGATAGTCCAACGGTAGTTGGGAGAGGATCGTTGGTCATGGGAGCTTCGAGCAGATATATTTCGATATATCCATGAGAGGAAACAATTTTACGGTCTGATGGATGCCCTCATAATTTGAAGAGGGCTGATTCTTCTAGCTTATGGGTGTAAGCTAATCCATGTACAATTTGTTCAACAGATTAATAAAATAATTTAGCAGTGCAACAAAAGTAGGGTGGTGTTCTCTCCAAAGGGTTTTGAACATGAATACTTGTGTTCTTATGTGTGCATGCTTGTGTTGATGTTTCTCATGGTTATTATGTTTGAGTTTATTGTTTCTTTCATATTTAGTTAAGGCAATATTGTGAATGGGCATGGTTATTTGATATTGTGGTAACAATTTTAAAATTGATATAAAGGTCATCACTATTGATTCATCCCCCCTCAATACTCTATACATTTCCAACATAATTTTTTTCTTCTTGGTGGTCAGTCAGCAATGCAGAGCCCTAGACGAACTAGTCGGGGAGCGTTGTGGAGATTTTCGCACACTGATACCTAAGCCTAACCCCCTCTAAATCATTTTTTTGGCACACTCTGGTTTTGACATCGAGATTCTGGAGATTTTTCACCTCCCTACAAGGGCAAATTACTATTTCTCAATGTAAGTGATCGGTGGGGGTTTGTGGAATCCTATCCTAGTGACCCTAAATCTAATTACAAGATTTCTTTTCCCTATTGCCCAATTAAGCTTAATCTATGTGAGTTAAGTTATAATTAATGTGGACTATTTCAAGTCTTTCCTTAGTGGTTGTAACCAAGCGCTAGTTTTATTAGGGTGTGAGTGTGTGAATAATGTGTATGTGGATGTGTTTATTAAATCATGTTTTATGATGGCAATGCTACAGATAAATAAAGTGCATAAACTATAAATAATAGTAAAAATGAATAGTAAAGTAACAACAAACGGAAGCATGCAATTCCCCATGCAAAAATCTATGAAACGACAAGAACAAATGAGGGCAATATAATCAACCCAAAGAAATGAAAATACCAAAATATTTAATGAATAAGGGGCTAGGATCTAAGGCTAGATCTGCTAAAATGATGCAAAAAAATCCAAGAAAAAACGTAAGGGAAAGTATTGGAAAATAACATAAATCAAATTGTGAAAAGAACGATGCTCGTGGCGATCCTAAAGAATAAATTCAACACATTTCTCAAAAGGAAACAAATCATTCTAAAAATTACCTAAAAAGGACTACAAAATGATGGCAACAATGTTGGAAAACAATGGCTAAATGTTCTGCGCACTAGATTCCTCAACTGAACAAATTGTCTCCAAAATGGTAGAGGTGTAATCTAAACCCTAAGGGGATTTTCACTTCCTCGAAATGAGAAAACATACTAAGAGACTCTAGGCCTAGGGGTGAAAGGGAACAAGAAGAAACCCCTCCTGACACACGTGCATAACTGTGGCCAAAATTATGAAAAAAAATTGTAGAAATAGGGGGCACAAGTTTTGGCATGTTTAATGTGTCCTCAAGCATAAAAAGGCTCAAAACGTCTCTATGGGGTGCAATATTTTGCCAAAAAAAATGTGCTCCATCCCCAAAGGAATTTCTTTGTAAATTTATTGCAAACAGTGTCATCTCTTGCACGAATGGTACATGTGACCAACAAAAAAGACAAGGAAACCCAACAGAACAAATATTATTCAATCAAAGAGTAAAACTCCAAAAAAAGAAGTGAAAATTGAGAGAAAGAAAAAATCCTAAAAATTGCTAAAAAAATGTCGAAACAACATTCAGTAGGGTTCTAGATTTTTAAGCTACTCGAGTTGTCATTTGTTAGTATGAAGTTTCTTGGAAGTTGCACCAAAATCCTTCACTTATGTTAATCGTGACATATAACCCTAACAACAAAAATGAATGGTTTTCATTTCTCTTTAGATCTGAAAAATAAAATATCAAAACCCTACAACAAGTAATATCCAAATATAAATGAACATGTACCATAAAATGATATATTGAGAATCCAATGGAAATAGCAGAACTTTGATTCTATTATTGAAAAATAAATGTTTATACATGTGAGGAGAATGTATAGACTTGGATCTAGAGATCCCCCTCTTTCGGATGAGTCCTTTGTACCCTATGCTTCAGCTATTGGTTCAACTCATTGCCCTCAAAGTGTATGTAATTGGTAAGAAGAAATGGTGATGGCCTGAACTAATGATGGGAGCTCAAATCTCACAAGGCGATAATCAGGACGATGAGAATAGCCATGGTGAAAAATGAGGAGAAAACCATATTATTTATAACAAAATATTATGATAGATCTAGATTTAAGATAATAACAAAAAATGTTGGATAAATCAAGATCTAACCGTTAGGAATATTTTATTGCATTCTAGAGAGGAAAATATTATTTGAAATTATCAAATATCTTTATTTAGAAAATTACTAGAAAGATGGATAACATAGACATAGTCCAACTCTAGCCAAATAATTGCACACTTGCGTCCATTCCTATTGGACAAGGAGCTTGCATCTAGAAGAAGGTAAATACTGCAATTTTCATCTTAATTCCAAGCCAAATAAACCTACATACATCACCTAGTAGGCCAATTCCTTCATCGTACCCTTCTCCATAATACACAACAAAATAAGTGAGAAAGAAATAATATTTATAATGCTCATGTATAAACTTATTATTACATAAACTTTGTAAAATTTTAAAAAAATATTCAAATGTGGGAAAAGTTGGATAATAAACTACATTTATTTGGATAATAAACTGCATTTATTTGCATTTATAAACCATAAGTAAAATTATTTAAACTAACTAATTAATCTAATTATGGAAAATCCTTCTCTTTTGTAAACCTTTATTAACTAATTAAAATGCCTACTCCCTATGGACATTCAAAACCTACTCCCGCCTGTTACAATAACCCTTTATAAAAAAAAGGATAGACGAGGATAGAAATGGTTCAAAACGTGATTTACACAAACTCCTAAATTCTAGCACGAAGTTGAGACTTACTACAGGTTGAATAATCTACGGTGATGGTGATGCCCTCTACTATTTCAAGTGCGGTGCGCCGGTTGTTCGAACATCTACGTCTCAATTTTTATCCAATCACGTGGAAACATAGTTCGAGGAAGAGAAACCTCGACTTGGTTAAGCGTTTACCGTTCAATGAATGACGGTAGATTTTTCCGTATGGTCTCCACATCCTTATATATAACCCATACGTTAGATTTTTTGCAATTACTTGTTGAAATTTTTTCCATTTGATGATGGTAAACATTATGGAGTTACAAGAGACTTGATTCAAGCTAATGAATGATAATTTTGGATTAAGTTAAGACCTAGTGCATTTGTGATTCCCATGCCTAGATAACTAATAGGTGCATTAAGCATTTGGATAATTAACAAAAACAAATTCATGTAGGCTGCTGGTGCATTTTCTTGTGATTTCCATCTCTATTGTTTATGATTCCCATCCCTGGATAAACAATTGGTAGTTTATGCATTACTCCCTCAATAAATAGTAAATATGAGTTCCATCCATAACTCGTGTTTTTGATATCCCATGCCTTAATATTCCTATCATTAGTTGTGCATTTGTAATTTCCATTTCTAGGTTTTACAACCTCCTTGCAACTGAATAGTTTTGTTACGTGGAAGGAAGCCTCATTTCGAAGACACTCAGGGTTAGAAAAAACAAATGAAGTTGTATAGGTTTAAAGAAAAATATGCTTTAATTCATAGGTCTAAAGAAAATAAATTGTTCCAAATTGTTGTGACCACTCAGGCCATACCCAAATTCATAACTATTAAGTAGACATCATCATTATAAGTTGTGTAAACCAGCACTCAAGCTTAGGCACATATTGAACCTCCACTTCTCCATGACGAAACCCTAATCTCTATGTGTGCATTATCAGGCATTTTAACTTCATAGACCACATCAAGTTCCATAATGTTGTAGTCCTCATTCATAATGGTGGTACTCATATTTTCATTCATAAGAGAGTGGCAAAATAAACCCATTGTTTTTAATGCCTAGGACACAAATTTTAAATCATGATCCCCAATTGAGGTATAATGAACTGTGGGGGAAAATGTGAAAATGTCAAACTCTATATCGGAGACTATCAACTCAAATCCCATTTATTTTCCATTGATATGGGTGGCTATGATATAATATTGGGGGTAGAGTGTCTATGCACATTGGGATCACTCATAATGTATTTGAAAGAAATCTATATAGATTTCTCTAAAGGGGGACATGTATACACCCTTCAATGGATTTTGGTAAGGTCCCTTGAAATAGTCAATGCCCATAGTATGGAAAAATTATTAAATAAAGGCCACTCTAGAATTATTTGCCAATTCAATTCCATATAAGTTATGGATAATCCATAATTTGACATAAGAAATACTCTTAAATTTTCAATTGTTCCTTCACAAAAACCATCAAGTATTTCAAACACCAAAGACTAAGTTTATCCATTCTTAAACAAAGCACTAACATAACATTCCCTTGATCCTAGGAATTAAACTACAAAATGTACGTTCTTTTTAACACCCTTTTGCACAAATTGATATAACAAAAAATATCACGCAAGAACTATTGAAGGTGGAGGTCATACAACCTACTACAAGCCCTTACTCATGAGTAGTAGTCTTGATATTAAAGAAGGAAGGAACCTAGTGCAAGTGTCCTAATTATTAATGATCTTCTAGATGAAAAGCATGGAGAGAAGTTTTTCAATAATAAACATATGAAGGTCAATATGAGTTTTTTGTGATTACTTTCAATATTTATTAAACTTCGTCAACCTTCTAGAGCCTCATGAAAAAAAATTCAAAGCCTTTCTATGCAAGTTTTGCTAGTCTTCTTTGACGATATTATGGTCTACAATAAAGCATTGGAACTACACATAGAGAATGCTGATAATTCATTGAAACTCTTTCGAGATGACCAATTTTTTATGAAGCATTCCAAAGGTGCCTTTTGGGCTCCTAGGTTTGAATATCCATGATTATCTCCATCCTAAAACACTTCGAAATTAAGGGGATTTTAGGAAATAAACGATAATGCAAAATAATTGTGAAAAATTATGGTAAAATTATAGCTCCCCTTACTGTACTTGGCAATGTTTCTTGTGTGTTTCATGACATGTCGTTAACCATCACTTGAGGATCTGTTAGCTCTAGAAATATGTATGTTTACTAACACCTGTGAGTTCCAGTGTAACATAAATCATGATCCCAAAAATTGGTATCAGATACAGGTTCCTTTACAAATAACTTTACCACTAAAAGGTAAATTGATAGGGCATCATGGCTAAACCAGAAAGTCAGGATGCTTCTTCAAGTAAGATACCAGTACTTGATGGTACAAATTATGTATTTTGGAAAGTCAGTATGGAAGCCTATCGCATGTCCCTAGGTGTAGATGTTTGGAGTTTTGTATTAGTTGATTATATTGTCTGAGAAACCCCTCCTACAAATGAAAATGATAAAAATGTTTATGGGAACAATGAAAAGGAAAAGAGTGCAATTCTCTTTGGCCTTAATCAATATGACCTTGTAAAAGTAATTCAATGTAAGTCAACTAAGGAAGTATGCTACAAGCTCTAGACTAGGTATAAAGGAGATGAGAAAGTTAAGAAAGCCAAACTTCAAGCGATTAGAATGAGGTTTGAGAGCTTAAGAATGAATAAAGAAGAAAATATACCAGAATATTTTCTTAGATTAATGAGGTAGAAAATATGATTAGAGGATTTGGAGAAGAACTCATGAATGAAGTTGTTTTCTAGAATGTATTGATATCTCTTCCTATGAGATTCAATTCTAAGATCTCATCTACATAAGAGATATCAAACTTAAAATCTCTTTTAATGAAGGCGCTACATGGAACTCTCACTTCCTATGAGATGAGAATAGAAAAAGAGAAGTTTGAGCAAAAGGAGGTAGAATTTAAACCCTCAATGATGAATAAGGAACACAAATATCACCAAGAATGTTCCAACTATGAATTTGATCAAGAGTTATCTTAGTTTGCTAGAAAGCTAAAACATGGTTTAGGAAAGTATAAGGGAAATCTACCCTTCCAATTCTTTGAATGTGGAAGGCTTGGGAAATTTTCCTCCAAGTTTCCTTATTGAGATAATACAAGAGAGGAAAAGGATCAGAAGCCCAGAGATAGAGCTCAAGAATATCATAAGAAGAATCCTTTCAAGAAAAAATGGTCTCTACTCCAAAGAGGTTAGTTTTGCATTAGAAGGAAATAGGCAAGAGTCTCCAAAAGATGAGGTTGATGAATTCTTACTCATGGCATTAGAATCTAAATCTAAATATAAGAACGAATCAAACCTCAAGGAAGAAGAAGATGAAAGTGTAGTAGATCTTGAAGGGGAGCTCATCAACGCCCTTGATGAATTAAAGATGACCTGAAGGAAGAAAAATAAAATAAAAGAGAAGTTGTTGTGAGATGAAGAAGGTATGAAGAGTTTGTTTACCAAAGTAAAAAGTTTGAGGAAGCTATTAAGAGTGAAGACAATCTGGCGCAACAATTAGAAGAAAAGAAAAACAATTGTAAGAAGCTATAAGATGAGAGTAACCTCTCGAAACAATAATTGACCAAGAAACGGGAGAAAATAATTATAAAAATATATAAATAGGAAATTTTGTCTCTAAAACTCAAGCTTGATGATGCAAAAAGGGAAGAAGAGGTTTTGAATGGATTAATCATTGATTGGGAAATAACTACCATAGTTTAGAAGCAAAGATTAGCTCTAAGAACAAACCTTGATAACCCCAAAATTGGGATGGAATTAGAAAAAAAAATTGTTGAAGAAACAAAGAAACTAAACCACGTTATGAACAGTACAAGCCAAGGGAATTCTAACATTGATCTGATCTATTCTCAACATGGATTGCGCAGTAGAGGCAGGCAAAATAGTGGAGGAGATTTGAACCCGTAACTTGTTCAGATTTGGGCTAGTTTGTGTGTAGCATGTGTAGATAGTACTGAGTACTTGTGGGGAGTATTGTACTATGTATTGTTACATGTTCTCGATCATTATAATATACAGATAGTTGGCGGTTTTCAGATGTATGCTTTCCCCATTACATACTGTGTTGATATGTGCAATTGATGTTTCAATGTGCGCATGCG
Source organism: Pinus tabuliformis (assembly GCA_031772625.1). NCBI lineage: Eukaryota > Viridiplantae > Streptophyta > Pinopsida > Pinales > Pinaceae > Pinus > Pinus tabuliformis. Next base: position 141,084,108 of record CM062819.1, on the reverse strand, counting down.
ATTGTTTTTTTTAATTCCACAAATTGATGATCAATGGTAGAGGAGGTTATTTATTATGCATGCATTGTGCAAATAGTGTATAATCAAGATAATCTCTGTGAATAAGTGTTATATTATTCAAATTTCTACAAAACAAATATTCTTCAATCAAAGAGTAAAAATCCAAAAAAAAGAAGTGAAAATTGAGAGAAAGAAAAAATCCTGAAAATTGCTAAAAAAAAATTCGAAACAACAGTCACTAGGGTTCTAAATTTTTAAGCTACTCGAGTTGCCATTTGTTAGTATGAAGTTTCTTGGAAGTTGCACCAAAATCCTTCACTTATGTTAATCGTGACATATAACCCTAACAACAAAAATGAATGGTTTTCATTTCTCTTTAGATCTGAAAAATAAAATATCAAAACCCTACAACAAATAATATACAAATATAAATGAACATGTACCATAAAATGATATATTGAGAATCCAATGGAAATAGCAGAACTTTGATTCTATTATTGAAAAATAAATGTTTATACATGTGAAGAGAATGTATTGACTTGGATCTAGAGATCCCCCTCTTTGGGATGGGTCCTTTGTATCCTATGCTTCAACTATTGATTCAACTCATTGTCTCGCAAAGTGTATGTAATGGGTAAGAAGAAACGGTGATGGCCTGAACTAAAGATGGGAGCTCAAATCTCACAAGGCAATAATCAGGACGATGAGAATAGTCATGGCGAAGAATGAGGAGAAAACCATACTATTTATAACAAAATATTATGATAGATCCAGATTTAAGATAATAAGAAAAAATGTTGGAATAAATCAAGATCTAGTTAGGAATATTTTATTGCATTTTAGAGAGGGAAATATTATTTAAAATTATCAAATATCTTTATTTAGAAAATTACTACAAAGATGGATAACATAGACATGGTCCAACTCTAGCCAAATAATTGCACACTTGCATCCATTTCTATTGGACAAGGAGCTTGCATCTAGAAGAAGGTAAATACTGCAATTTTCATCTTAATTCCAAGCCAAATAAACCTACATACATCACCCATTAGGCCAATTCCTCCATCGTACCCTTCTCCATAATACACAACAAAATAAGTGAGAAAGAAATAAGAGTTATAATGCTCATGTATAAACTTATTATTACATAAAATTTGTAAAATTTTAAAAAAATATTGCAGAAGTCAAAGTCAAAGGTAAAGAAAGGGCAGGTGGTGGGCTTAGATCGCTTGCTTTGGTGCTGGATCAAAGTAATCGACAGAATCTGCTACTGAACCACACGAACTACTTGCTTCTCCTGCTACCTTTGCTTCAAATGTGGGAAAAGTTGGATAGTAAACTGTATTTATTTGCATTTATAAACCATAAGTAAAATTATTTAAACTAACTAATTAATCTAATTATGGAAAATCCTTATGTCTTTTAAACCTTTATTAACTAATTAAAATGCCCACTCCGTATGGGCATTCAAAACTTACTCCCACCTGTTACAATAACCCTTTATAAAAAATGGATAGATGAGGATAGAAACGGTTCAAAATGTGATTTACACGAACTCCTAAATTCTAGCACGAAGTTGAGACTTACTACAGGTTGAATAATCTATGGTGATGGTGATGCCCTCTACTATTTCATTATTAAAAATCTAAAAATCTATTATTTCATTAGTTGGAAACGTTCCAATTTTTACAAGTGCGGTGCACCAGTTGTTCAAGGATCTACGTCTCAATGTTTATCCAACCACGTGAAAACATAGTCCGAGGAAGAGAAACCTCGACTTGGCTAAGCGTTTACCGTTTATGCAAGTGCCAATTTTTACATTAACATGCACTGCACTGAACTAAATTGAATTGACATAAATAATAGTGCAGGTGAGCACAAACTTTAAGGACGTGCTTACAGTGGGCCAGCCCTAGAAACCATAAATGGGAGACTCGCCGTGCTCGAATTCGTCTCAGCTGTCGAGGAGATAGGAACAGATGCAAGGGAGTAGTTCCGACAACGCGGTCTCGGAACAATGAGTACATGAGATTCAACAAGCAACCGCTCAGTGCACTGCCGACCTTGCAGCAGTTTGAGCAGAGTTGGGAGGTCTCTGCAAAAAGATCTCCGCACCGATAGAGTGACTCGAGGGTGAGTCACAATGTTTGTTCTGGAGGCCTATTGGGCGTGGAATCCCCCACATGGCAAGTTTTAGGGCTTAAACACCATTGTAAAGACTTAGCGAATTGCGAGTGTGGGGCGCGATGTTGTAATAGAGTTGTCCACCATTACTTTTGTAAATGTAGTGTCAGATGGAGAGAACTACCCATCGTCGGCAGACCATGGGATTGTATAAATGGATTGATGATAATGGAATATAAGGATAGAAAAGTATATGAAGTGTAGATTGGTGTCTTTGGGTCATAGAGTAGGAGAAGGCTCTGCAGCTGAGTGCGCATAGTCCTAGTAGTATGCAGTTGAGTGAGCAGACCCCTGCAGCTAAGTGCGCAGGGTAGGTTGAGTTTGTAAACATTTGAAACATTAATAAAGAGAAGTTTTACCATATTTCTCTGTATATTTTCCTGTTTTATGCATTAAAGTATATTGGGTATGAATTGCATGTTTACTGGTTATTTACTCCACGAACTTATATGAATATGGTGAGTAAGTGAATGTGATATAAGGTATCTATTTACGTGAAGAAAACTAATTGTTATAAGGAGATAAGTAAGATCCATGGCGTGACTTGGGGAAATAGTGCAGATTAGTGCTCCAGCAGTGTGAAAGCCCCACAGTCCCTGGTTAGGGCTACGCGAAGGTAAAGATAATAGGTTGCGAGGCCATATAGGTCTAGGAATTACGCAAAGTAACATGCGTGAAGGTATTCACAGTTGGACTAAATCAAACCCCTCAGACTTCTCAAGGGTGCGGAAACTTGGTTCCAACATGCCCCCATACTGCTTCGGGTGAGACCTCAGTCTGCGTTGTACGGACTGTTGCTAAAAGGGCCAGTAGAACATGGATTTGTTTGTCTAATTAAACTCCCAAACTGTGTCATGGCCCAACAACCCAACAAGATGCATATTGAAGGTAGAGTGTTTGTGGAGAATTTTGATGGCCCGGGTGCTAGTATTGTTGTTGGTTGGCATCCAAGTCAACCTTGTTTGACTTACGATGGTTATAGTGATGTTCAAGTGATTTTATGAAGTGTTGTAGAGGTGGTACTGACTTCTAGAGGTCATGTAGAGACTTGCGAAGCTTTGGAAGAAGTTTGAGAAATTTATGAGTTGAGGAAAGATGTTTCCCTTCATCCTCTACCCCACTTGCATGGATGATGAGTCACGGGATGATTGAAAAGCTCCAGTCATTGGTAGGCAGTCCTATGGGAGAGGCTGGGGAGATCTATTTGAATTTAACCTGTGTTTCAAGTGTGACGGAGTTTTTTCAGGAGTTTTTCTCTACATTCCTCATGTCGTTAAGCTAATTTTGGCATTTTCGGATGTTCTTGATCAGAATTTTTCAGCATATGGTAGCAAAAGTTCGCAGGTCTGCTAGAAGTTGATCAAAGTTGAAAATATCAAATGGATAGTGGTGTTAGTGGTTGATTTAGTAAAAAATCCTATCTTAACCAAATCTTAAGCGTGTGCAAAAATGGTTAAGTGATTCATAACATGTAAAATTTACAAAGTTACTCAACATAGGAAAGTGATAAATAGAGGAAGGTACTTGTTTTCTTGAGAACGTTAGAGTATTCCATTCTGAGGGTCTCGAGAATGAGTATATATTGCAGCAATGACTCACATTATTTGGCATTTTTTATCAATGTATTGTGTGCAGAAATTAGAGATAGAGTTGAGAAGAAGATTTATATTTATGTTTTGATTGTGGCCTAAAATTGGCAGCTTGTGGTGTGTTAGAGAGTAGAGATTGTTGTGACTAGAAGAGAAGAAATAACCCTCTTAAGGGATTTTTTTTTTTTAATTTAGATTTGATGTGTAGGATGATGGTGTTCGTGGGTTTCTCATGTTCATCTGATTGAGAACGCATTATAAAACATTTATGAAATGTGGTTTGCATGGAGGAAGTGAAGGTGTGGAGGCTTAAGAGTAGACATTGATATGGCATATTCAGTAAAAGGAAGATATTTCTCCATCCACTTGGAGTTGGATATTCCAATGGTAGTTGGGAGAGGATCGTTGGTCGTGGGAGCTTCGAGCAGATATATTTCGATATATCCATGAGAGGAAACAATTTTCCGGTCCGATGGATGCCATCATAATTTGAAGAGGGCTGATTCTTCTAGCTTATGGGTGTAAGCTAATCCATGTACAATTTGTTCAACAGATTAATAAAATAATTGAGCAGTGCAACAAAATTAGGGTCGTGTTCTCTCGAAATGGTTTTGAACATGAATACTTGTGTTCTTATGTGTGGATGCTTGTGTTGAAGTTTCTCATGGTTATTATGTTTGAGTTTATTGTTTCTTTAATATTTAGTTAAGGCAATATTGTGAATGGGCATGGTTATTTGATATTGTGGTAACAATTTTAAAATTAATGTAAAGGCCATCACTACTGATTCATCCCCCCTCAATACTCAATACATTTCCAACATTATTTTTTTCTTCTCGGTAGTCATTCAGCAATGCAGAGCCCTAGACCAACTAGTCGGGGAGCGTTGTGGAGATTTTCACACACTGAGACCTAAGCCTAACCCCCTCTAAATCAGTTTTTTGGCACACTCTAGTTTTGACCTCGAGATTGTGGAGCTTTTCGAGCTCCCTACAAGGACAAATTACTATTTCTCAATGTAAGTGATCGATGGGTGTTTGTGGAATCCTATCCCAGTGACCCTAAATCTAATTACAAGATTGTTTTTCCCTATTGCCCAATTGGGCTTAATCTATGTGAGTTAAGTTATAATTAATGTGGACTGTTTCAAGTCTTTCCTTAGTGGTTGTAACCAAACGCTAGTTTTATTAGGGTGTGAGTGTGAATAATGTGTATGTGGATGTGTTTATTAAATCATGTTTTATGATGGCAATGCTACTGAGAAATAAAGTGCATAAACTATAAATAATAGTAAAAATGAATAATAAAATAACAACAAACGGAAGCATGAAATTCCCCACGCAAAAAACTATGAAATGACAAGAACAAATGAGGATAATACAAGCAACCCAAAGAAACAAAAATACCAAAAGATTTAATGCATAAGGGGCTAGGATCTAAGGCTATATCTCCTAAAATGATGCAAAAAAATCCAAGAAAAAACATAAGGGAAAGTATTGGAAAATAACATAAATCAAATGGTGAAAAGAAGGATGCTCATGGCGATCCTAAAGAATAAATTCAACACATGTCTCAAAAGGAAACAAATCATTCTAAAAATGACCTAAAAAGCACTACAAAATGATGGCAACAACGTGGGAAAACAATGGCTAAATGTTCTGCGCACTAGATTCCTCAACTGAACAAATTGTCTCCAAAATGGTAGAGGTGTACTCTAAACCCTAAGGGGGTTTTCCCTTCCTCGAAATGAGAAAACATACTAAGAGACTCTAGGCCTAGGGGTGAAAGGGAACAAGAAGAAATCCCTCCTGACACACGTGCATAACTGTGGCCAAAATTATGAAAAAAAGTTGTAGAAATAGGGGGCACAAGTTTTGACATGTTAATGTGTCCTCAAGCATAAAAAGGCTCAAAACGTCTGTATGGGGTGGAATATTTTGTCAAAAAAAAGTGCTCCATCCCCAAAGGAATTTCTTCGTAAATTTATTGCAGACAGTGTCATCTCTTGCACTAGTAGTACATGTGACCTACAAAAAAGACAATTATAGAATAACTAATGTTAAAAACAATTATTTAAACTCAATTAAAATGAATGGATTAAAAAATCTATGGTTTATATTATATTATTAATTAATATTATTTTCTAAAAACTAAATAAAATCTATTTATAGTGTATTTTAATTTATATATGAATGAAAAGTGGTGATATTTTAATTTCATATATAATCCCAATTAAAAAAAAAATTTGATACATCATTCATAAAATACCCAAAGTAAAAGATAAAAGCATAGTGTGCAAAATTTAAGGAATAAAAAAAGCCATTAAATTACCCCGAACAAAAATTATTATTTTTAACTAGAATAGTACACATAAAAGAGAATCAAATATGCTTAAAATCATGGACCTCGGTTGAACTAATGTACTTGTATTAGTGCCTGTAGTTTCCATGTCAAATGGCTAGGCATTTGTGTATAATTTTTTTCGTTTGTCACGAGTTGTTGTACTCTTGGAAAATGGTAAGCTTTACAGATCAATTAGATGGCCACACAATTTAGTTATGGGATTTTATGCTAGTCCCATAGGGATGCACTGCAAGACTTGACAAGCCTCTTTTATGGTTATTTTTATCCCTGTAATCGATGGCTATGTTAGCACGTACGGGCATTGAAACTTGAGAGTGATTCGGGTGAGAAAATGCCATTCAAAGTAAATATGAATTTATAGTTGGGCAGGACTCTCATGTTCTTGTTAGGGACATAGTTCAAACTACTTTAATTCATTATAGATTGTTGTAAATAGATCAAATCCATTAAAATCAAGCGAGTGAAGTTCTGAGAGGCTTTAGAACCCTTGAGGCCATTCTGTTTCATCACACATACGTTAGATTTTTTGCAATTACTTGTTGAAATTTTTTCTATTTGATGATGGTAAACATTATGGAGTTACAAGAGATTTGATTCAAGCTAATGAATGATAATTTTGGATTAAGCTAAGACCTTGTGCATTTGTGATTCCCATGCCTAGATAACTAGTAGGTGCATTAAGCATTTGGATAATTAACAAAAACAAATTCATGCAGGCTGCTGGTGCATTTTCTTGTGATTTCCATCTCTATTGTTTATGATTCCCATCCCTGAATAAACAATTGGCAGTTTATGTATTACTACCTCAATAAATAATAAATATGAGTTCCATCGATAACTCGTGTTTTCGATATCCCATGCCTTAATATTCCTATCATTAGTGGTGCATTTGCAATTTCCATTTCTAGGTTTTACAACCTCCTTGCAACTGAAAAGTTTTGTTACGTGGAAGGAAGCCTCATTTCGAAGACACTCGGGGTTAGAAAAAACAAATGAAGTTGTATAGGTTTAACGAAAAATATGCTTTAATTAATAGGTCTAAACAAAATAAATTGTTCCAAATTGTTGTGACCACTCAGGCCATACCCAAATTCATAACTATTAAATAGACATCATCATTATAAGTTGTATACACTAGCACTCAAGCTTAGGCACATATTGAACCTTCACTTCTCCATGAGGAAACCCTAATCTCTATGTGTGCATTATCAGGCATTTTAACTTCATAGACCACATTAAGTTCCATAATGTTGTAGTCCTCATTCATAATGGTGGTACCTGTTAGCTACCTATACCAATAGGTTTCATATTTCATGATTGGCAAATGAAAGTTCCAAATATGCTCTGCTTTGGTGATTCAAAGATCCCATATTTCCATGAGAAGACAAGGTGTGTACATAAGCTTGATTTTGACTCAATTTTGGATGGATGGTCCAACAGCCTAATCTGGATCATGCCATGTTTCAATTTTCTGTTGTAGAATAGAGAAAGAAGTCTGTCCAAACTATTTAATCTTGGCAGACCAGTAGTTAGGTAGAGAATTAAGGTTCCCAACTGCTTAATCTGGGACCTTGGAAGCAATAAGGGTAGTTCTAGATAGAAAATTAAAAGAAAAGCCAAAAGAAAAGAAAAGTCACATTAGGGTCTGCAAGTCTAAGTGCACCCTCCATGAAGAAAACAAAAAATGTTATGCAAGTAGATGGGTAGGTAGATGGGGTTGCAGAAATGTCATTCCTTTCAACTAAATTTTGCTGGTCTAACACAAAGGAAGCATCAATGGATAGGAGAAGCTCCTCTTCCCTGTCATTTGCAGCAACACAATGGAGCATGTCTAACTTCCTAATCTCCCCCGTCACATTCATTACTAACATCCCATTGCCAGCCATGTTCATGGAAGCATTCAAGGTCTTATGGTGGTTCTTGTTTCTTTAAAAGCCACATTTCTTGTCTAAAAATCTTTTCATTTTGATCTACTTCCTAAACTAAGTTGATTTCATATAAAAATTAGTGTTTCACCCTCTCACCCCCTTCCTCCACTCATATTAACCCCTAACTTCTTATTATCTAAATCCCCTATGTTCCCCTTTTCCCTACTATTATAAACACTATGGTGTATAAACCCCAAGCATTCTATAAATATCCTTTCCCCTTGGCATTATAGCCATATGTCCAAAATCAGGGATTAAATTGACCTCTGGTCTGTTTAAGAACCTAAGCCTTACCCCTCTTTTCCCTTCAGAGCTCATTTAAACCATTTACCCCTTCATTTGCAAAAGAACCTTGTAAAAACCCCATTTCCACCCCTAACTCGCTTTATTTGCAAAAATACGTCAAAAACCCACTTTTCGGCTTTATCCAAAGTTTGGCCGAAGTCCTAAGTCCCGCCGAGCACGAATTACACAAAAAATATTATTTTAATCCCCGCCCGTTGTCGTATCGTCCTGGCGACTTAGCGATCCGTCGACCGTCGGATCTGGCTCTTTTCATCCGACGGCCCACATGCATATTTGGTCGGGCCCGACGTCCGTAAGATAGCACCCGAGAAATTGTTAGAGGGTGATGTCAGGCCTCTGCCACGCGTCGCCCCCATAATTTCTCGGGTCGCCCTCTGACAAAACAACTTCCGTATCGAGGGCGGTCCGAGAAAATCCACCCACCGTTTCTGGTTTTGTGTGAACCCACCATGCCAACGTCATTACCACGTTAGGCCCACGTCATTGCTACATCACCACCGTGCCAGCACCCCTTTCCGCCACTGCTCTGACCTGTCCGCCACCTCACCATCCCCGTGGACCACTCGCAGCTTGCCACCTCACCTGATGACGTCATGCTGACGTCATCCGACCCTGACCCCACCTGATGACGTCATGCTGACCTCATCCAAAAAAAAGTGCCAAAATCCAAAAAGTCCATATTTTTGTCGAAAAATGTGGTTTTTCTCACTCTTTGCAAAAACAAGAACTATTCTGCTCTGCATGCAAATTACGTTCATTCGTTGCCAACCTGCAGAAATCGACCCAGAGACTGCCGGCGCTGCCATCCCACCTGTACTTGTAGCCATTGCCGACAGTTTACCAGGTATTTATCCCAGTCATTACCTCTGCCCCTGGTTTTCTCCATAATTCTCCAAGCATAGCTTAAAAGAGTGAAAAAACACAGTATCTACCAGTAAATCCCGGTGGCTAGCTTCCTTTTTTTTTAAACTGTTGAGTCCAAATTCACCTGCAGAGCCTTGTTTATCCGAGTTTTCACCAAACCTGCAGTCTGTCCGCGCATTCATGGACTTAGACCCCGAAACTATAATAATTCACCGTGGAGAGACTTGAATCAGTCCTGATATCAGTTCTATCAGTCCTCTGTGCAGTATTTCAGCTGCTGCTGTTACAATTTACCCTCTGCTCCTTGCAATTCACCTCTCTATTGTAAAGATACCCCTCTGTGTTTCTCTATTCACTCAAACCACTTCACATACGAGTCAGAGGCCTTATTAGCAATGGAAACACCAATAGCATTGAATATTCAACCTCTGAATGCCCCACAAAGAGAATTGGAATGGAAGGCCCTGGGGGATAAGGATTATCAGATGATAGACTCATTTTCAATGAATTCCAAATTTAACATCCATTTGCTGAATGAGTTAAAGGCCCAACACCTCAGTGGAGCTGATATATTAGGGATTTGGGACTCCAATTTGCCCATTTTTAACCTTCCTCAAGTCAATCCCCTTCCAGACTTGATCCATAGATGCTGTGAATGCTATGATCCATGTCAGAGAGCTGTTCTCAGTCCCACAGGCTCAGTCTTGTTTCATATTACCCCTGAGGCCATAAATGAGATGCTGCACTTTCATTCTGCAAGACCATTGACTCCTCTCTCCATGCTAAAATTATTAAAGAAGGGGGGCAACCTGTCCAGTGCCCAGATCATCAAAATCAATCAGTTACTTGTACAACCGAGCTCTGAAACTGTGAGGATGCCTCCTATTGGAAATCCATACCTCAATGACTTGGGCAAAATGCTTGTAGATTTGATCAGCTATGTCTTGGGCTACAAGGGAACTGAGGATGTTGATGACACCATTATGGCTATGCTGTCCATATTTTCTCCTGGAAAGCCTCCTGTTGTGCACTATGATTATGCTACATACATTGCAAACAAGATTCATGAGCAACTGATGAATCTAGAAAGGGAGAAGGTGTTTAGATACACCAGATACATATATCATCTGTTCTTATTTTATCAACCTAACAGTTTCCCTATTCCTCTCAGGAAACCTGATGCCCAAGGAAATCCAAGGTCAGTTGTGTTTTGGACCTAAGTTTTTCATCACACCTCTTGCTCACCATACACATACTCTGAGTTCATAGACCTTTTCATTCATCCAGCTTTGACCTTGTTATATGGTGTTCCTCCTCCAAGATTAACAGATGAAATGCAAAGAATTCTCCATCTTTCTAAGTCCTACAGCATTGGTGATTGGTACTTTTACCAACACCACACAGTAATCAGAATATATGGCTGTGAGTTGGACCCTTATAGGCTGCCAATATATGTCCCTATGAGACTATTTGCCTTGGAGTACTTCAGGCAGTTTGGAAATGCAGACATGATCCATTTCCATAGTAAAAACAAGAAAGTGAAACTAAAAGTCAGGAACCAGCTAGGCCCTTTCCTTTACAACATAAGGGAGGAAGGATGGAAGGAAGCAGATGGCATGCTAGAGGCCCTCCGATTTGAAACTAGTTTCAAATGGATACCTTATGACCCTAATCATTTCATTTCTCTCAGAAGGATAAAACATAAATTGGTTGGCTATGCTCACACTAAATTGCCTCATATTGAGAAATATGCCAATCAACTAATTTGGAAAGGGGGCACCCTAGAAGAGCCAATGACTAGAGAGAAAATACTACAAAGAGAAGCAAAAAATATTGAGAAAGAGGCTGACTTGGAAACTTGTGGGCAGGTTTCCTCTTCATATCAAAGGTAGCTTAGAGCAGATGCATCATCTTCAACAACACATCAGCAAGCAGCAAGAACTACTCATCAAACTTCCAGCAAAGGCAAAGAGAAACAGATGGAGCCAAAACAACTAGCTCCTACAGAACAGCAGCAGGAAGTACAACAGCAAGAACAAGAGCAACCAGGGCAGCAAGAGCAAACATCTGAAGCTCCAATATCCACTGAGCAACAAGCTCAAGAGAATGTGCCCCCTAGGCAAGAAAAGACAGTGGAGGCTTCAGTACTACAAACTCCACAACAACAAGAAAAGGGAAAAAAGAGGAATAGAGAGCAGGAGACTCCCCTCACCACCTCCACTACTCACGGGGAGAAAAGGCATAGAATGAATCCCCTCTCTGAGGAGGAAATGCCTATTGGGCAATCTTTGGGCATGGGCCCACCGAGTATGGAGGCATCTGCAAGTTCCTTTCAGCAGGAACATGAAAGGACAGTTGGAGGAGAAGTCAGCTCCTCAAGCCACCAAAAGGGAGCTGAAGTAGGCATCAAACAGTAGTTTATTGATATCAAAAAGAGGAACCAGCCAATCAAGATACATCTCTACAATCACTTGTTAAAGATGGCTCCTACAAACCAACAAAGATTGATGTCTGCCTATGATGTACATGAGGGCAAAATGGTGATGAGTCATTTCATGCCAACCATGTTGCAGCCCCAGTCAGCTGCAGACTACATAAGGACCAACCTTGAGGTCCTAGCCAAAGACATCCACCCTATGGATCAAATAGAACTTCACAAGCAAATGGGTGAGATGGTGTATGCCACTCTTGCAGACAAAACATTGGTGAATCTTAGGCTGGAAAATAGCCTAAATAATACAACTTCCCAACTTGAGTTGGAAAAAGCTTCCTCCCAGGCAAAGGATAACCGAATCAAAGCGCTGGAGGACATCATTATAGAGCTTGGGCATGATCCCAAGGACATCAAGGCTGTTCAAGCACTATTGAAACTAAGGGATGCAGACATGGCAGCATTGAGGAAAATGATTAAGATCCCAGCAACTATTCACGCACAAACAGAAAATGTTGCTCAGCTGAGACATGACCAAGATGCAGCAGCTATGCTGGTATCGTTATACAAACAGCTGATCTAGACACAGGAGAAATTGGGAGAGTCAGAGGCTGCACTGTAGGCAGCATTACAATAGAAGGAAGGAGGCCAAACTTCTCAGCCCCCTCCAGAGATAATCAATCTTGAGGAACCTCCTCAAACTACTGCTCCTCCCACAGAACAGACATCACCCTCTACATCAGCACCAGCACCACCAACAGAGAAGGCTCAAAGCCTGGACATGCAGAAGCTGAAGAGTGAAATCAAAGCCCTGGAAGCCCAAATGGCAGAACTAAATGAGGCCAGGGAGAGTCTAGCTAAGCTCAATGAAAGATATGACAAATCCAAGCAGAATGTAGCAGAAAAAGGAAGGGAAATAAAAGCCCTTAAGGAGAAGATAAAGGAGCTGGAGAAGGAGCTCACCCTTGACAAAGTGGTGGCTGAGCTTAAGACTGTTTCATGGGCCAACATTGGCCAATCAATCACAGATCAGTGGCAATATATTGAGACTATTCATGAGCAAATAGAGCTCATAGGAAAAGCACACAGAGAAGTCCAGAGATCAAGGGCATCTCTAGGCAACATGCCTGAGGTAGCCAATAGAATGATTAACGTGATCAATAACCGTACAGGTCCTCAGTTGGCAGCAATGGGAATTCCCAACAGAACTGAAGCCATTTTGCTGATAAAGAGGGTCCTTACATTAAGAAGCCTGGTACAAACACTGGAAAGAAGAAGCCAGGACATGCAGACAGAAGTAAACAGGTTCATGGACAAATTTGCAGTACTACAAGGCAGAGGTCTTCCTGGCTTACTGAACAACGCAGGTAGGCTACTTTCACATGAGAACTACGCAAGGAGGGTCAACACATTTGCTACAAATCAGATCACTGTAACACCAAGTACTTCAAAAGAAACAGGGCCAGCATCTGGGTAAAATCTCTATGATAGAGTAGAGAATTTATTTTTTATTATGAATGAGATCAAGCATTTGTTTGAAGTGCCTCCAAACTTCTATAAATATACAGAGGCATATGAGACCTTAGATGCAATTCTGAGACATCAACTGCCCACACAGGAATGGTGGACCAAGATGATACAGATGATATTGTGAACAAGAGGCTCTCATCATGTTTTTTCATCAAAAAACATAAGTCATCACCTTCAGAAAAAGTGATGCACACAGTATGATTATAGAATAGTGGACTGAGCCAACTCAGCAGAAAGATTTGACCACCAAAGCAATACTGACAGCTGCAGATGACAGGGCCGAAAACGCTACAGCAGGACAAAGACATAAAGACACACCATTCGGCATTTATAACAGAATGTTCAACCAACTCAGTGGCTTCCAAGGGTCAAAAAGTCTTCTGACAGTATTAAAGAGCATTCATTTTGTATTAAGAGCAGCAATAACTTCCTTATCTGCTATTCTGTGTAGTTGGTAAACATATTTATTTCTTGAGTGACTCAGCGGTTCAGATATTTTATGGAACCAATTGTATATATTCCCCCTCATAGAAGCATGCAGGGGTTGTTGATTTTCTCTTCGAGAGATCTTATGCTGTAAATTTTCAGAGTATTAATACAAAGCTGATGGAATTTCTAAAGTTCTGCGTTGTGTGAGGCATTGTAGTGTGTTTGCTGAATGCTACAGGATTCCTGCGTATTTCATGGCTCAATAAGTTTCCTGTAAACTCTTCGTTATGTGTTTTATTTACTTCTTCATAACCCAATCATATACTATGTTTCATAGTTAATGGCAGAGAAAAAGAATAGTTCTAGGATTTATTCATAGAATACCCTGAACTCAATCTTCGCTGTTATAACTGTTTTCTTCAGTTATAGTCATAAAGGTGTAATTCTTAACTGTTGCATCTTCAAACTATATCTTTCATAGTGGTTATTTCTCAGGAATTCAAGTCTGCTCTTGTGCAGTATATCTCTTTCTCACACCCACAGCTTAGTGCAAAATTCTTAATTGCTTTTCACTGGTTAAACACACTGCATCACCACTATTTCAAGTTTGTTTCATGAAATGTTTAAATGGCCCTGTAGTTTCAACAATCTCACTCAATACTTCAAATAACCTATAGCCCCAGACTCCATTGCCCAATGGACTAATACTGTATGAAGATTTCCACCTTAGGTACTGAAGGACATCATTCAACCAAAACCTTGAACAAAACTGAACATCATAACTAGCCTAAAATCTCCACAAAACAGAGACAAAGTTTAAAGAGAGAGCCATCTCTGATTACAGTTGGGCTAGAAACTGTAATCCAAAGATTGGTTAGTGGTTACCCCGACCGTATTCCCTTGGGAGTCAAAGGGAACAACCTGGGTGTTAACATAATTGGCGACTCCACTGGGGAACGAGCATATTTTTTCAAACTATTGTCTGTCTTTAGACAGTGGTTCTTGAGCAGTCCCTTGAAATAGTTCTAAAAATATTCCAAAAACATACTTAAAAAACAAGTTCAGAAGTTGGCTCCCAAGAAGAATCTGCGATATACAAGGTCAAATCCTGACCCCAATCCACCAACTGTTTTGGAAAATCCTAATACAATCCCTAAAATCATTAGGAAGCAGCAAGGACAGGAAACTCTTGCTGATTTGAGTCCTGAGACAGCTCACCCAAACCCTGTTCCAACTCCAATCAAGGTTCTATTTCGGTCTACCCCTGATTCCCCCAGTTCACCATCCACATCTCAAAGCCCTCCTTTCACCCATCCATCCACTGCACATATTCCCTTGACCAACACTCTAGTTTCTACCGCTCCCATTACCCCTGTTGTACCAGTCGTTCATGTTATCGCAGTTATCCCTGTCAATCCTATAAATCCTGCAAGTATGGCTAATAGATATGCACCCCTGCAGTTGCCTACTAATGCTGCAGCTCTACCTCGGGACTACCAATCCAAGATCTCATATTTGACTCCACTGGCCCTTCCACAGCAATTCAGCATGCCACAAGGATGCAAGACCATTTTGAGAACTATGAAATAGATGATGACAGTGTGAGAATGAGAATCTTTGTTCAGAGCCTGACAAGGGATGTAAGAACTTGGTTTAGGTCACTGGCTGTAAATACCATCACAACTCCTGATGAGATTTATCAAGCCTTTACTAACAGATGGGAGAAAAAGAAAGATCCCCTGCACATACTTGGTGAATATGATACAATCAAACGAGGTCCTCAAGAGACCGTGTTGGAGTATTGTGCAAGATTCAACAATGTATATAACGCAATACCACAGAATTTAAGACCTCCTCCCGATTTGGCCTTGTACAAATTTCCTGATGGTTTTGACCCTGATATGGCATATCAGTTGAAGGAAAGAGCCCCTGAAACCCTTGAAGATGCCCAAAAGGTTGCTGTCATAGTAGAGGCTAATCTGATTGCCAAAAGAAACAGGGCAAGATTGGAAAAGAGAACCACCTTTAAAGAAGAACCCTCAGCCTTTGATCAAAAACTGGATGCAATACTCAATGGTATGAAGAGATTGGGTGATAGAGTAGAATCAGTTGAGAGAAATTCATCCTGGGAAGCACCACAAAATAACCCTATCAGGAATCCCAATTTTAGGAGAAATCAAAAGCCAAACGTTGGCAAGGCCGGTTCTGATCCAGACGTAAGACCTCCTTTCCAGGAAAACTATACTGAGGCATCCACTTCGAATGAGCAAACAGATGACACCCACATTAACCTGATGGGCCTGAATGAGGAACAACAAGTTTTTCTGAGTCAATAAGATCATAAGGATGATGACATTCAACAATTCCAAACCAGGTCAGGTGAGTCATCTGACTTTAAACAAGGCTATGACATAGCTGTTTATGAAGTTCATAAGAAATACAAGCTAAGAAGCAGAACTATAAATGTAACACAGCCTGAAAAAACAAAGGATAGCCAGCAACCCAAAAGAGCCATAGTCACAGAACCAAATGACACAATGGATTCAGTTACAAATGAAGTAACCGTTCAAAAAGTCACTGAACCATTGCCTTCAAAACAACAGCCTATGGCTACATCACCCTTGCAGCCTAATCCAAGTAACACTCCTCAAGAGATGAGTAAGAAGCACAAGCCTCAAGATCAAGAAAAGAATCAAGAAGAAGACTTAGTGAACAAGGAAAAGGCCATCACCCACAACACCAAGATCCCATCTGAAAGACCCTTTGACTTAGAAGCTGAAATTGGAAAATTGAAGGTAGCTATTCCTCTTTCAGAACTAGCCAAGCATGACATTTATAGACAACAAATCAAGAAGTCCCTTCAACTTACACGTAATAAAGATAATGTCAATGTGTTGGATGACACCCCAGAATTGCTTTTCGGTCCAGAGGTTGATGGAAAGACAGCAGTTACAGGGATCTTACCTTTTTATGTCAGCCTGCATGTTCATGATAAGATACTACACAATGCAATGTTTGACTCAGGTGCCTCTCACAACTTGATGCCTAAATCAGTCATGGAAAGATTAAATCTAGATATCACAAGACCATATAAGGACCTATTCTCATTTGACTCCAGCCAAGTTAAGTGTTTAGGCCTAATAAAGGATCTCTGTGTGTCACTTGTCCAATACCCTAATAAGACTATCTTGATGGATGTTGTAGTTTGCTGATATCCCACCCAAGCATGGAATGTTGTTATCAAGATCATGGGTGGCTAAACTACAGGGTTCCCTACAATTAGACATGTCATATGCCACCATCTCAGTCTTTGGTCAACCCAAGAGGTTATACAGAGAGTCACTTATGAAATACATGGTCAACAGTGAAGAAAAACCTCAAAACTTTCCCATATATGTTGTCCATTCTGACATAGACTCCTATTTTCTCTTCAATGATAACGCAGGTCCCACAAATGATGAAGAAAACCAGACACTCAAACAAGATCAGCATATAAATGAAGAAATTGTTTTTCAAGAAATAATGATTGAGAAATCAATAAACAAAACTGTTCAAGAAGGAAAACCAAATGTAAGCCAAGATCCCTAGTTGTTGATGCTAACTCCCACAACAGTTGACAATTCTTCCCTTAACCAAGAAGTCCTTTGGTTTCTTGAATTCGATGGGTCAATCAACAAATTAGGGGCAGGAGCAGGGGTTTGGATACATAATAAACAAAACAGTCATGCAGAAGGCCGAGCCTATAGGTTAAACTTCAGGTGCACCAACAATATGGCAGAATATGAAGCTCTCTTACTAGGCCTCAAGCTAGTAAAATCCTTACAAGCCATAAAAGTTTCAATCTTAGGACACTCAGACCTAGTTATCCAACAAGTAAAGGCTAATTTTTTCACCAATGACAAAAGACTGAGATCTTATAGATTTGCTGCTGCTGAACTACTAAAGTCCTTCACTGAATTTCAAATTACCAAAATTCCTAGAACCCATGACCTGCATGCTCATAGTTTGGCCACATTTGCAAGCACCTGTAACCTACCCTTTGAACCTAGCCATTGCTTTACAGCCGAGGTAAAACACAGACCTTCTGTCCCAAACAATGTTAAAGACTGGCAAGTGTTTGAAGATGATACACAAATAAATAATTTCTTGACCTTGCAACAAGAATTTGCAGGACTAAACATTGACACTGAGGGAGCAAGTCAATCACAAATACTAAGTGAACAGAACCACAGGGCAATATCTCCCAAAATAGCTAACCAAATGCTACATCCAACAATTTTTAACAAAGACAACATACAAGAAATTCAACAAATCAGTTGTGAAGAAACAGCTGGTGCAGAGGCTGAAATCATAGAGCTGAAAGACAATTTTCTTCCAACAGGCCTAACTCCGTTGGAGGATATTTTTTATTCAAATGACATCCCTAGAAAACCAAAGATGCAGCCCCTTAATGCTGCCATTAAGGAATGCAACATTGTAACCATTGAGAAACCCAAGATAATAAAATTGTCTGCATCCTTACCTCCTGATCAAAAGCCTAAATACATTGACCACTTCAAAGAGTTTCAAGATGTCTTTGCATGGGGTTATGAGGATTTAAAATCCTATGACACCTCCGTTATCCAACACACTATCCCTCTCAAGCCTAATCAAAAGCCATTTAAGTAGAAATTGAGAAGGATCAATCCCATGCTTCTCCCTTCAATTGAAAAAGAGCTGCAAAAAATGTTTAAAGCTGGCATCATAGCACCAATCAGGTTTTCATACTGGATCTCAAACTTGGTGCCCACAAGAAAGAAAACTGGTGAGATAAGACTTTGTGTTGATCTAAGGAACTTGAATCAAGTGTCCTTGAAAGATAATTACTCCTTACCCAAGATGGATCACATCTTGCAGAGAGTAGTGGGGGCCTCAAGAATTTCTTTACTTGATGGATTCTTAGGTTTCAACCAGATCCTAGTTCACCCTGATGATCAGGACAAAACAACATTTACAACCCCATGGGGAACCTTCAAATATGTCAAAATGCCTTTTGGGTTAAAAAATGCAGGGGCTACATTTCAAAGAGCAATGGATATTGCTTTTGCCAAAGAGATTCATGACTTCCTTTTCATTTATTTAGATGACCTCACACCATTCTCAAAATCTGACCAAGAACACTTGAAGCATTTGAGACAAATATTCATAACTTGTAGGAAATATGGAATTTCCTTAAATCCCAAAAAGTCTCTATTTGGTTTAGAAGAAGGTAAGCTGTTAGGGCATATCATCTCAAAGGATGGCATTAGAATTGACCCAGACAGGATACAAGCTATCTTACAAATGCCCCACCCAAGAAACATCAAAGAATTACAAGCCTTCTTAGGGAAGATTAACTTTTTAAGGAGGTTTATCCCAAACTTAGCAGAATTGATCAGATTACTAAATAGCATGCTAAAGAAGGATTTAAAAGTGAAATGGACAGTAGAAGCAAATCAAGCTTTTGAAGGCATAAAGTTGGCCCTTACCCAAACACCAGTCTTAACAAATCCTCAATTTGACAGAGAATTTATCATCTTCTCCTTTGCCTCCCAGCATACCATTGCTGTTGTCTTATTACAGAAAGATGACCAAGGAAATGAAAAACCCATTGCTTTCTTTAATAGAGCTCTTAGAGATGCACCTCTGAAATATCAAATCATGGAGAAACAAGCTTATGCTTTGGTCAAAGCCATCAAAGACTTTAGGATTTACATCCTATACTCCCATGTTATAGCTTATGTACCAAGTCCCATTGTGAAAGGCATACTTACTCAAGAGAACTTAGAAGGCAGAAGAGGCAAATGGATTGCCAACATATTGGACTTTGATATTGAAATAAAACCTACAAAACTGATAAAAGGGCAAGGTTTGGCCAAACTAATGACAGAAGCAAACTTTGAAGCCTTGGACATTAACCAACTGGACAATGAACCGGAGCTGGCGACTCCAAAGATCAATGCAGCCTTTGAACAATCCTCTTGGTATTCTGATATATGTTATGTGTTACAAAACCTGTGTGCTCCCCCAGGATTGTCCAGAACTAAATGTAGGTTCTTAAAAATGAAAGCTTCAAGATTTTGTGTCATGGATGGCAATTTACTTTGGAAAAACCATGAGGGTATATTGTTAAACTGCTTGATTGAGAATGAGACTAACAATGTTATGAAAGAATTTCATGCAGGTGACTGTGGTGGACACTTGTATTGGAAGTCCACTGTCGATAAGATACTGAGGGCTGGTTACTATTAGCCCACTGTTTTCTCTGATGTTAAGAAATTTACTACCTCATGTCATAAATGCCAAGTGTTTGAGGGAAAGAGAAAGTTACTGCCACTTCCTCTGAGGCCTATTGCTACAGAGAGACCTTTTCAACAATGGGGCTTGGATTTCATTGGGGAAATTCATCCCTCATCTTCAGGCCAACATAGATGGATCCTCACAGCCACAGACTACTTCACCAAATGGATTGAGGCCATCCCATGTAGACAAGCAAATGATTCCACTATCATTCAGTTCCTTGAGACCAATATCCTTTCTAGATTTGGTTGTCCTGATAAGATAATAATAGACAATGTTGTTGCTTTCAGATCTAAGAAGATGGTGAATTTCTGCCACAAATTTCACATTACCTTGGGCCATTCTACTGCATACTATCCCCAAGGAAATGGCCTAGCTGAATCATCAAATAAAAACCTTGTGAACATCATAAAGAAGGTGTTGGAAGAAAATAAGAAGAATTGGCATAAGAAGCTTGTCAATGCCCTATGGGCAGATAGACTAACAACCAAGAGATCAATTGGGGTCAGCCCATATGAGTTAGTTTATGGATTAGAAGCCAAATTTCCTTCATCACTAGGGATCCCTGTCATGAAACTTCTTCAAGAAAGCCAGGCTGAACCAAATGATGTGCAAAGAAGGGTAAATCAAATTATATGTTTGCAGCAAACTAGAGACCAAGTCTATCACAGAGTTCAAGTTTTACAAGAAAAGTTAAAGAAAGCTTTTGATAGAAGGACTAAGGTTGAAGATTTCAACATTGGTGATAAAGTCCTCAAGTGGGATTCAAGAAGGGAAGATAAAGGAAAACATGGAAAATTTAATTCCCTTTGGAGAGGACCATTTGTTGTTCAAGCAGTGCAAGGAAATAATACTTACTTCCTTAGGAATCTTGATGAAACAATTTTGGATGAAGGTCCTGTGAATGGCAGGATGTTGAAGCACTATTTTGACTACTATCCATGAGTGTAGCCTAATTCTCCCTTGTACATATTCAGGTGTATATATTACTTTCTTTCAGGTGTATATATTACTTTCTGTTAACATGTAAAAGAATGCAGTTTTTCGAGTTTTGTGAATTATCAGCAAAAAGAAAATAAGTTCATAGATGCACCAAGAGGGGAAGAGCACAATTTGGAGATTTCAAAGAGAAGTACTCCAAGTTTGGTAAGAGAACTCATGGACCAAGGCATTCTGACCTGCTGTTCTTGGTCTTTCAAATGGAAAAACCATCCCCATGTGGAGCCACTGTTAGCTACCTATACCAATAGGTTTCATATTTCATGATTGGCAAATGAAAGTTCCAAATATGCTCTGCTTTGGTGATTCAAAGATCCCATATTTCCATGAGAAGACAAGGTGTGTACATAAGCTTGATGTTGACTCAATTTTGGATGGATGGTCCAACAGCCTAATCTGGATCATGCCATGTTTCAATTTTCTGTTGTAGAATAGAGAAAGAAGTCTGTCCAAACTGTTTAATCTTGGCAGACCAGTAGTTAGGTAGAGAATTAAGGTTCCCAACTGCTTAATCTGGGACCTTGGAAGCAATAAGGGTAGTTCTAGATAGAAAATTAAAAGAAAAAGCCAAAAGAAAAGAAAAGGCACATGAGGGTCTGCAAGTCTAAGTGCACCCTCCATGAAGAAAACAAAAAATGTTAGGCAAGTAGATGGGTAGGTAGATGGGGTTGCAGAAATGTCATTCCTTTCAACTGAATTTTGCTGGTCTAACATAAAGGAAGCATCAATGGATAGGAGAAGCTCCTCTTCCCTATCATTTGCAGCAACACAATGGAGCATGTCTAACTTCCTAATCTCCCCCCTCACATTCATTGCTAACATCCCATTGCCAACCATGTTCATGGAAGAATTCAAGGTCTTATGGTGGTTCTTGTTTCTTTAAAAGCCACATTTCTTGTCTAAAAATCTTTTCATTTTGATCTACTTCCTAAACTAAGTTGATTTCATATAAAACTTAGTGTTTCACCCTCTCACCCCCTTCCTCCACTCATATTAACCCCTAAATTCTTATTATCTAAATCCCCTATGTTCCCCTTTTCCCTACTATTATAAACACTATGGTGTATAAACCCCAAGCATTCTATAAATATCCTTTCCCCTTGGCATTATAGCCATATGTCCAAAATCAGGGATTAAATTGACCCCTGGTCTGTTTAAGAACCTAAGCCTTACCCCTCTTTTCCCTTCAGAGCTCATTTAAACCATTTACCCCCTCATTTGCAAAAGAACCTTTTAAAAACCCCATTTCCACCCCTAACCCGCTTTATTTGCAAAAATACGTCAAAAACCCACTTTTCGGCTTTATCCAAAGTTTGGCGCAAATGCGCATTTTTATAAAAAGATACATTGAAAACCCATATTATCCGCCGAAGTCCTAAGTCCCGCCGGGCACGAATTACACAAAAAATATTATTTTAATCCCCGCCCGCTGCCGTATCGTCCTGGCGCCTTAGCGATCCGTCGACCGTCGGATCTGGCTCTTTTCATCCGACGGCCCACATGCATATCGGGTCGGGCCCGACGTCCGTAAGATAGCACCCGAGAAACTGTCAGAGGGTGACGTCAGGCCTCTGCCACGCGTCGCCCCCACAATTTCGCGGGTCGCCCTCTGACAAAACAACTTTCGTATCGAGGGCAGTCCGAGAAAATCCACCTACCGTTTCTGGTTTTGTGTTAACCCGCCATGCCAACGTCATTACGACGTCAGGCCCACGTCATTGCTACATCACCGCCGCGCCAGTGCCCCTGTCCGCCACTGCTCTGACCTGTCCACCACCTCACCATCCCCGTGGACCACTCGCAGCTTGCCACCTCACCCGATGACGTCATGCTGACGTCATCCGACCGTGACCCCACCTGATGACATCATGCTAACGTCATCCAAAAAAAAGCGCCAAAATCCCAAAATTCCATATTTTTGTCGAAAAATGCGGTTTTTCTCACTTTTTGGAAAAACAAGAACTATTCTGCTCTGCATGCAAATTACGTTCATCCATGGCCAACCTGCAGAAATCGACCCAGAGACCGCCGGCACTGCCATCCCACCTGCACTTGTAGCCATTGCCGACAGTTTACTAGGTATTTATCCCAGTCATTCCCTCTGCGCCTGGTTTTCTCCATAATTCTCCTAGAATAGCTTAAAAGAGTGAAAAAACACAGTATCTACGAGTAAATCCCGGTGGCTAGCTTCCTTTTTTTTTTTAATTGTTGAGTCCAAATTCACCTGTAGAGCCTTGTTTATCCAAGTTTTCACCAAACCTGCAGTCTGTCCGCGCATTCGTGGACTTAGACCCCGAAACTATAATAATTCACCGTGGAGACACTTGAATCAGTCCTGATATTAGTTTTATCAGTCCTCTGTGCAGTATTTCAACTGTTGCTGTTACAATTTACCCTCTGCTCCTTGCAATTCACCTCTCTATTGTAAAGATACCCCTCTGTGTTGCTCTATTCACTCAAACCACTTCACATACGAATCAGAGGCCTTATTAGCCATGGAAACACCAATAGCATTGAATATTCAACCTCTGAATGCCCCACAAAGAGAATTGGAATGGAAGGCCCTGGGGGATAAGGATTATCAGATGATAGACTCATTTTCAATGAATTCCAAATTTAACATCCATCTGCTGAATGAGTTAAAGGCCCAACACCTCAGTGGAGCTGATATATTAGGAATTTGGGACTCCAATTTGCCCATTTTTAACCTTCCTCAAGTCAATCCCCTTCCAGACTTGATCCATAGATGTTGTGAATGCTATGATCCATGTCAGAGAGTTGTTCTCAATCCCACAGGCTCAGTCTTGTTTCATATTACCCCTAAGGCCATAAATGAGATGTTGCACTTTCATTATGCAAGACCATTGACTCCTCTCTCCATGCTAGATTTATTAAAGAAGGGGGGCAACCTGTCCAGTGCCCAGATCATCAAAATCAATCAGTTATTTGTACAGCCAAGCTCTGAAACTGTGAGGACGCCTCCTATTGGAAATCCATACCTCAATGACTTGGGCAAAATGCTTGTAGATTTGATCAGCTATGTCTTGGGCTACAAGGGAACTGAGGATGTTGATGACACCATTATGGCTATTCTGTCCATATTTTCTCCTGGAAAGCCTCCTGTTGTGCACTATGATTATGCTACATACATTGCAAACAAGATTCATGAGCAATTGATGAATCTAGAAAGGGAGAAGGTGTTTAGATACACCAGATACATATATCATCTGTTCTTATTTTATCAACCTAACAGTTTCCCTATTCCTCTCAAGAAACTTGATGCCCAGGGAAATCCAAGGTCAGTTGTGTTTTGGACCTAAGTTTTTCATCACACCTCTTGCTCACCATACACATACTCTGAGTTCATAGACCTTTTCATTCATCCAGCTTTGACCTTGTTATATGGTGTTCCTCCTCCAAGATTAACA
Organism: Pinus tabuliformis; assembly: GCA_031772625.1. Classification (NCBI taxonomy): domain Eukaryota; kingdom Viridiplantae; phylum Streptophyta; class Pinopsida; order Pinales; family Pinaceae; genus Pinus; species Pinus tabuliformis. The sequence continues at coordinate 141,059,738 of CM062819.1, read as the reverse complement.
GATGAAATGCAAAGAATTCTCCATCTTTCTAAGTCCTACAGCATTGGTGATTGGTACTTTTACCAACACCACACAGTAATCAGAATATATGGTTGTGAGTTGGACCCTTATAGGCTGCCAAGATATGTCCCTATGAGACTATTTGCCTTGGAGTACTTCAGGCAGTTTGGAAATGCAGACATGATCCATTTCCATAGTAAAAACAAGAAAGTGCAACTAAAAGTCAGGAACCAGCTAGGCCCTTTCCTTTACAACATAAGGGAGGAAGGATGGAAGGAAGCAGATGACATGCTAGAGGCCCTCCGATTTGAAACTAGTTTCAAATGGATACCTTATGACCCTAATCATTTCATTTCTCTTAGAAGGATAAAACATAAATTGGGTGGCTATGCTGACACTAAATTGCCTCATATTGAGAAATATGCCAATCAACTAAGTTGGAAAGAGGGCACCCTAGAGGAGCCAATGACTAGAGAGAAAATACTACAAAGAGAAGCAAAAAATATTGAGAAAGAGGCTGACTTGGAAACTTGTGGGCAGGTTTCCTCTTCATATCAAAGGTAGCTTGGAGCAGCTGCATCATCTTCAACATCACATCAGCAAGCAGCCAGAACTACTCATCAAACTTCCAGCAAAGGCAAAGAGAAACAGATGGAGCCAAAACAGCTAGCTCCTACAGAACAGCAACAGGAAGTACAACAGCAAGAACAAGAGCAACTAGGGCAGCAAGAGCAAACATCTGAAGCTCCAATATCCACTAAGCAACAGGCTCAAGAGAATGTGCCCCTAGGCAAGAGAAGACAGTGGAGGCTTCAGTACTACAAACTCCACAAAAAGAATAAAAGGGAAAAAAGAGGAATAGAGAGCAGGAGACTCCCCTCACCACCTCCACTACTCACGGGGAGAAAAGGCATAGAATGGATCCCCTCTCTGAAGAGGAAATGCCTATTGGGCAATCTTTGGGCATGGGCCCACCGAGTATGGAGGCATCTGCAAGTTCCTTTCAGCAGGAATATGAAAGGACAGTTGGAGGAGAAGTCAGCTCCTCAAGCCACCAAAAGGGAGCTGAAGTAGGCATCAAACAACAGTTTATTGATATCAAAAAGAGGAACGAGCCAATCAAGATACAGCTCTACAATCACTTGTTAAAGATGGCTCCTACAAACCAGCAAAGATTGATGTCTGCCTATGATGTACATGAGGGAAAAATGGTGATGAGTCATTTCATGCCAACCATGTTGCAGCCCCAGTCAGCTGCAGACTACATAAGGACCAACCTTGAGGTCCTAGCCAAAGACATCCACCCTATGGATCAAATAGAACTGCACAAGCAAACGGGTGAGATGGTGTATGCCACTCTTGCAGACAAAACATTGGTGAATCTTAGGCTGGAAAATAGCCTAAATAATACAGCTGCCCAACTTGAGTTGGAAAAAGCTTCCTCCCAGGCAAAGGATAACCGAATCAAAGCGCTGGAGGACATCATTATAGAGCTTGGGCATGATCCCAAGGACATCAAGGCTGTTCAAGCACTATTGAAACTAAGGGATGCAGACATGGCAGCATTGAGGAAAATGATTAAGATCCCAGCAACTATTCACGCACAAACAGAAGAGGTTGCTCAGCTGAGACATGACCAAGATGCAGCAGCTATGCTGGTATCGTTATACAAACAGCTGATCCAGACACAGGAGAAATTGGGAGAGTCAGAGGCTGCACTGCAGGCAGCATTACAACAGAAGGAAGGAGGCCAAACTTCTCAGCCCCCTCCAGAGATAATCAATCTTGAGGAACCTCCTCAAACTACTGCTCCTCCCACAGAATAGACAACACCCTCTACATCAGCACCAGCACCACCAACAGAGCAGGCTCAAAGCCTGGACATGCAGAAGCTGAAGAGTGAAATCAAAGCCCTGGAAGCCCAAATGGCAGAACTAAATGAGGCCAGGGAGAGTCTAGCTAAGCTCAATGAAAGATATGACAAATCCAAGCAGAATGTAGCAGAAAAAGGAAGGGAAATAAAAGCCCTTAAGGAGAAGATAAAGGAGCTGGAGAAGGAGCTCACCCTTGACAAAGTGGTGGCTGAGCTTAAGATTGTCTTATGGGCCAACATTGGCCAATCAATCACAGATCAGGGGCAATATATTGAGACTATTCATGAGCAAATAGAGCTCATAGGAAAAGCACACAGAGAAGTCCAGAGATCAAGGGCATCTCTAGGAAACATGCCTGAGGTAGCCAATAGAATTATTAACGTGCTCAATAACCGTACAGGTCCTCAGCTGGCAGCAATGGGAATTCCCAACAGAACTGAAGCCATTTTGCTGATAAAGAGGGTCCTTACATTAAGAAGCCTGGTACAAACACTGGAAAGAAGAAGCCAGGACATGCAGACAGAAGTAAACAGGTTCATGGACAAATTTGCAGTACTACAAGGCAGAGGTCTTCCTGGCTTACTGAACAGCGCAGGTAGGCTACTTTCACATGAGAACTACGCAAAGAGGGTCAACACATTTGCTACAAATCAGATCACTGTAACACCAAGTACTTCAGAAGAAACAGGGCCAGCATCTGGGCAAAATCTCTATGATAGAGTAGAGAATTTATTTTTTATTATGAATGATATCAAGCATTTGTTTGAAGTTCCCCAAACTTCTATAAATATAAAGAGGCAGATGAGACCTTAGATGCAATTCTGAGACATCAACTGCCCACACAGGAATGGTGGACCAAGATGATACAGATGATACTGTGAACAAGAGGCTCTCATCAAGTTTTTTCATCAAAAAACATAAGTCATCACCTTCAGAAAAAGTGATGCACACAGTATGATTATAGAATAGTGGACTGAGCCAACTCATCAGAAAGATTCGGCCACCAAAGCAATACTGACAGCTACAAATGACAGGGCCGAAAAAGCTACAGCAGGACAAAGACATAAAGACACATCATTCGGCATTTATAACAGAATGTTCAACCGACTCAGTGGCTTCCAAGGGTCAAAAAAGTCTTCTGACAGTATTAAAGAGCATTCATTTTGTACTTGGTAAACATATTTATTTCTTGAGTGAATCAGCGGTTCAAATATTTTATGGAACCGATTGTATATATTTCCCCTCGCAGAAGCATGCAGGGGTTGTTGATTTTCTCTTCGAGAGATCTTATGCTGTAAATTTTCAGAGTATTAATACAAAGCTGATGGAATTTCTAAAGTTCTGCGTTGTCTGAGGCGTTGTAGTGTGTTTGCTGAATGCTACAGGATTCCTGTGTATTTCATGGCTCAATAAGTTTCTTGTAAACTCTTCGTTATGTGTTTTATTTACTTCTTCATAACCCAATCATATACTATGTTTCATAGTTAATGGCAGAGAAAAAGAATAGTTCTAGGATTTATTCATAGAATACCCTGAACTCAATCTTCGCTGTTATAATTGTTTTCTTCAGTTATAGTCATAAAGGTGTAATTCTTAACTGCTGCATCTTCAAACTTTATCTTTCACAGTGGTTATTGCTCAGGAATTCAAGTCTTCTCCTGTGCAGTATATCTCTTTCTCACACCCACAGCTTAGTGGAAAATTCTTAATTGCTTTTCACTGGTTAAACACACTGCATCACCACTATTTCAAGTTTGTTTCATGAAATGTTTAAATGGCCCTGTAGTTTCAACAATCTCACTCAATACTTGAAATAACCTATAGTACCAGACTCCATTGCCCAATGGACTAATACTGTATGAAGATTTCCACCTTAGGTACTGAAGGACATCATTCAACCAAAACCTTGAACAAAATTGAACATCATAACTAGCCTAAAATCTTCGCAAAACAGAGACAAAGTTTAAAGAGAGAGCCCTCTCTGATTACAGTTGGGCTAGAAACTGTAATCCAAAGATTGGTTAGTGGTTACCCCGGCCGTATTCCCTCGGGAGTCAAAGGGAACAACCTGGGTGTTAACAGTACTCATATTTTCATTCATAAGAGAGTGGTAGAATAAACCCATTATTTTTAATGCCTAGGACACAAATTTTAAATCATGAACCCCAATTGAGGTATAACGAACTCTGGGGGAAAATGTGAAAATGTCAAACTCTATATCGGAGACTATCAACTCAAATCCCATTTATTTTCCATTGATATGGGTGGCTATAATATAATATTGGGGGTAGAGTGTCTATGCACATTGGGATCACTCATAATGTATTTGAAGGAAATCTATATAGATTTCTCTAAAGGGGGACATGTATACACCCTTCAATGGATTTTGGTAAGGTCCCTTGAAATAGACAATGCCCATAGTATGGAAAAATTATTAAATAAAGGCCACTCTAGAATTATTTGCAAGTGTCCTAATTATTAATGATATTCTAGATGAAAAGTATGGAGAGAAGTTTTTTAATACTAAACATATGAAGGTCAATATGAGTTCTTTGTGATTACTTTCAATATTTATTAAACTTCGTCAACCTTCTAAAGCCTCATGAAAAAAATTCAAAGCCTTTCTATGCAAGTTTTGCTAGTCTTCTTTGATGATATTATGGTCTACAATAAAGCATTGGAACTACACATAGAGAATGCTGATAATTCATTGAAACTCTTTCGAGATGACCATTTTTTTATGAAGCATTCCAAAGGTGCCTTTTGGGCTCCTATATTTGAATATCCATGATTATCTCCGTCCTAAAACACTTCGATTTTAAGGGGATTTTTAGGAAATAAATGATAATGCAACATAATTGTGAACAATCATGGTAAAATTATAGCTCCCCTTACTGTACTTGGCAATGATGCCTGTGTGTTTGATGACATGTCCTTAACCATCACTTGAGGATCTGTTAGCTCTAGAAATATGTCCGTTTACTAACACCTATTAGTTCTAGTGTAACATAAATCATGATCCCAAAAATTGGTATCAGATACAGGTTCCTTTAGGAATAACTTTACCACTAAAAGGTAAATTGATAGGGCATCATGGCTAAACCAGAAAGTCGGGATGCTTATTCAAGTAAGATATTGGTACTTGATGGTACAAATTATGTATTTTCGAAAGTTAGTATGGAAGCCTATCGAATGTCCCTAGGTGTAGATGTTTGGAGTTTTGTACTAGTTGATTATATTGTCCAAGAAACCCCTCCTACAAATGAAAATAATAAAAATGTTTATGGGAACAATGAAAAGGCAAAGAGTGCAATTCTCTTTGGCCTTAATCAATATGACCTTGTAAAAGTAATTCAATGTAAGTCAACTAAGGAAGTATGCTACAAGCTCTAGAATAGTTATAAAGGAGATGAGAAAGTTAAGCAAGCCAAACTTCAAGTGATTAGAATGAGGTTTGATAGCTTAAGAATGAATAAAGAAGAAAATATACCAGAATATTTTCTTAGATTAATGAGGTAGAAAATATGATTAGAGGATTTGGAGAAGAACTCATGAATGAAGTAGTTTTCTAGAATGTATTGATATCTCTCCATATGAGATTCAATTCTAAGATCTCATCTACATAAGAGATATCAAACTTAAAGTCTCTTTTAATGAAGGCGCTACATGGAACTCTCACTTCCTATGAGATGAGAATAGAAAAAGAGAAGTTTGAGCAAAAGGAGGTAGAATATAAACCCTCAATGAAGAATAAGGAACACAAATATCACCAAGAATGTTCCAACTATGAATTTGATCAAGAGTTGACTTAGTTTGCTAGAAAGCTAAAACATGGTTTAGGAAAGTATAAGGGAAATCTACCCTTCCAATTCTTTAAATGTGGAAGGTTTGGGAAATTTTCCTCCAAGTTTCCTTATTGAGATAAGACAAGAGAGGAAAAGGATCAGAAGCCCAGAGATAAAGCTCAAGAATATTATAAGAAGAATCCTTTCAAGAAAAAATGGTCTCTACTCCAAAGAGGATAGTTTTGCATTAGAAGGAAATAGGCAAGAGTCTCCAAAAGATGATGTTGATGAATTCTTACTCATGGAATTAGAATCTAAATCTAAATATAAGAACAAATCAAACCTCAAGGAAGAAGAAGATGAAATTGTAGTAGATCTTGAAGGGGAGCTCATCAACGCCCTTGATGAATTAAAGATGACCTGAAGGAAGAAAAATAAAATAAAAGAGAAGTTGTTGTGAGATGAAGAAGGTATGAAGAGTTTGTTTACCAAAGTAAAAAGTTTGAGGAAGCTATTAAGGGTGAAGACAATCTGGCACAACAATTAGAAGAAAAGAAAAATAATTGTAAGAAGCTAGAAGGTGAGAGTAACCTCTCGAAACAATAATTGACCAAGAAATGGGAGAAAATGATTATAAAAATATATAAACAGGAAATTTTGTCTCTAAAACTCAAGCTTGATGATGAAAAAATGGAAGAAGAGGTTTTGAATGGATTAATCATTGGTTGGGAAATAACTGCCATAGTTTAGAAGTAAATATTAGCTCTGAGAACAAACCTTGATAAGTCCAAAATTGAGATGGAATTAGAAAAAACAATTGTTGAAGAAACAAAGAAACTAAACCACGTTATGAACAGTACAAGCCAAGGGAATTCGAACATAGATCTGATCTATTCTCAACATGGATTGCGCAGTAGACGCAGGCAAAATAGTGTAGGAGATTTGAACCCGTAACTTGTTCAGATCTGAGCTAGTTTGTGTGTAGCATGTGGAGATAGTACTAAGTACTTGTGAGGAGTATTTTACTATGTATTGTTACATGTTCTGTATCATTATAATATACAGATAGTTGGGGGTTTTCAGCTGTATGCTTTCCCCATTACATGTTGTGTTGATATGTGTGATTGATGTTTCAATGTGCGCATGCGATTGTTTTTTTTAATTCCGCAATTTGATGATCAATGGTAGAGGAGGTTATGTATTATGCATGCGTTGCGCAAATAGTGTATAATCAAGATAATGTCTGTGAATAAGTGTTATTTTATTCAAATTTCTATAGAACAAATATTCTTCAATCAAAGAGAAAAAATCCAAAAAAAAGAAGTGAAAATTGAGAGAAAGAAAAAATCCTGAAAATTGGTAAAAAAAAGTTCGAAACAACAGTCACTAGGGTTCTAAATTTTTAAGCTACTCGAGTTGTCATTTGTTAGTATGAAGTTTCTTGGAAGTTGCACCAAAATCCTTCACTTATGTTAATCATGACATATAACCCTAACAACAAAAATGAATGGTTTTCATTTCTCTTTAGATCTAAAAAATAAAATATCAAAACCCTACAACAAATAATATACAAATATAAATGAACATGTACCATAAAATGATATATTGAGAATCCAATGGAAATAGTAGAACTTTGATTCTATTATTGAAAAATAAATGTTTATACATGTGAAGAGAATGTATAGACTTGGATCTAGAGATCCCCCTCTTTGGGATGGGTCCTTTGTACCTTATGCTTCAACTATTGATTCAACTCATTGTCTCTCAAAGTGTATGTAATGGGTAAGAAGAAATGATGATGGCCTAAACTAAAGATGGGAGCTCAAATCTCACAAGGCAATAATCAGGACGATGGGAATAGTCATGGCGAAGAATGAGGAGAAAACCATACTATTTATAACAAAATATTATGATAGATCTAGATTTAAGATAATAATAAAAAAATGTTGGAATAAATCAAGATCTAACCGTTAGGAATATTTTATTGCATTTTAGAGAGGGAAATATTATTTAAAATTATCAAATATCTTTATTTAGAAAATTACTACAAAGATGGATAACAGAGACATAGTCCAACTTTAGCCAAATAATTGCACACTTGCATCCATTGCTATTGGACAAGGAGCTTGCATCTAGAAGAAGGTAAATACTGCAATTTTCATCATAATTCCAAGCCAAATAAACCTTTATACATCACCCATTACGCCAGTTCCTCCATCGTACCCTTCTCCATAATAAACAACAAAATAAGTGAGAAAGAAATAAGATTTATAATGCTCATGTATAAACTTTTTATTACATAAAATTTGTAAAATTTAAAAAAAATATTCAAATGTGGGAGAAGTTGGATAGTAAACTGCATTTATTCCCATTTATAAACCATAAGTAAAATTCTTTAAACTAACTAATTAATCTAATTCTGGAAAATCCTTATGTCTTTTAAACCTTTATTAACTAATTAAAATGCCCACTCCCTATGGACATTCAAAACCTACTCCCACCTGTTACAATAACCCTTTATAAAAAAATGGATAGACAAGGATAGAAATGGTTCAAAACGTGATTTACACGAACTCCTAAATTCTAGCACGAAGTTGAGACTTACTACAGGTTGAATAATCTATGGTGATGGTGATGCCCTCTACTATTTCATTATTAAAAATCTAAAAATCTATTATTTCATTAGTTGGAAACGTTCCAATTTTTACAAGTGCGGTGCGCCGGTTGTTCGAGGATCTACATCTCAATGTTTATCCAACCACGTGGAAACATAGTCCGAGGAAGAGAAACCTCGACTTGGCTAAGCGTTTACCGTTTATGCAAGCGCCAATTTTTACATTAACATGCACTGCACTGAACTAAATTGAATTTACATAAATAATAATGCAGGTGAGCACAAACTTCAGGGACGTGTTTGCTTACAGTGGGCCAACCCTAAAAACCATAAATGGGAGACTCACCGTGCTCGGATTCGTCTTAGCTGTCGGGGATATAGGAACAGATGCAAGGGAGCAGTTTCGACAGTGCGGTCTCGGAACAATGAGTATATGAGATTCAGCAAGCAAACGCTCAGTGCACTGCCGACCTTGCAGCAGTTTGAGCAGAGTTGGGAGGTCTCTGCAGAAAGATCTCCGCACCGACAGAGTGACTCGAGGGTGAGTCGTGATGTTTGTTCTGGAGGCCTGTTGGGCATGGAAGCCCCCACATGGCAAGTTTTAGGGCTTAAACACCATTGTAAAGACTTAGCGAATTGCGAGTGTGGGGCGCAATGTTGTAACAGAGTTGTCCACCATTACTTTTGTAAATGTAGTGTCAGATTGAGAGAACTACCCATGGTCGGTAGACCATGGGATTGTATAAATGGATTGATGACAATGGAATATAAGGATAGAAAAGTATCTGAAGTGTAGATTTGTGTCTTTGGGTCATAGAGTAGGAGAAGGCTCTGCAGTTGAGTGCGCATAGTCCTAGTAGTATGCAGTTGAGTGAGCAGACCCCTGCAGCTAAGTGCGCAGGGTAGGTTGATTCTGTAACCATTTGAAACATTAATAAAGAGAAGTTTTACCATATTTCTGTGTATATTTTCCTATTTTATGCATTAAATTATATTGGGTATGAATTGCATGTTTACTTGTTGTTTACTTTGCGAACTTATACAAATATGCTGAGTAAGTGAATGTAATATAAGGTATCTATTTACGTGAATATAACTAACTGTTATAAGGAGATAAGTAAGATCCATGACGTGACTTGGGGAAATAGTGCAGATCACTGCTCCAGCAGTGTGAAAGCCCCACAGTCCCTGGTTAGGGCTACGCGAAGGCAAAGATAATAGGTTGCGAAGGCCATATAGGTCTAGGAATTACGCGAAGTAACATGCATGAAGGTATTCACAATTAGACTAAATCAAACCCCTCAGACATCTCAAGGGTGCGGAAACTTGGTTCCAACATGCCCCCATACTGCTTCGGGTGAGACCTCAGTCTGCGCTGCACGGATTGTTGCTGAAAGGGCTAGTAGTACATTGATTTGTTTGTCTAATTAAACTCCCAACCTGTGTCACGACCCAACAACCCAACAAGATGCATATTGAAGGTAGAGTGTTTGTGGAGAATTTTGATGGCCCGGGTGCTAGTATTGCTATTGGTTGGCATCCAAGTCAACCTTGTTTGACTTACGATGGTTATAATGATGTGGAAGTGATTTGATGAAGTGTTGTAGAGGCGCCAGTGAATTCTGGAGGTCGTGTAGAGGCTTGCGAAGCTTTGGAAGAAGCTTGAGAAATTTATGAGTTGAGGAAAGATGTTTCCCTTCATCCTCTACCCCAGTTGCATGGATGATGAGTCACGGGATGATTGAAAAGCTCCAGTCATTGGTAGGCAGTCCTATGGGAGAGATTGGGGAGATCTATTCGAATTTAAACTGTGTTTCAAGTGTGACAGATTTTTTTCAGGCATTTTTCTCTACATTCCTCACACTGTTAAGCTAATTTTGGCATTGTCGAATGTTCTTGATCAGAATTTTTCAGCATATGGTAGCAAAAGTTCGTGGGTCTGCTAGAAGTTGATCAAAGTTGAAAATATCAAATGGATAGTGGTGTTAGTGGTTGATTTAGTAAAAAATCCTATCTTAACCAAATCTTAAGCCTGTGCAAAAATGGTTAAGTGATCGATAACATGTACAATTTACAAAGTTACTCAACATAGGAAAGTGATAAATAGAGGAAGGTACTAATTGGTTGGTTTTCTTGAGAACGTTAGAGTATTCCATTCTGAGGGTCTCGAGAATGAGTATATATTGCAGCAACGACTCACATTATTTGGAATTTTTTTATCAATGTATTGTGTGCAGAAACTAGAGATAGAGTTTAGAAGAAGATTTATATTTTATGTTTTGATTGTGGCTTAAAATTGGCAGCTTGTGGTGTGTTAGAGAGTAGAGATTGTTGTGACTAGAAGTGTAGAAATAACCCTCTTAAGGCATATTTTTTTTTTAATTTAGATTTGATGTGTAGGATGATGGTGTTCGTGGCTTTCTCATGTTCATCTGATTGAGAACCCATTATAAAACATTTATGAAATGTGGTTTGCATGGAGGAAGTGAAGGTGTGGAGGCTTAAGAGTAGACACTGATTTGTCATATTCAGTAAAAGGAAGATATTTCTCCATCCAGTTGGAGTTGGATAGTCCAATGGTAGTTGGGAGAGGATCGTTGGTCGTGGGAGCTTCGAGCAGATATATTTCGATATATCCATGAGAGGAAACAATTTTCCGGTCTGATGGATGCCATCATAATTTGAAGAGGGTTGATTCTTCTAGCTTATGGGTGTAAGCTAATCCATGTACAATTTGTTCAACAGATTAATAAAATAATTGAGCAGTGCAACAAAAGTAGGGTGGTGTTCTCTCGAAAGGGTTTTGAACATGAATACTTGTGTTCTTATGTGTGCATGCTTGTGTTGATGTTTCTCATGGTTATTATGTTTGAGTTTATTGTTTCTTTCATATTTAGTTAAGGAAATATTGTGAATGGGCATGGTTATTTTTTATTGTGGTAACAATTTTAAAATTGATATAAAGGTCATCACTACTGATTAATCCCCCCTCAATACTCAATACATTTCCAACATAATTTTTTTCTTCTTGGTGGTCAGTCAACAATGCAGAGCCCTAGACGAACTAGTCGGGGAGCGTTGTGGAGATTTTCACACACTGATACCTAAGCCTAACCCCCTCTAAATCAGTTTTTTGGCACACTCTGGTTTTGACCTCGAGATTGTGGAGATTTTCAAGCTTCCTACAAGGACAAATTACTATTTCTCAATGTAAGTGATCGGTGGGGGTTTGTGGAATCCTATCCCAGTGACCCTAAATCTAATTACAAGATTTTTTTTCCCTATTGCCCAATTAGGCTTAATCTATGTGAGTTAAGTTATAATTAATGTGGACTGTTTCAAGTCTTTCCTTAGTGGTTGTAACCAAGCGCTACTTTTATTAGGGTGTGAGTGTGTGAATAATGTGTATGTGGATGTGTTTATTAAATCATGTTTTATGATGGAAATGCTACTGAGAAATAAAGTGCATAAACTATAAATAATAGTAAAAATGAATAGTAAAGTAACAACAAACGGAAGCATACAATTCCCCACGCAAAAATCTACGAAACGACAAGAAAAAATGAGGACAATACAAGCAACCCAAAGAAACGAAAATACCAAAAGATTTAATGCAAAAGGGGCTAGGATCTAAGGCTAGATCTGCTAAAATGATGCAAAAAAATCCAAGAAAAAACATAAAGGAAAGTATTGGAAAATAACATAAATCAAATTGTAAAAAGAAGGATGCTCGTGGCGATCCTAAAGAATAAATTCAACACATGTCTCAAAAGGAAACAAATCATTCTAAAAATTACCTAAAAAGGACTACAAAATGATGGCAACAACGTTGGAAAACAATGGCTAAATGTTCTGCGCACTAGATTCCTCAACTAAACAAATTGTCTCCAAAATGGTAGAGGTGTAATCTAAACCCTAAGGGGATTTTCCCTTCCTCGAAATGAGAAAACATACTAAGAGACTCTAGGCCTAGGGGTGAAAGGGAACAAGAAGAAACCCCTCCTGAGACACGTGCATAACTGTGGCCAAAATTATGAAAAAAAATTGTAGAAATAGGGGGCACAAGTTTTGACATGTTTAATGTGTCCTCAAGCATAAAAAGGCTCAAAACGTCTGTATGGGGTGCAATATTTTGTCAAAAAAAATGTGCTCCATCCCCAAAGGAATTTCTTCGTAAATTTATTGTAAACAGTGTCATCTCTTGCACGAATGGTACATGTGACTTACAAAAAAGACAAGGAAACCCAACAGAACAAATATTCTTCAATCAAAGAGTAAAACTCCAAAAAAAGAAGTGAAAATTGAGAGAGAAAAAATCTTGAAAATTGCTAAAAAATGTCGAAACAACATTCACTAGGGTTCTAGATTTTTAAGCTACTCGATTTGTCATTTGTTAGTATGAAGTTTCTTGGAAGTTGCACCAAAATCCTTCACTTATGTTAATTGTGACATATAACCCTAACAACAAAAATGAATGGTTTTCATTTCTCTTTAGATCTGAAAAATAAAATATCAAAACCCTTCAACAAATAATATCCAAATATAAATGAACATGTACCATAAAATGATATATTGAGAATCCAATGGAAATAGCAGAACTTTGATTCTATTATTGAAAAATAAATGTTTATGCATGTGAGGTGAATGTATAGACTTGGATCTAGAGATCCCCCTCTTTCGGATGAGTCCTTTGTACCCTATGCTTCAGCTATTGGTTCAACTCCTTGCCTCTCAAAGTGTATGTAATGGGTAAGAAGAAACGGTGATGGCCTGAACTAAAGATGGGAGCTCAAATCTCACAAGGCGATAATCAGGACGATGAGAATGGTCATGGTGAAGAACGAGGAGAAAACCATATTATTTATAACAAAATATTATGATAGATCTAGATTTAAGATAATAATAAAAAATGTTCGATAAATCAAGATCTAACCGTTAGGAATATTTTATTTCATTTTAGAGAGGAAAATATTATTTGAAATTATCAAATATCTTTATTTAGAAAATTACTACAAAGATGGATAACATAGACATAGTCCAACTCTAGCCAAATAATTGCACACTTGCGTCCATTGCTATTGGACAAGGAGCTTGCATCTAGAAGAAGGTAAATACTGCAATTTTCATCTTAATTCCAAGCTAAATAAACCTACATACATCACCTATTAGGCCAATTCCTCCATCATACCCTTCTCCATAATACACAACAAAATAAGTGAGAAAGAAATAAGATTTATAATGCTCATGTATAAACTTATTATTACATAAACTTTGTAAAATTTTAAAAAAATATTCAAATGTGGGAAAAGTTGGATAATAAACTACATTTATTTGGATAATAAACTGCATTTATTTGCATTTATAAACCATAAGTAAAATTCTTTAAACTAACTAATTAATCTAATTATGGAAAATCCTTCTATTTTTTAAACCTTTATTAACTAATTAAAATTCCCACTCCTATGGACATTCAAAACCTACTCCCACCTGTTAAAAAGGATAGACGAGGATAGAAATGGTTGAAAACGTGATTTACACGAACTCCTAAATTCTAGCACGAAGTTGAGACTTACTACAGGTTGAATAATCTATGGTGATGGTGATGCCCTCTACTATTTCAAGTGCGGTGCACCGGTTGTTCGAGGATCTACGTCTCAATTTTTATCCAACCACGTGGAAACATAGTCCGAGGAAGAGAAACCTCGACTTGTTTAAGCATTTACCGTTCAATGAATGACGGTAGATTTTTCCGTATGGCCTCCACATCCTTATATATAACACAATAACCAGCCCTAGAGTCTCATAACAAATCAATAGTGGCTATTCTTCTTTAGTTATTTCATATGTTCATTATCTTCTTGTTCTCAAAGTCCATATAAATTAGATTTGTTCTCATACATAGTGTTCATTATTATATTGCGATCATGGCCGCTGTAAATGCATCAGTAATGGCGATGAATGGAGCATCACTCCTGCAATGGAGGCCAGCGGAAAGGTCAACAACCAGTAGGCAGCTTCGAGTAAAATGCATGGCAGGGGTTAGTAATTCTGTCGCTGTTTCTGTATCCACGAATAGAAGGTTTTATGTTATTCTATAAGGTTTTATGTTATTCTATATATAACTTAATTTGGGTCATGTGGATCCACAGCCGGAGTCAAGGCGATCACCTTCTACCCCTCCTGAGACGGTAAGCGATTATGCAAGTGCCAATTTTTGATAAAACTAGCTAAAGCACACATTTACAGAAACTCAAATCATATATTATGCACAAATGGTGTATGTGAAAACACACTCACACACAGATTTACATTCAGATTACTCTATTAAATAGAGTTTCTGAGATCCAACTTATTCCTAATTTAGATAGAGAGGTTGAGAGAATTTCTCAACCATCACAAACCAATTTCTCAAATATGGAATGTAAGCATTAACTCCATTAACTCCAACATCCCCCCTTAATGATTACATTACATGAATATAACAAAATAATCAAGCTTATCAGTAGATGCTCCATCAAGTTGCATCGTAACCCTTGGAAAGGTGTAGTTGGCAAGTTGGATTCCCGAGTTCCCTTCCTCAACTCCCGAATCAAGGACCTCCCGAAGTCAATTACTGGACAACATCCCAATCTATCGCATAACCTCATTAGGAAACCACTTCCACGTCTACCACTAATGAGGGATCCCTCCCTAGATCTGCAACTTCCATACTATCTGGACAACCATCCATATTGAGCCTTACTGTTACTTGATCTTTAAATACCAACATCTCACATACAAATCTTGATTAGGCTTTGACATCGTCGTAATTATACGCACAACAATTCCATCTCTCTTCCAGTTGAGAGTGAAAGCGCTGCAAATTCGACCTCTGCTATGCATATATACACACAGAATATCAATCTCGCCTCTGCCATGCATATACCATACTACTCACTGCGTCATCTCTGTGCTCCTTATCAACATCCTGAAGAATCCTGATGATATTGCTAGCTCCAAATACTCTGTGCACAGTAGCAAACTTGTGAGGATCATTTGGTGGGAAGTAAGGAGCCAGCTGGTGGGCTCCAGTATTGTAGCAATAATGCTACAACTCCTGGAGCTTCCTTCTCTAATTTTATCAACCCGGTAGTTTGTAACAAACTTGGAAGCAACGGTGCTGTATCCACAAGTACTAGCTCTTGCCGCAGCTGTCACTTGGTCAGCTGGCACAAGTTCGCTAGGGCTCAAGCCAACTTCTATATGTTCTCAGAAGAAACTTTCTAAATGATGAACGAAGGCTATCTCAAAGGAAATTAACTTATTTTGCAAGAATGAACTGAAAGCCAACCAAACATGGAAACCCTAGTAAACCCTAATCAGACTAGCTTAATCTTTATGATGCAATGGTGGGAATGCAACTTCCAGAAATGATGCCATTACTTCTAGTGAGATGAGATGCATGCATTTAAACTACTTCCATTGAAGAGAACACGTTTTTGTATTTTTTCTCAAGTGGGTGGAGTCATTATGATTGTGCTTCTTACTGGGTCTTGATAGTGCAGGGGTAGTTAAAAGGGGAGGAAGGCTTGGGAAAGGTCAGGAGGACTCTGAGAGGTTCCAGGGGATCCTTCACATCATTCCACAGAAGTTCACAACGTTCAGGTGCTTGGCAACCGTGTTTGCAGGCTTCTACAGGATGTCTACAGGGGATCCTACAGGAAGCTCGGGATTTCTACAGGAAGTCTGGTAACTTCTACAGGATGTTCTGCAGTCGAAGTTTTGGGTGATGGAGGAGTGAAGGAGCTGTATGGGTGGATAGGTAAGATGACAGAGGAGCTTGTGATGGCCTATGGACAGAGAGATGAGATGGGGAAGGTGTGTGTAAAGCTGGTTGGTCTAGAGGAGGGTAGTAGTAGTGGAAGGTCAAAAAGATTGAGCAACGTGGACAGTAGAAGGGTTGGAAGGCAAATGAGCTGAACAGAGGATGAGTAGGTGGCTTAGGCACGGTTTAGAAGGATAAGAACACGATGAAGTGGTGCTGCGCAGTGTAAATGAAACAAATCACCCTTATCTTGCATGTAAACGAAAGTTCACCAACCTATTCTAACTGTTTTATTAGGAATCAAAGAACAACAATGTAAGTTGAAGGGAAACCGTGCATGATGCTGAACCAAAGAGTCATTACTCAAGATATAATCGTATGGACAATTCTTCAACCGAAAACATTACATCAATACTTGCATGCATATGTTAAAACAGTGTTTTTGGCAGTTGGCACAGTCTACACTTCCGGTCCCCAAACAGAGGTGAAAGTGAGCATGCATTCAACCCTTTTTTGAACTCAACGTAACTTCAATCTCCCTACGCTAATTCTGAACTACTGAAACAACTGCATTCATGAAACTAACCTACATAACCAAACCGAAACAGTCAACTCAGCAAACTGTGTTTTCCAAGTGCATGTAAAGGAAAGAAATGCAATGATAAAAGAAAGACAAGTAACAATACAAAGAAAAGGAGGTCTATTGCTCTCAGGTTGGGCCCTAACCTGAGAGCTATAGCTCCTCTAAGAACTCATAATTGAATCCAAATATGCCTGCCTTTTATTAAAAGATCATAATCATGAGTCTAACAACATGCCAAAATTGGCTTACAAAGAGCAAAAACAGAGCTACAGCTCGTGATTCAAAATCTACAACAAAGGTTCAAGAGTCTTTATCGAAGGCTACAGCCTCAATATTTATACATGATGAGGGCCAAGCTGGCCTCCTCAATTAGTGGGGCTTGGCTGTCCAACTAAAAGTAAACTGTTGTTCCTGTAGAATCCGTTGGCTGCCTTCTAGCTCGGTGGTGATAGTTGTTGGAGCTCGGAGTTGGGGTGGAGATCACGAGGAAGGTCATTCAAGGCCGTGGACAACCTCCCTATAAACCCGCAATGCCACCTTGGCTTTCTCCTTGTCCTCATTTGCGTGGTCTTTGCTCCATTTAATGTCAAAAAACCTAAAATCATCATGTATTAGCCACATAGGCATAATGACTGCCCTTCTTCCTAAAAAAAACACGAATATACTAAGAAATGATGCATAAGTGATAAAAAATGAAGGGTTGAGCAAGGTAAGTAGGCCAAATGAGCCCAAATTGTTACCAAAAATTGGGGCTCATCATCACCCCCCAGCTAAAATATTTGCTCATCCTTGAGCAACTAGTCCAACTCTTCATCCTTCATTGCCTTTACTGCTACCCTTACATCCCAAGCCTCTGTAGTAGTGTCCTCCTTGCTGATATGAAACCTAGCCCTTCTGTTTACCTCTTCCCACTGTTCATTATCATCTGTCTCTGTGCTACCTTCCATCAATCCTAGCAGCAGTGGTGGGCTGAGTTTAAGGCCAATCCATCTAGCCTGGAGGTTTTGCATGGATTTCTTATAGAGGGCTACCCATACCAGAGCTTTCCTCATCCGAGTTGGGGTATGGTACTCACGGATTTTCAGACTTTGTGCCAATGTATTCCATCTGCGTGTGCATGCTTGGACATCATTGTCTCCTAACAGTCTGTCCATGTCCTCAAAATGAGCTATGGCTTGGGCCTGTTGATCCATATATCTTAATGAAGCTTGAGGGTCAGTGGACAAATGTTAGTGTGCCGAGATTAGTGTAACTGGATCCCCCGGTTCTGGTCTGATGAGCAATGGCTCGTTCAGCTCTCGGTTCATGATTGCTTTGGCTTCTGCTGCTCTTTTGTCCTCATGGTTCAGCCATGAGGCAAATGCCATTAATTGCATATCTCCCAAGGCCGTATTGGGATCCCATGAAACTACATTAGGCAGGGCCAGATTATGGAGGTAGAACTCCGCTAATTTGGCCCTATCCTCTGATGAGCTAGTACTGCAAACTTCAGTGAATTGCTGCGGGTCTTAGAGCTGAGAGATACCTCTTTGCGCCAAGGTATTGATTTGGAATTGCAGCCATTGGTCTTCCAAGTACAAGCCATAGGATTTGGCTGGCTGTCTGCATTGGATAGCATCCATGGCCTAGATGGGCATGCAGGCCAATTGTGCTTCTTTCTGCTGCAGCTGTTCTCTGAGAGCTTGCACCTAATTTGTGCTTGCTGTTCTGCTTCCTGTAGAAGTGTGGTTGGCTCCCCAAGACCGGTGTTCAGTTCCTTTTTGCCTTGCTGTTCCTCTGTGGTGTCCTTGGAGGATGTATCTTTCCCTGCCCTCAGCTCCTATAGCTGCAATCTCAGCTTCTGTTTTTCTTCCTGTAGGAACACGCGGTGGCAATTTGCCACATGGTTAGCCATGGAAAATTCACTTCTGGCCTCCTTGAGCTACTCCTGTAAGGGACCTATGTCCGCCACACCCTTTGACTTGGCTATTTTCATCCACGTGTGTGTACGAACTCTTTCTTCCTCTAATGCAAAAAACAGTGGCACAGTAAATTTCTGAGGTATAATTTTGCCAGCCTCTAGAAAGTTATAATATGAACTCAGACTTGGCTGAGGGCTGGGCTCTGGTATATGCTCTTTCTCCACTTCCTTTGGTGGCTCTACTTCACCCTCCCTTGGTGGTGATAAGGGTGCTTCTCCTTCCATTCTCTCAGTTTCTTTAAGCCTGGCTAAGGTTTCCTGTAGAGCATCTTCAACATCATGTAGCCGAGCTTTTTCAGTCAATTGGTCTAACTTTCATTGCCACATAGTTTTCTTCGGGCTCCCCCTCTCATAGGTGATTGATATCCTCGAGGGGGACCTTTCCTTGGGCGAAGTAGGGGCATCTTCAATGATGATCGGGCTGCTGGACGAAGGCTGTGGCTTGCCCGTCTTTATTCTCACACTTCTTCGAGCTTTAAAATATAGAGGGGTCTCCCTCTTTCTCTTCTCCTTTGGCTTAGGAGGTGTGCTGAGGGTGGCCAGCACAGCTGCTTCCTCCCTTTCACGAATGTCAGCTTTCTTCTCCTTGGGTTTCACTTTTTCGGGGCTTCCTGTAGAAGACCCTGTTTTAGTCAATTTCGGGCTTCCTGTAGAAGACCCCTGTTCAGTTAATTTCGGGCTTCCTGTAGAAGCCGGTTTCGGCTTTCCTGTAGAAACAGGTGTCACTGCCTTGGTTTGCTTTGCTGCATGAGTTTTGCTTTTTGACTTGGTTGCGGTCGCTGTCGAGGCACTTTTGCTGATGTGGACCTTCTCAGCCTTGTCCACTCTGCCTTGCAACCTTTTCTCTCTTGCTGTCAAGATGGGTGTGTCATCTTTCTTTTTGTCACCCTTTTTCTCTTGTTTCTTCTCTTGCTTTTTCTTCTGCTCTGTGGTCGGGGTCTTTTGGCCTTTTTCTTTCTTCACTGCGGGCACTGACTCTTTCTCCTCACTGCTAGATGAACCGAGCTCTTCGGTCAGCATCTTTATATCACCATCCTTGGTCAAATTTCTAAAGGCTTCCCATGAGAGAGGAACCTTGTATGTTTGGAGCGCATCCTCCACAAGGAGTTTGATGAGTCCATGGTGGGTTACCTGGTCTGGTGTGCCTTCTTTCAACTTGGTTGCACACTCAATCAGAGACTGTAGTAGAAAGTAAGGGAGACTGAGTTTGTTTTCTACAGGTAGATCCATCTGGTGTTGTAATTCAGTGAGTAACCAAAAATGATACCCGTATACAATGCTAAAACGGCCTTCGTAGGTGATGTAATTCATAATTTGCAGGATAACTTCATTCCACGGTGGCAGTAAACTGGTTCTACGAACCCCATTTTTGTCTTCTGAGAATTCCTCCTCTGGTGGAAAGAATTATTTCTTAGCTTGTTGGCCCAATTTCCTTTCTTCTTTATCCCATGGTAATCCCATTGGGAGCTCTGTAACTCGGCTGATGAATTGTGGGGTGAGTTTGAGGCTTAAACCCCTGAAGTTAACGGTGGCCAATGTTCTAGATTTCGGCCTCAGAGCTTGCAAAAACACTTCTGCCACTTCGTCGTCATAGCCCTGCAATTTGTCACAGAAGGATAACCATTGTGCTCGTGTGAAGAGCTCCACCACCTCAGGATTTTCTCTTAACTTCGTTGAATCAGTGGGTTCCCTTCTGATGAACCCACCCGGCATGGTGAAAAACTGTTGCGTTAGCTGGAGGTGGCAAATGCGGAAGAAATTTGGTCTACTGGGGCAGAGCGTAGGATTACGCCTTTGTCATGCACATAATTCACAAAGCTTATCCCCTGAGAACCTTTAACACGACTAATTACACTGACATCCTATAGGACGACAATTCATGCACAACAGACAACATTTGCAACAATTTTCTACGACCAGACTGTAGACGACGATTCTGCCACCGTCAAAAACCAATTGCATGGAGAGTTCAGGCTTACCTTTTTAATCCGCCACCTTTTGACGTGAGGAACCCGACTTCCTATAGAAACAACTTTTCCTGTAGGAGCAGCGCGCGATTTCTGGGGGATACTGCAGTGGGTCTGCGCTCTTAGTGTTGCTTCACAGGCGTTCTGATGGCCAAAGACTCGGAGTATCGAGCTGCGGAGGGATCCGGATGATCACTCGAGTCTCAAACGGTAAATGATAAATGCATGGGGTGGCAATCTAGCCGATTAGATTTGAATTGGTGGAATCCGTGTCGCGGGGGTGAGTTGTCCCTGCCGGACCGTTGGACGAAGTCATCCCATCATTTGCCTGCGAGTTCCCTTACTGTCACATCATTCCCCGCAGATCTGCCGCCGTCTCTTCTGTTAAACTCGTTTTTTTGACGGGATTGCTCTCACGTGTGTCCTGCCCGTTTCTTTTGCCATGACCGCCACCCAAACATACGACTAGACCATTAACTGATCGACGTGGCTAGTCGAATGGCCATACAATCGTTCAACCCATTCACTTCACACTTGCAAACATTTTCAAAGTAAAATTCATGCAATTTGACGGAAGAGAGGGTCGAGACACTTACCTGTGCGGACACAACGCGATTTTTCGGTTCTTGGACGATGATGAGTGGATTTATTTGCTGCTGGTGGATTTGCACAGGCCCGGAGGTTCATATTCACAAGCTGCTGACGATGGATTTGATGCTTCGGCTGCATGCGCCCGCGTTTTCATTGTATATGGCAAGCGCTGTGAATGGTGTGCACTCTAGCGGGCTTAACTGTTACGGGACTCCTGCAGGATGTCCTATAACAGTTTTTTCCTCCTCGGGTGCATGCTGCACGACGAAGGCAATGGCCCCATGATCACGCTCACAGAGCACATGGATGGCTGGGATGGATATGGTATGACATCTCAGCGTTTTTTCCATCTCAAAAACTACTTTTCTCTTGATAACTCAATGATCTGCTTTGATGGTGTAGGTAACTTCATTGCATGTCCACAGTGATGGTAGAAAGAGGTGACAACAGTGTATAAGGGTGACAACAGTAGCTTGCACGCGTCCAAACCGATCCTTGGTCGTTAGATCTCCTCATAAAATGAATTCTGGGTCGTCCCGGACTTCTACAGGAAGTTTCCTGTAGAAATACAGAACTTCCTGTAGAAAGTTTGCGTTTCCTGTAGAAAGTCTGCACCTTCCTGTAGAAAGTCTGCATCTTCCTGTAGAAGACTCAAGCCGTGATGAAATTGTGCACATGCGTTGGAGAAAATGAGTATTCTTGGAGGAGGTGTTGGTGAGGTCTCCTGGCAGCATGATAAGGATATTTGGCTTTGCATTAAAAGACCTCCTCCCCTTCATAGAACACCTGCAACCTGCATGCATTTTCACATTATAAACTTGCTGTCCTCGCCTTTTTTTGCTTATTGCTTTTTCTTTTTTTTTCTCTTTTTTTTTTTGAAAGATAACAGGGGCGCCTCAATGAGGTTTTCACCCTTGCCATCTGCCTTAAGCGCCTCAGAGAGGTTTTCACTCAAGGATCTTTTTTTTTTTTTTTTAAATCTCTTTTTTTTTTGAAAGACAATAGGGGCGCCTCAATGAGGTTTTCACCCCTACCACCTGCCTTGGGAGCCTCAGAAAGGTTTTCACCCAAGGATCTTTATTATTTATTATTATTATTATTATTATTATTTGGATCTTTCAGGGTATGCCAAAAGCAGAGGCAGAACCCTTCTCTATGACCAACACTGATTTCTCCATAGTTTTGATGAACTCTTGTCTTGAGAGAGGTTTCCTGTAGATCTTCAATCGATGCCCATTGAAAAGCATGGGGATGGCTTCCTCATCAATGGTTCGAATAAGAACAGATCCATTGTCATGGCATTTTTCCACTGCATATGGTCCTAGCCATTTGGTTCTCAGCTTCCCCTTGAAATCTTTGTACCTGGAGTCATACAACAAGGCCCAATCTCCCGGCTGGAATTGCTTGTCATGGAGGTTTTGGTCATGCCACACCTTTCTCTGAAGTTGAACCACTTCTGAGTGAAGGAGGGCCTGCATCCGGTGCTCGTCGAGTCCATTCAGCTGCAATAACCTTTCTTGTTGTGCATGGCTAAGATCTAGATCTAGCTGAGCTGCCATCCTCAAAGTGTTGTATTCAAACTCAATGGACATCAAAGCTTTCTTCCCAAAGACTAGCTCATAAGGTGTGAAGCCGGTGGTGGTCTTCCAGGTGGTGTTGTAAGCCCATGTGGCCTCAACCAGGCGATCTGCCCAATCTTTCCTACTGCTGCTCACCACCTTAGTCAAAATCCCTTCCAATGCTCTGTTGGTGACTTCCACTTGCCCATTTGCCTGTGGATGATAGGGGGTGGAAGTCCTATGCTTGATCTTGTGGTGAGCTAGTAGGTCTTCAATCAAGTTGGATGTGAACTGGCTCCCTTGATCGGTGACCAACTCTCTTGGGTAGCCAAATTTGTAGAAGATGTTCTCCCTTAAGAACTTAGCCACCTTTTCTTCTGTTGCTGCCTTGATTGCTTTAGTCTCTGCCCACTTTGTCAGGTAGTCAGTGCACACAATGATGTAAGACCTTTGCCTCAAAGGAGGGTTGATTGGACCCACAAAATCCATACCCCACTTCTCAAATGGCTCAAGAGTCACTTGAGGTTGGAGAGGCATCTCATCCCTTGGAGTCGGTTTCCCCATTCTTTGGCATCGGTCACATTGGCTGATATATCTTCTGACATCTTGATGAAGTGTGGGCCAATAGTAGCCTACCTGCAGGATTTTGAAGGCAGTCCTCTTTGCTACAAAATGTCCTCCACAAGGCCCATCATGACAGGTGAGGAGGATATCAAATACTTCCTCCTCCCTTACACAACGCCTTAAGATCTGATCAGGGCCAAGCTTGAACAGATTGCCCCCGATCCAAGTAAATGAGGCACTTTTTCTGAT
This sequence comes from Pinus tabuliformis, assembly GCA_031772625.1. NCBI lineage: Eukaryota > Viridiplantae > Streptophyta > Pinopsida > Pinales > Pinaceae > Pinus > Pinus tabuliformis. The sequence goes on along the minus strand of CM062819.1, from coordinate 141,036,188 downwards.
GATTCTTCTCTTCTCCCTTGAAGATAGGTGCGGCGGGAACTGTGCTGAAACAAGGTAGTTTGCTATATCAGCAAACCATGGAGAGAGTACTGAGATAGCAAACAGATGTTCATCGGGCATCTGGTCATCCACTGTTCCCTCCTCATCTGCAGACAAATCCAATCTAGATAAAAAGTCAGCAACAACATTTTCTTTACCTGGTTTGTCAACAATGGTAAAATCAAACTGCTGCAACAAAAGTAACCATCTAATAATACGAGCATTCACATCTGGTTTATTCATTAAATATCTAATTGCAGCATGATCCGTATGTACAAAGGTTTGATAGCCAGTAATATAATGTCGGAACTTGTTCAATGCATGGACCACAACCAAGAATTCTTTCTCGGTTACAGTGTAATTCAGTTCGGCTTTTGACAAGTTTTTGCTAACAATGTAAATGGCATGTGGAAGTTTTTGTTCAACTTGTCCTAAAGCTGCCCCTATGGCTTTGTTCGAGGCATCAGTGTGGATGTGGAAAGGTAGGGCCAAGTTTGGACCTCTCAGGATTGGGGCTGACACCAACTTGTACTTTAATTCATTCAACGCCCTCTGACAATCGTCAGTCCATTTAAACTCCACATCGTTTTCCAACAGGCCAAACAATGGCGAGGCTAGCTTGCTGAAGTCTTTAATGAATCTCCGGTAATACCCTGCTAACCCTAAGAAACTCCGGACATCCCTTACCTTTTGGGGAGGTAGAACCTTCTTGATGAGAGCAATTTTGTTAGGATCCACTTGTAACCCTTGGCAAGAAATGGTATCGCCCAGCACGGTCCCTTCAGTCATCAGGAATTCACATTTTTCAGGACTAAGGGACAGGTTCATCTCGATGCATTTGGTTAGGACCTTTCCCAGATTGGACAATGCTTCCTATAAGTTGGACCCATAAGGAGTGAAGTCATCCATATAGATTTCCACCGCATCATGGACCAGCTCCGAGAAGATGCTCAAGACAGCTCTCTGGAAGGTAGCAGGAGCATTGCATAGCCCAAATGGGAGAACTCGATAAGCAAAGGTACCCCAAGGACAAGTGAAGGTGGTCTTATCTTGGTCTTCCGGGCTGATTTGGATTTGGTTGTACCCGCTAAACCCATCCAGGAAAAAGAAGAACTTCTTTCCTGCCAGTCTATCCAACACTTGATCTATGAAAGGTAGGGGGAAATGGTCTTTCTTGGTAGCTTTGTTCAGTTCTCGGTAGTCCACACAGATTCTCCACTTCCCATTTTTCTTGGGAACCAACACCAGAGGGGACACCCATTCACTATTTGAGATGGGGTGAATGAATCCGGCATCCAACAGTTTTTGCAATTCTTCCTTGACAATGTCCTTAAGGGCTGGATTCATTAGCCTCTGAGGTTGCCTAACCTGTTTACAATCCTCTTTGATGTATATGTGATGGGTACAGACCGAAGGATGGACTCCTTTCATCTCCTTATAGCTCCAAGCAAAAGCATCTAGATGGCTGGCCAACAGGCTACCCAGCTCCTTTTCCTGGGAAGGAGATAGGGAGGAGCTAATCTTTAACGTTCTCTCAGGGCCGAACTCCACATTCTTGACTCTGGGAGTGACAGGGTTGGTGGCACCAAGGTCCACTAAGGTGCTGGCTTGGGCGTCCTCCACCAATTTCTCTAAGGATAATGCACTGGAAGGTGGATTCTGGATCAAAGTCTCAATCAAGTCATCCTCGGTTGGGGGGTCTCTTCTAGTGGTATCTAGGGTGCACAAAGGTGCTGATTACACCTCATCTTCTTCTCCTTCCTCCAACCACAGTGGTAAGTCATGCTCTAAGGAGGGTTGGGCAGGAGGGTATAGGACTAGCTGCTTGGACATAGGACCGTTTTTGATGGTCATGTTTCCTGCACGGCAACTTATGTAAGCATCTGCAGTGACTAACCAAGGCCTTCCGAAAATAAGAGGATATCCAATAAGCTTTGCCTTGGGTTGCAGAACCAAGAAATCTGCAGGGTATTCCCAAGAGTCGACAAAGACCAAGACATCCTCCACAATCCCTTCGGGAGTCACAGTGGAGCGATCTGCTAGTTGCAGTACTGTCGAGGCCTTCCTCGAGGAACCCTGAAGATTGAGTTTGATCATGGTATCCCTGGTCATCACATTAATGGTAGCCCCCAGATCAACCATGGTGTGAGGTATGATGGTGCCATTGATGTGGACATCTACTACAGGACTCCCAGGATCTAGGTACTTTGGGCAGATGACTTGTCCTAACATAAGGTCAGACAGTTGTCCTAAGACATTAATGGTTGAAGCATCTCTCTTTCACCTGCCTGGGTGTTTGAAACACTTTTTCTTAACCCGTTTGTTGTATATTGGCACATCCTTGATGGCTTGGAGAAGTGGTATTTTCACACACAACTGCTTGAGCTCTCCCAAAAGCTCATCCTCCTCTGGGTTGGGTTGTGTGGTGGCTGTTAGTCTCTCAGGAAAGGGTGCAATAGCCTTTGGTTCACTTTCCTGTTTGTCCTCCTCGTCCTCTGGGGGAGGAGGTTGGCGATCCGGAAGAGTCTTTCCAGATCGAAGATTGATCTCCTGGATCTCCACAGCATAGGTAGGGCATGATGTTTCCCCAATGTATACCTGCTGGGCCTGTCTATTGTTGGGGTTCGGGTTTGGTTGAGCATGCATTTGAGGTTGTCTTGGAGGAGCAGGAGGTAATGGTTAAGGTTGAACTGGTCGTGGAGGCAAAATGGCGGGAGGAGTGTTGTACTGGGGCCTCCACCCCGACTGAGGTGCATTCCACTGAGGCTGTGGCCGGGCATGTGAATGATATGAATGAGTAGTGGGCTGAGTAGGGTACTGAGGTGGATAAGACCATGGAGGAGGCATAGACTAGGAAGGATGAGCAGGGGGACCCCAGGAAGGCATATGAGTCGATTGGTTGGGGCTGTAATAAGCTTGGGGTGCCCCTTACATCCCCTGCTGGTAAGGTCTAGGTCCTTGTGGCCTCCTTTGGTTGAGGAAATAGAGAGGTTCATTGGGAGCTTCTGTCCCTTGGTACATAGATTTAAGCCCAGGTAAGGTTGGAAATTGATTTGTGGGATGGTCCTCCTCACAAACGAAGCACACTTCGACCGAATGCAATGGGCATTCGTTCTTAGGGTGTCTCCTTGTACATCTAGGGCAGAAGATAGCCAAGGCCCTCTCAGCTTCTTCCTTCTTCTGCTGGATCCTGAATGTGTCCAGTTGCATGGCGATGGTATGTCTCACCTCACTCTTAAGATCTTCTAATTGATTTGCAAACTCATGCTTGGAGAAAGGAATACGAGCTGAGAGAAGGTTTCCTCTACCTCGTTTCCGAGCTGCCCTAGAGTGCTTTCTGAACACAGTCTTGATGTCCTCATAAGGCAGCTGGTAAATATCTAAAAGGTCTTCAGGGACTCCTCGGAGCAGGACCAACTTGAGGGATTCAGGGTCAAGTGTGCACCTGGCCCGCTTATAGCTAAGTTGGAACCTCTCCTCATAATCCTCTAAGGACTCATCATTTCCCATGGTCATCCGAAAGATTTCTCCCTTGGTTTCCTTGGACCTACAGTAGTCCCGGTACTTGGCATTGAAAGCTTGCTACATCTGAGCCCAAGTGGTGATACTATTCCTAGGTAAGCCCATGAACCAACGTAATGCTGCATCCTTAAGAGTTGAAGGGAAGAGTTTCAGCTTCTGCTCATCTTTAGTATAGTCATAGGTTCTACAAAGGATAGCAAACTCAAACAGGAAGGTATCAAGGTCTTCAGTAGTTAGTCCATGGAAGTGAGGCAGAGCGGAGGGACTAATGTTTTTCATTTTCATGTCCCCATTGGTTTCTCGAATGGGGAAGGCACCTTCTATTCTCTCATCTTCTCCTCTATTGTCAGCCATAGCTTCAGATGGGATGGTCTCTAATTCTTCTTCTGTTATAGGATCTTTGTATATCTCAGGAGGTTCACCTATAGGTTCTTCTGGATCACTGTCACCGAAGAATATAGAAGGGTGACTCAGTGATGTGGTGGGGTTGTTGGGTAGGAATTTGCCTATTTTATCTCGATTCCTACGAGGCATGAAATGGAAAGACTTTTTGATTGCTTTTGTTTTTTTCTTTGGTACCTGCAAAACTGAAACAGATTGATCTACAACTAACTATCTTGCTGAAATAAAAAATGCAGAATTGAAATGAAAGCAGGAAAGGACTAATCTACTTTGCTCAAATGGAATTGCAGGAATGGAAATGCTAGTCTACGCTTGCAGAATTGAAATGCTAATCTATGCTTGCAAAATTGAAATTGTGGAATTGAAATGCTAATCTATGAAAGCAGGAAATGTCTATGCTACTTTTGCAGAATGGAAATGAAATAAACTACTTGGCAAAAGGCGAGAGTAAGAAAACAGAAGAAAAGAAACAATTACTAATACTCTGACGCTTCCCCGGCAACGACGCCAAAACGATGGTGGGCTCCAGTATTGTAGCAATAATGCTACAACTCCTGGAGCTTCCTTCTCTAATTTTATCAACCCGGTAGTTCGTAACAAACTTGGAAGCGACGGTGTTGTATGCACAAGTACTAGCTCTTGTCGCAGCTGTCACTTGGTCAGCTGGCACAAGTCCGCTAGGGCTCAAGCCAACTTCTATATGTTCTCATAATAAGCTTTCTAAATGATGAACGAAGGCTATCTCAAAGGAAATTAACCTATTTTGCAAGAATGAACTGAAAGCCAACCAAACATGGAAACCCTAGTAAACCCTAATCTGACTAGTTTAATCTTTATGATGCAATGGTGGGAATGCAACTTCCAGAAATGATGCCATTACTTCTAGTGAGATGAGATGCATGCATTTAAACTACTTCCATTGAAGAGAACACGTTTTTGTATTTTTTCTCAAGTGGGTGGAGTCATTATGATTGTGCTTCTTACTGGGTCTTGACTGTGCAGGGGTAGTTCAAAGGGGAGGAAGGCTTGGGAAAGGTCAGGAGGACTCTGAGAGGTTCCAGGGGATCCTTCACATCATTCCACAGAAGTTCACAACGTTCAGGTGCTTGCCAACGATGTTTTCAGGCTTCTACAGGATGTCTGCAGGGGATCCTACAGGAAGCTCGGGATTTCTACAGGAAGTCTGCTAACTTCTACAGGATGTTCTGCAGTCGGCATTTTGGGTGATGGAGGAGTGAAGGAGCTGTATGGTTGGATAGGTAAGATGACATAGGAGCTTGTGATGGCCTATGGACAGAGAGATGAGATGGGGAAGGTGTGTGTAAGGCTGGTTGGTCTAGAGGAGGGTAGTAGTAGTGGAAGGTCAAAAAGATTGAGCAACGTGGACAGTAGAAGGGTTGGAAGGAAAATGAGCTGAACAGAGGATGAGTATGTGGCTTAGGCATGGTTTATAAGGATAAGAACACGATGAAGGGGTGTTGCACAGTGTAAATGAAACAAATCACCCTTATCTTGCATGTAAACGAAAGTTCACCAACCTATTCTAACTGTTTTATTAGGAATCAAAGAACATCAATGTAAGTTGAAGGGAAGCCGTGCATGATGTTGAACCAAAGAGTCATTACTCAAGATATAATCGTATGGACAATTCTTCAACTGAAAACATTACATCAATACTTGCATGCATATGTTAAAACAGTGTTTTTGGTAGTTGGCACGGTCTACACTTCCGGTCCCCAAACAGAGGTGAAAGTGAGAATGCATTCAACCCTTTTTTGAACTAAACGTAACTTCAATCTTCCTACGCTAATTCTGAACTACTGAAACAACTGCATTCATGAAACTAACCTACATAACCAAACCGAAACAGTCAACTCAGCAGACTGTGTTTTCCAAGTGCATGTAAAGGAATGAAATGAAATGATAAAAGAAAGACAAGTAACAATACAAAGAAAAGGAGGTCTATTGCTCTCAGGTTGGGCCCTAAACTGAGAGCTATAGCTCCTCTAAGAACTCATAATTGAATCCAAATATGCCTGCCTTTTATTAAAAGATCATAATCATGAGTCTAACAACATGCCAAAATTGGCTTACAAAGAGCAAAAACAGAGCTACAGCTCGTGATTCAAAATCTACAACAAAGTTCAAGAGTCTTTATCGAAGGCTACAGCCTCAATATTTATACATGATGAGGGCCACGCTGGCCTCCTCAATTAGTGGGGCTTGGCTGTCCAACTAAAAGTAAACTGTTGTTACTATAGAATCCGTTGGCTGCCTTCTAGCTCGGTGGTGATAGCTGTTGGAGCTCAGAGTTGGGGTGGAGATCACGAGGAAGGTCATTCAAGGCCGTGGACAACCTCCCTATAAACCCGCAATGCCACCTTGGTTGTCTCCTTGTCCTCATTTGCGTGGTCTTTGCTCCATTTAATGTCAAAAAACCTGAAATCATCATGTATTAGACACATACGCATAATGACTTCCCTTCTTCCTACAAATAACACGAATATACTAAGAAACGATGCATAAGTGATAAAAAATGAAGGGTTGAGCAAGGTAAGTAGGCCAAATGAGCCCAAATTGTTACCAAAAATTGGGGCTCATCACCAGCTCACACTTGTCTCCACACCCCCTTCTTAGTGTCCTGCAAGCAGCACAGGGGGTTGCCACTTTTGTCCTCTGATTTCCCTCACTCATCTTGTAAATCTGTAGGCTCCTTCACATACAGCGCTGGAAATAAACTTCAGTGTCTATTGTAATATCCTCCTTCACTGGAAACTGAAATGTGAAGCCATGAGAGGCGTTTAATAAACGTGCAAGCAGCGGGGCTTGCGTACTCTCCCAAGAAATATGAATTCACCTACCAACGCGTCTAAATTGACTGTTATTTCGCGCAAAGTTTTCAATGTTTATGTAGACAGAAAATGACAGCCAGGCCAATGGATGAGTACCCGGTGATGGTTTGTTTATTAACCTTTCTGACCCCATTCGCCACCGTCAAACTTTAGGAAGAATGTATCCTTACGTCGCCTCGTCTTGGTAAACCGTATCTTTATTCCGCCCAGAAGATCGGGATTGCAAGAAAATTGGATCACGATGTCATTTCACAAAACAAACAGTATGTTAATCACAAAGCCAGCCACGATGGGCACTGTATTCATATAAACTCTGATGGTTGATGAGATATGAATCCCAGGAAGAGAATTTCGCCTCTAAGTCTGAGTTGCTGCTACAAATGAATCCGATTCATAAGAAAGTACCCGTCCTCATCCACAACGGTAAGCCTGTCTGCGAATCTCTCATCATTCTCCAATACATAGACGAGGTTTGGCCGGGCACCAATTCCTTCATGCCGTCAAACCCATATGACCGAGCCCTTGCAAGATTCTGGGCAGACTTTCTTGATACTAAGCTAACCCCATAACAGAGAAACGCTAGAAACACTAGAGACGGAATTAATTTGAAACAACACAGGTTAATTTGAAACAACACAGGTTCAGATCTAGCTCTGATACCATGATAAAACTAGCTAAAACACACATTTACAGAAACTCAAATCATATATTATGCACAAATGGTGTATGTGCAAACACACTCACACACAGATTTACATTCAGATTACTCTATTAAATAGAGTTTCTAAGATCCAACTTATTCCTAATTTAGATAGAGAGGTTGAGAGAATTTCTCAACCATCACAAACCAATTTCTCAAATATGGAATGTAAGCATTAACTCCATTAACTCCAACAATTTTTACATTAACATCCACTTCACTGAACTGAATTGAATTGACATAAATAATAATGCAGGTGAGCACAAACTTTAAGGACGTGTTTGCTTTCAGTGGGCCAGCCCCAGAAACCATAAATGGGAGACTCGCCATGCTCGGATTCGTCTCAGCTGTCCGGGTGGAGATAGCGAGCGGGAAAGACCTTGCCGCCCAACTGGCCAGCGGAGGAGTTCCACTATTTATTGGAAGCGTGGTTCTCTTCACGCTTTCTTCTCTGATACCCATGTTCAAGGGAGTGTCCAAAGAGAGCAAATCACACGAAATAATGTCTTCTGGGGTAGAGATGTTGAATGGGCGTTTTGCCATGATTGGCCTCGTTGCGCTGGCCTTGACTGAATACCTCAAGGGAGGTCCTCTCATCTCATGATCATCATCAGCTCTGTTGCAAACTTCATAACCCTCTTAGTGTAGGTTGTAATCGAACCCAACTTGTATTCACTCTGCTATCACGAGATGGCACTGTAACAAATTGTTTTGGCAGTTTGTGATATATTTGACAAGTTCATTCACAATCAATCATATAAATATATTTCTGATCAGTACATCCTTGGCAGAAACTCTGATTACAATTTGGCACGTTAATCTTGAACAGATATTGAAAAGATATTAATTGACACCAACCATTACCAGGTTCCTAACAAGTTGATCTAACTTGGATGGATAAAAACAAGCATAGAGATCAGTAACACAAACAAACTTTTATTCATTTGGGACTCGTAAATTTCTAAATTCCATACTAACTAATATCAATAATTATTCCAAAAATACTAGTAATTATTCCAAAAGTGCACCAGAAGAACTAAAATTTTTTAAATTGCAAAAACTGTATAAGGAATTTATTAGTACATATATGCCATATGTTATATGTATTTACATATTTAAATTTAAATAGATATTATAAAAAATAATATTTTAGTTTTATAAATTTTTATTATACATTAAGTTGTACATATTTATATATAATTATTTAATATATTTCTGTATATATATATAAATTATTTCTATAATTTAGAATATATATATATATATATATATATATATATATATATATATATATATATATATATATATATAAACATTTGTATTGATATATTTTTAACAAAATACTAAAATTATAGAATAACCAATGTTAGAAAAAATCATTTAAACTCAATTAAAATGAATGGATTAAAAAATCTATGGTTTATATTATATTATTAATTAATATTATTTTCTAAAAACTAAATAAAATCTATTTATAGTGTATTTTAATTTATATATGAATGAAAAGTGGTGATATTTTAATTTCATATATAATCCCAATTAAAAAACAAATTTGATACAGCATTCATAAAATACCCAAAGTAAATGATAAAAGCATAGTGTGCAAAATTTAAGGAATAAAAAAAGCCATTAAATTACCCTGACCAAAAATTATTTCTTTTAACTAGAATAGTACACATAAAAGAGAATCAAATATGCTTAAAATCATGGAACTTGGTTGAACAAATGTACTTGTATTAGTGCCTGTAGTTTCCATGTCAAATGGCTAGGCATTTGTGTATAATTTTTTTCGTTTGTCAGGAGTTGTTGTACTCTTGGAAAATGGTAAGCTTTACAGATCAATTAGATGGCCACACAGTTTAGTTATGGGCTTTTATGCTAGTCCCATAGGGATGCACTGCAAGACTTGACAAGCCTCTTTTATGGTTATTTTTATCCCTGTAATCGATGGCTATGTTAGCAAGTATGAGCATTGAAACTTGAGAGTGATTCAGGTGAGAAAATGCCATTCAAAGTAAATATGAATTTATAGTTGGGCAGGACTCTCATGTTCTTGTTAGGGACATAATTCAAACTACTTTAATTCATTATAAATTGTTGTAAATAGCTCAAATCCATTAAAATCAAGCGAGTGAAGGTCTCAGAGGCTTTAGAACCCTTGAGGCCACTCTGTTTCATCACCCATACATTAGATTTTTTGCAATTACTTGTTGAAATTTTTTCCATTTGATGATGGTAAACGTTTTGGAGTTACAAGAGACTTGATTCAAGCTAATGAATGATAATTTTGGATTAAGTTAAGACCTAGTGCATTTGTGATTCCCATGCCTAGATAACTAACAGGTGCATTAAGCATTTGGATAATTAACACAAACAAATTCATGCAGGTTGCTAGTGCATTTTCTTGTGATTTCCATCTCTATTGTTTACGATTCCCATCCCTGGATAAACAATTGGCAGTTTATGTATTACTCCCTCAATAAACAATAAATATGATTTCCATCCATAACTCGTGTTTTCGATATCCCATGCCTTAATATTCCTATCACTAGTGGTGCATTTGCAATTTCCATTTCTAGGTTTTACAACCTCCTTGCAACTGAATAGTTTTGTTACGTGGAAGGAAGCCTCATTTCGAAGACACTCAGGGTTAGAAAAAACAAATGAAGTTGTATAGGTTTAAAGAAAAATATGCTTTAATTCATAGGTCTAAAGAAAATAAATTGTTCCAAATTGTTGTGACCAATCAGGCCATACCCAAATTCATAACTATTAAATAGACATCATCATTATAAGTTGTATACACTAGCACTCAAGCTTAGGCACATATTCAACCTCCACTTCTCCATGAGGAAACCCTAATCTCTATGTGTGCATTATCAGGCATTTTAACTTCATAGACCACATCAAGTTCCATAATGTTGTAGTCCTCATTCATAATGGTGGTACTCATATTTTCATTCATAAGAGAGTGGTAGAATAAACCCATTGTTTTTAATGCCTAGGACACAAATTTTAAATCATGATCCCCAATTGAGGTATAATGTACTATGGGGGAAAATGTGAAAATGTCAAACTCTATATCGGAGACTATCAACTCAAATCCCATTTATTTTCCATTGATATGGGTGGCTATGATATAATATTGGGGGTAGAGTGTCTATGTAAGTGTCCTAAGTCTGTCATTTCAAACTTCCTTTTAAGGCTAGACTTCACATGGTTTATAAGGTTGGGATCACTACCAGTCAGGATAAGATCACCAACATAAAGAACAAGAATGATAAGAGACTTACCCACTTTCTTGGTGTAGATAGTATTGTCAGAATGACACCTAGAAAAGCCATTTTCTAAAAGAAAGTTATCCATTTTGGCATACCAAGCTCGAGGAGCTTGCTTGAGACCATAAAGGGATTTCTTAAGCCTACATACAAGGCTGGAGTCTGTTTGTATAAAGCCAATAGGTTGTTCCATATAGATTTCCTCATGCAAGTCCCCATGCAAGAAGGCGGATTTAACATCCATCTGATGGACTTCCCATTTGAAGGAGGCAGCAAGGGAAAGAACAAGGCGGATAGAGTTCGTTTTGGCAATAGGGGAGAAGGTTTCACTATAGTCAATGCCTTCAACTTGTGAAAAACCCTTAGCAACAAGACGAGCTTTATGTTTATCAACTTTCCCATCTGGTCCATACTTGGTTCTGTAAACCCATTTGCATATAACAAGTTTTCGTCCCTTTGGTAGAGGAACAAGATCCCATGTATCATTTGCCAATAATGAATGATATTCTTCATTCATAGCTGCTTCCCAATCTGGATGGCCTGAAGCTTCTGCAAATGTGTCAGGATCATAATTCATTGAAGATTGAGCCAGTAAAGAAGAGGCTCTCTCGAACTGAGAACGCGTACGTCATTCATCTGTAGGATCACCGGCAAGATCACCTGCTGCATCTCGAGTAGCATAGACCCATTTTGGAAGCTGAGGAGCTGAAGGAGGATCCTGAGAAGGTGGGGGAGGATTTTCATCCTCGCTTTCATCATCTGAAGAAGAAATATTTTCAAAAGTAGAAGAGATTGGGAAAGGAGAGAGAGAGAGAGGGGGGTTGATGCTTTGGGTTGCGTGCTTGCTTTGAGAAAGATCTCTTTCCCTACAAAACAAAAAACACAAAACCCTACAAAAAAAATGAACCATGCAGCTCGAAGTTAGCTTTAGCCGGAAACTAGATATTTTCAAAAACGAACCTTGCGGCTCGAAGTTAGCTTTAGCCGGAAACTAAATATTTTCCTCAAAGTTTCTAATTTTCCGAGATCACACTAAGGCGCAGTGGAAAAGAGCATACGCATGAGAAAAATCCTTCCTTTCTGTTTCAGATTTGCCCAGATTGCACAAAGTCGCAGGGCAAAGAACATACGTAGAAATGAAAGGTATAGATCTGGTAATAAAAAAAGCTAAATAAATCGAAAACCAAAATAAACAGAGAGAAAATAACTGTAAACTGCAAATAAACATTGTATACCTCCAGATCTTAAAAATGACGCAGCTATGGCTACCAGAAACCTTTTCGCGTGAAACGAAAGGGGTTCCTCGCTGGAACAGATGCTTCCAACACAACAGAGCAGTCCTCTCGGCCTAAAAGCAGTCAAAAACAGTAGATCTAGGAAACGGTAGTCGGATGCAATTCTACCGACTTCAGATTTGGATCACCAACGGACGCGGCCCTCAAATAGCTCTGATACCATGTAGGAATTTACAGGGTAAGTTCCTCAGACAGAACACCAAAGGACACCGCTCACAAACAGATCACAGATCAATACACTAGTACTTTTGACGTGGTTAAAACCCTCATAGAGGGAAACAGTGCACGGCCTGAGCCAACGCGGCCACTTCAGGCAATTTATTAATAAAAGAATGAAAATTTACATAAGCTTCTCTCATGCACGGTTAACCTAGAAATGACCCTCCATGCTTTTTAAATAGAGATCATGGACCAATTGGGTGTTAAGCCACGGATCAAGTGTCGATAATACCAAGGAGAGAATGAACCGTCGGATCACTACATATCGTGACCGTTGGATTGTAAGTTACAAAATGTACATGGTAAAGAAACATACTTTACCTAACTCTATACCTAACTCTTATACTAGACCAAGTTGTACTTAACTATTTCCTATGTTAGGGTTATATGTCACGATTAACATAAGTGAAGGATTTTTGTGCAACTTCCAAGAAACTTCATACCAACAAATGGCAAATCGAGTAGCTTAAAAATTTAGAACCCTAGTGACTGTTGTTTCGAATTTTTTTTAGCAATTTTCAGGATTTTTTGCTTCTCTCAATTTTCACTTCTTCTTTTTGGATTTTTACTCTTTGATTGAAGAATATTTGTTCTGTAGAAATTTGAATAATATAACACTTATTCACATATATTATCTTGATTATACACTATTTGCGCAATGCATGCATAATACATAACCTCCTCTACCATTGATCATCAATTTGCAGAATTTAAAAAAACAATCGCATGCGCACATTGAAACATCAATCACACATATCAACACAGTATGTAATGGGGAAAGAATACAGCTGAAAACCCCCAACTAACTGTATATTATAATGATAGAGAACATGTAACAATACATAGTACGATACTCCTCACAAGTACTCAGTACTATCTCCACATGCTACACACAAACTAGCTCAGATCTGAACAAGTTACGAGTTCAAATCTCCTCCACTATTTTGCCTGCCTCTACTGCGCAATCCATGTTGAGAATAGATCAGATCCATGTTCGAATTCCCTTGGCTTTTACTGTTCATAACGTGGTTTAGTTTCCTTGTTTCTTCAACAATTGCTTTTTCTAATTCCATCTCAATTTTGGACTTATCAAGGTTTGTTCTCAGAGCTAATCTTTGCTTCTAAACTATGGCAGTTATTTCCCAATCAATGATTAATCCATTCAAAACCTCTTCTTCCATTTTTTCATCATCAACCTTGAGTTTTAGAGACAAAATTTCATGTTTATATATTTTTATAATCATTTTCTCCCGTTTCTTGGTGAATTATTGTTTCGAGAGGTTACCCTCATCTTCTAGCTTCTTACAATTATTTTTCTTTTCTTCTAATTGTTGTGCCAGATTGTCTTGACTCTAAATAGCTTCCTCAAAATTTTTACTTTGGTAAACAAATTCTTCATACCTTCTTCATCTCACAACAACTTCTCTTTTATTTTATTTTTCTTCCTTCAGGTCATCTTTAATTCATCAAGGGCGTTGATGAGCTCCCCTTCAAGATCTACTACACTTTCATCTTCTTCTTTCTTGAGGTTTGATTCGTTCTTATATTTAGATTTAGATTCTAATGCCATGAGTAAGAATTCATCAACCTCATCTTTTGGAGACTCTTGCATATTTCCTTCTAATGCAAAACTATCCTCTTTGTAGTAGAGACCATTTTTTCTTGAAAGGATTCTTCTTATGATATTCTTGAGCTTTATCTCTGGGCTTCTGATCCATTTCCTCTCGTGTCTTATCTCAATAAGGAAACTTGGAGGAAAATTTCCAAACCTTCCACATTCAAATAATTGGAAGGGTAGATTTCCCTTATACTTTCCTAAACCATGTTTTAGCTTTCTAGCAAACTAAGCCAACTCTTGATCAAATTCATAGTTGGAACATTCTTGGTGATATTTGTGTTCCTTATTCTTCATTGAGGGTTTAAATTCTACCTCCTTTTGCTCAAACTTCTCTTTTTCTATTCTCATCTCATAGGAAGTGAGAGTTCCATGTAGCGCCTTCATTAAAAGAGACTTTAAGTTTGATATCTCTTATGTGGATGAGATATTAGAATTGAATCTAATAGGAAGAGATATCAATACATTCTAGAAAACTACTTCATTCATGAGTTCTTCTCCAAATCCTCTAATCATATTTTCTACCTCATTAATCTAAGAAAATATTCTGGTATATTTTCTTCTTTATTCATTCTTAAGCTCTCAAACCTCATTCTAATCGCTTGAAGTTTGGCTTGCTTAACTTTCTCATCTCCTTTATAACTATTCTAGAGCTTGTAGCATAATTCCTTAGTTGACTTACATTGAATTACTTTTACAAGGTCATATTGATTAAGGCCAAAGAGAATTGCACTCTTTGCCTTTTCATTGTTCCCATAAACATTTTTATCATTTTCATTTGTAGGAGGGGTTTCTTGGACAATATAATCAACTAATACAAAACTCCAAACATCTACACCTAGGGACATGCGATAGGCTTCCATACTGACTTTCCAAAATACATAATTTGTACCATCAAGTACTGGTATCTTACTTGAATAAGCATCCTGACTTTCTGGTTTAGCCATGATGCCCTATCAATTTACCTTTTAGTGGTAACGTTATTCCTAAAGGAACCTGTATCTAATACCAATTTTTGGGATCATGATTTATGTTACACTAGAACTCACATGTCTTAATAAACAGACATATTTCTAGAGCTAACAGATCCTCAAGTGATGGCTAGGGACATGTCATGAAACAAATAGGCAGCATTGCCAAGTACAGCAAGGGGAGCTATAATTTTACCATGATTGTTCACAATTATTTTGCATTATCATTTATTTCCTAAAAATTCGCTTAAAATCGAAGTGTTTTAGGATGGAGATAATCATGGATATCCAAACCTAGGAGCCCAAAAGGCACCTTTGGAATCCTTCATAAAAAATTGGTCATCTCGAAAGAGTTTCAATGAATTATCAGCATTCTCTATGTGTAGTTCCAATGCTTTATTGTAGACCATAATATCGTCAAAGAAGCCTAGAAAAACTTGCATAGAAAGGCTTTGAATTTTTTTTCATGAGGCTCTAGAAGGTTGATGAAGTTTAATAAATATTGAAAGTAATCACAAAAAACTCATATTGACCTTCATATGTTTATTATTGAAAAAATTCTCTCCATGATTTTCATCTATAAGATCACTAATAATTAGGATGCTTGCACTAGGTTCCTTCCTTCTTTAATATCAAGACTACTACTCATGAGTAAGGGCTTGTAGTAGGTTGTATGACCTCCACCTTCAATAGTTCTTGAGTGATATTTTTTCTTATATCAATTTGTGCAAAATGGAGTTAATAAGAATGTACATTTTGTGGTTGAATTCCTAGGATCAAGGGAATGTTATGTTAGTGCTTTCTTTAAGAATGGATAAACTTAGTCTTTCATGTTTGAAAGACTTGATGATTTTTGTGAAGGAACAATTGAAAATTTAAGAGTATTTCTTATGTCAAATTATAGATTATCCATAACTTATATGGAATTAAATTGGCAAATAATTCTAGAGTGGCCTTTATTTAATAATTTTTCCATACTATGGCCATTGACTATTTCAAGGGACCTTACCAAAATCCATTGAAGGGTGTATACATGTCCCCCTTTAGAGAAATCTATATAGATTTCTTTCAAATACATTATGAGGGTTCCCAATGTGCATAGACACTCTACCCCCAATATTATATCATAGCCACCCATATCAATGGAAAATAAATGGGATTTGAGTTGATAGTCTCCGATATAGAGTTTGATATTTTCACATTTTCCCCCACAGTTCATTATACCTCAATTGGGGATCATGATTTAAAATTTGTGTCCTAGGCATTAAAAACAATGGGTTTATTCTACCACTCTCTTATAAATGAAAATATGAGTACCACCATTATGAATGAGGACTGAGGAGTGAGATGGAGATCCATGAATGTGAAGGTATAGGTTAAGGGTTATTGAGGTTCGGTAGAGCCGCAGGCCATAGCTTTAACCGGCCTGATCACTGTACCGGACAAGGTGAAGAGCACGCGTCGTTTCTTCTTCCGTCACTGTTAACCTGCCTGTTGACCGATATGGAGGGACTTATGGAAACAGATCTGGTGGATTACACCGAGGATCCACTGGCAGACCATATAATATTTAGCAGCCCTATGTTTGCGGTGCCAGTTTCTGTCCCACCGACTGATGCGGAACCTTATTCCCTTGATACCACACCAGTGGTTTCACTGCCTGACCCGTCCACAATCTGCACTTCTGCTTTGCAGCCCGGTCTTGAAGCCTCGCATCTCTCGCCTAGCTCGGCTCTGTTTCTCTCATCCCACTCCCCCCATTCACTGCCCTTCGATCCGCGATCCCCTCTGCCCCAGGATCCTGCGACCGCTCAGGAAGGTGCCCAGGTGACGAAAACACAAACCCTACCGGATTCAGGGACTCGGCCTTCTGGATGCTTTGGCACCCCGGCTATCAATGTTAAACCCTCGAATCCCTCCCCTCCTGTCGGTGTAAAAAACCCTTTTGTCGACCATCCGTCGGCGCCTCGCACGAAGAAGAGGAAGTCCAGGTGTATCAGAGCGACGACCAAAGATATTACTATCACTTTTGGCGATCCATCGAATTTAGGGGAAACTATGGGCATGGCATGAACGGTGTTGGTAGGACATGTGCGAGGTCGTGCCTACTCTGCAGGAAGATTGACGCAATGGGTAAAAGAAATCTGGGGAGCCCTACTCAAAGAACTGTCGGAGGTTCATGTCCTCCCACGAGGATGGTTCTCCCTCCACTTTGCGAAGGAGGTCTACACGGATTTAGTACTAGCAAAGTACTGGAACATCGAAATGGCACCAATATTGCTAAAGAGATGGAGCCCCCTTTTTGATCCTGAACATGAACAGATAGGAGCCGGACCACTGTGTTTGCGCTTGCTAGGATTGTCGCTACAGTATTGGAGTGAGGAAGCACTCATCAGAATCGGGAATGCCTTGGGCACGTATCTAGATCACGACCGCACGTATGTGGAAACAAAGAAGCGAACCCTAGCTCGTGTGCTGGTATACTTGGATACTCGCGAAGGACTGGAGGAAAAGATCACTCTGCAATGGGGAAATCACAGCAGGACTCAAATCCTTGACTATGAAGGCGTCCCGTTGCGCTGCAATCGATGCCACCAAGTGGGACACCTATACAAAGACTGTCCGCTAAACAAAAACACTGAGGACTCTCCAAATATTACGCCTATACCGTCCAGAGGAGTCTCACCTATCATACCTCGACCATCTCAGGGTATCGCATCCGCTCGGGATTCTCCAGAGGAAGCTGGAGCGCAGCGGATAGACTCGCCTTCTCCAACGATGATGAGGGCTCAGGCCGCAGCTACAGCCGCACACACCTCGGGCACTGTTCTCACCCCTTCTTCAATCTCTCTTGGCACCTCCACTGATTTTGTTATATTAAATGCATCTTGCACCATGGCTCAATGCACTATCCCACCTCCTCCCTTGGTCACCTCTACTGCTTCTCCTTCATTGCCTCTCTCCTCCTCGCCATCCTCATTGTCTTCCTCCAGAAAGTCCACCACCCACCCATATTCCCTTCGCCCTCGGCCATCTCAAATGGACTCATCTGGATCACAGGCTGGCTTGGGCATTGTCCCACTGGGTTTGGGATCTCTGACCTCCCCGGGTATAAAATCTGATCTATTCAAAGCAATCTGATGGGCGGGAGCGGAAGTCGCTACTGGGCGACAATCCACCATTGACGGGGTCCTTAGAGCATCCATTGCCCCGAGGAATGGTCCCCCATGAAGTGTTTATCTTTCAACTGTCGGGGCCTGGTTAGTGCCCAAAAGAAACTAGCCCTTCGGAGGCTCTTCGAGATCGAATTGCCTGATATTATTCTCCTTCAAGAAACCCGTGGTTCTGCCGAGGCTATATCTCTCACCTTACACTCACTAGCCGCTAGATGGAAGTTCCTGGCAATTGATGCAATCGGTAGATCGGGGGGACTGGCGATCGGTTATAACCCTAAGACTATCAGGATGGAAGCCTTCTGGGGAGGACAAGGTTTCATGGGAGTGGACTTTTTTGCCGCGGATCTTGGCCGGTCACTCCGTATTGTGAATGTATATGGCCCCTGCCAGCAGAGGGAAACCTTTTGGAGGCATCTCCTCAGCAGGAATCTAATGGCACCTGATCACACCATTGTGGGAGGAGATTTAAACTTTTCCATGGGTTTTCGTGAATCATGGGGCTCCATGGCTCAGGTGGATTCCATCATAGAATTCATGAGAAATATCCTCGAACAGAAAAATTTCATAGATATCCCCATGCAAAAACCCATGCCTACGTGGAGAAATAGGTGGGTGGGAGCAGCAGCATTAGCACGAAGGTTGGACAGATTCCTGATGAAAGGCCCCCTGATCCATCAGTTACATTTTTTCAAGCAATGGGTGGGATCTGGGGGCATATCAGATCACTCCCCAATATTAATGGAAATCCTGGGCCCTCAACAGAAGCCAAAAGCACCCTTCAAATTCAACCAGGTCTGGCTACAGGACCAAGACTTCTTAAAATTAGTCTCAGATTACTGGAGGGCTCACCCCATTGATAGAGAAACATCACTGGCCAAGGGCTTCTGTAAAAATCTCACTGAGCTAAAGCATATAGTTATTAATTGGGCCAAAGAAAAGAATGAAAAAGAAGATGCACAACTTACACAAGTGGAAGAAGAGTTGAGAATTCTCCTGGATGAGCAGAATTTGGGTTTCATAATGGGAGACGATAAGTCCCGTCTGGTGGAGCTGGAAAAACAGAAGATCAATATTCTCAGACAAAGGGAGGAAACACTCAGATTGCGTAGCAGGGCAACATGGCTAAAAGCTGGGGACAAAAACTCAAGATTTTTCCACAACTATGCAAAGGGAAGGAAAGTGACAAATACTATCTGGAATATTCCCTTACCCGAAGGAGGCCTGGCGGACTCCTTCAATAAGCTCTCACAGCTTGGAACATCACACTTCAGAGGCTTGTACAAAAGCCCAGCAGGCACAAACTTGGCAGAGATCATCAATGTGGCCACACACTTTCCTAGATTTGCAAGCGAGGAGGACACTACAAACCTCATGGCCCCTGTAACCATGGAAGAACTAGAAAGCACACTCAAATGGTTGAAAAAAGACAAGAGTCCTGGGCCAGACGGCTGGACTATTGAATTCTACATTGCCTTTTATGATCTGATGGGAGGAGATCTGCTTAGGGTGATCGAGGAAAGCAGAACATCCGGCTGCATATATAATGCTATAAATTCTACTTTCATAGCCCTCATCCCTAAAAATGACTCCCCTGCCTCCTTTGATGACTTCCGACCCATCTCACTATGCAATGTTCTCTACAAGATCATCTCAAAGATCATCGCAAACCGGATCAAACCTATTCTTTCAAATCACATTGCTCCCCAACAATTTGCCTTCCTGAGAGATCGGCAGATGCATGAGGCCATTGGATCCGCTCAGGAAGCCCTTCATTCCATCTGGACCAAACATCTTAAATGTATTCTCCTGAAGATCGATCTCTCAAAAGCTTTTGACCGAGTCAGCTGGCTATACATTAAGATGATCCTCATCCACCTGGGCTTTCCTCTTCCCTTCATTAATTGGATCATGGCGTGTATAACTACCCCCTCGTTTAGCATACTTATTAATGGATCCGCATCCCATTTTTTCCACTCTGAAAGGGGGCTGCGCCAAGGATGCCCGCTCTCACCTCTTCTATTTTTACTGGTCATGGAAGGACTGAGTCGTTTAATCATTGATGCAAAAAGGGAAGGAGCGCTCAGGGGACTCAAAATCACAGAAGAATGCTACCTCACTCACTTGTTGTTTGTAGATGATGTACTTATTCTTTTGGATGGTAGCATCCAAGACTCATTGACTTTCTCACGCATCTTACAACTCTTCTCACAAGCTACTGGCATGATGGTTAATCAGATGAAATCTTCCATTACTCTAGCTCGGACCACGATAAACGAATCTCATACCACCCGACAGGATTTCCCTTACAACATTCAGGCTTTGGATAGTGGCCTTAAATATTTGGGTTTTTGGTTAAAACCCACATGCCAGAAGATTGCAGACTGGGTCTGGCTCGTATCGAAAGTGGAAAAAAGACTCTCCTGTTGGAGTCACAGATACCTCTCGAGGGCAGGACGGTTAGTTCTCATCAAATCAGTGTTGGAAGCGACCCCGGTTTTCTCGATGGCACTTGCCTGGATACCAAGACACATATTGGCCAGACTACAACAGTTATGTAACAGATATCTTTGGGCAGGAAGTCAAGACAAGCGTATATTTGCCTGGATCGGATGGCAAAAGATAGCACTCCCGAAGAAATGGGGAGGTTGGGGGTTAAAAGAACTACCTATCTTCGCTCAAGCACTGGCAGCGAAAATGAGCTGGGCACTGTTAACGTGTCAGAGCTTATGGACACGCCTCTCATATCACAAATATATATGGCCGCACAGCATACTGGAATGGGTTAGACTCCCAAATTGGAACAAATCTGGCATATCATCTATTTGGAAAGCACTACTATTCTCACTTCTTTTAATCAGAGACAATCTGGTGTGGCGCATCAGAGATGGTACCCGGGCCCGGATCGGTATAGATCCTTGGACAGGCAGCGGTGGGAGGCACATTCTCTCACAAGATTTGGTGGAATATCTACTTACACAAGACATCAGAGTGATTGCTCAAATCGCGGATCATGAAAATACAGACATATTCCAGCAGGCATGGAGGACAGCTCAGCAATTAAGCCTGCCACGAAGATGGCAACAGGAATGGCAGGCATACAGAGAGGCCCTGATCGAATCACACATCAGAATCACAGAGGGGCCAGACAAACTCATTTGGAATCAGACTGATAGTGGAAATTACACTCCAAAGGCTGGCTATGTACACCTCATTAGCCATAAGAAACCTGAAGTCATAACAAGCTGGTGGCATAGCATTTGGAAACTCTCGGCAGCGCCGCGCTCAAAACTATTCTTCTGGTGTATCCTGAGGAACAAGGTACCCACAGGAGAGCAACTAATGCACAGGGCATAGTATGGACCAACTTGGTGTGTATTGTGCAAAGAAGCCACTGAATCAACGGACCATCTTTTTATGAGGTGCAGAACTATGCAGGACCTTTGGACAAACCTCAAATCCTCCATTAATTATTCTGGACACTGGGAAGGTACAGACCTTACGGAAGCCTGGGTAGATTGGGAGAGAAGACACAAAGGATCGAAGACCATAAATCTTCCATTAATAGTAAATTGGCACATATGGAAATCGCGAAACCACATCATTTTCGATGATAAACCTGTTCATTGGCCAATGGTGGAGGCTGGTATCATTGCTGCATATAGAGAATTACCAGATCCCCCCCCTAAATCACACCACCCACAACCTCCCCCCCCCCCCCCCCCCATGCATTGATCAAAACACACCATGGGCTTACTTTGACGGCGCTGCAAACCTACAGGGCTGTGGGGGCGGATTTATCATTCACAAATCTGAGAATCATATCTACAAAGTAAAAGCTGGACTGGGCACTGGAACAAACAACTATGCTGAGCTCATCACACTCCGTCACTTACTCCATTTTGCATTGGGTCATCATTGCACTAGCATCAATATATTTGGGGATTCAAAAATTATCATAAATTGGTTCAATGGCATATCTGCTTGTCACATCCACACACTCAACATTATCTTAAATGAGGTTTTAGAACTCAAAGCAGCTTTTAACAACATCACATGTTCACATATCTACAGGGAACATAACGAAGGCGCTGACAAACTATCCAAGGAGGCCACGATGATGGACAGAGGTGTATGGGAGATCACAGAAGTACAAGGCCAGCACGAATACAAATATTACCATCGACCATACATTGATCCGAGTTACCAGCCTACACAGGGTCATTAAGTCAAAATAGAGAATATCATGTACATGACAGATGTCTGCTTCTTATTGTTCAAACTGTTATTTATTTTGAATCAGTAAGGTATTGCCTGGAAGGCATTTTGTAAGCAGCTTGTACAGTACAAACAGAGTACCCTGCGAGGTAAATCTGAATAGAAAAATACAGAGTCTTATTGTAACTAAAAGGTACACTGTGCAAAGTGACCACAACATATGCGTAAAGCATCTACAATATGTAATTTTCTATATTAATGAAAATTACGGATTTTTCCGGTGGAAGAAAAGAATGAGGACTACAACAATATGGAACTTGATGTGGTCTATGAAGTTAAAATTCCAGATAATGCACACATAGAGATTAGGGTTTCCTCATGGAGAAGTGGAGGTTCAATATGTGCCTAAGCTTGAGTGCTGGTGTATACAACTTATAATGATGATGTCTATTTAACAGTTATGAATTTGGGTATGGCCTAAGTGGTCACAGCAATTTGGAACAATTTATTTTCTTTAGACCTATGAATTAAAGCATATTTTTCTTTAAACCTATACAACTTCATTTGTTTTTCTAACCTTGAGTGTCTTCGAAATGGGGCTTCCTTCCACGTAACAAAACTATTCAGTTGCAAGGAGGTTGTAAAACCTAGAAATGGAAATTACAAATGCACCACTAATGATAGGAATATTAAGGCATGGGATATCGAAAACACGAGTTATGGATGGAACTCATATTTATTATTTATTGAGGGAGTAATACATAAACTACTAATTGTTTATCCAGGGATGGGAATCATAAATAATAGAGATGGAAATCACAAGAAAATGCACCAGCAGCCCGCATGAATTTGTTTTTGTTAATTATCCAAATGCTTAATGCACCTGTTAGTTATCTAGGCATGGGAATCACAAATGCACTAGGTCTTAACTTTATCCAAAATTATCATTCATTAGGTTGAATCAAGTCTCTTGTAACTCCATAATGTTTACCATCATCAAATGGAAAAAATTTCAACAAGTAATTGCAAAAAATCTAACGTATGGGTGATGAATCTAACGTATGGGTGATGAAAGAGAGTGGCCTCAAGGGTTCTAAAGCCTCTGAGACCTTCACTCACTTGATTTTAATGGATTTCAGCTATTTACAACAATTTATAATGAATTAAAGTAGTTTGAATTATGCCCCTAACAAGAACATGAGAGTCCTGCCCAACTATAAATTCATATTTACTTTGAATGGCATTTTCTCACCCGAATCACTCTCAAGTTTCAATGCCCGTACTGGCTAACATAGCCATCGATTACAGGGATAAAAATAGCCATAAAAGAGACTTGTCAAGTCTTGCAGTGCATCCCTATGGGACTAGCATAAAAGCCCATAACTAAATTGTGTGGCCATCTAATTGATCTGTAAAGCTTACCATTTTCTAAGAGTACAACAACTCCTGACAAACAAAAAAAATTATACACAAATGCCTAGCCATTTGACATGGAAACTACAGGCACTAATACAAGTACATTTGTTCAACCGAGGTCCATGATTTCAAGCATATTTGATTCTCTTTTATGTGTACTATTCTAGTTTAAAAAAATAATTTTTGGTCGGGGTAATTTAATGGTTGTTTTTATTCCTTAAATTTTGCACACTAGCCTTTATCTTTTACTTTGGGTATTTTATGAATGATGTATCAAATTTGTTTCTTAATTGCGATTATATATGAAATTAAAATATCACCACTTTTCATTCATATATAAATTAAAATACACTATACATAGATTTTATTTAGTTTTTAGAAAATAATATTAATTAATAATATAATATAAACCATAGATTTTTTAATCCATTCATTTTAATTGAGTTTAAATAATTGTTTTTAACATTGGTTATTCTATGATTTTAGTATTTTGTTAAAAATATATCAAAACAATGTTTATATATATATAATCTAAATTATAGAAATAATTTATATATATAGAGAAATATATTAAATAATTATATATAAACATGTACAACTTAATGTATAATAAAAATTTATAAAACTAAAATATTATTTTTTATAATATCTATTTAAATTTAAATATGTAAATACATATAACATATGGCATATATGTACTAATAAATTCCTTATACAATTTTTGCAATTTAAAATTTTTAGTTCTTTCGTTGCACTTTTGGAATAATTACTAGTATTTTTGGAATAATTATTAATATTTAGTTAGTACGGAATATAGAAATTTACGAGTACCAAATGAATAAAAGTTTGTTTGTGTTACTGATCGCTGTGCTTGTTTTTAACCTTCCAAGTTAGATCAACCTATTAGGAACCTGGTAATGGTTGGTGTTAATCAATATCTGTTCAATATCTGTTCAAGATTAACGTGCCAAATTGTAATGAGAGTTTCTGTCAAAGATGTACTGATCAGAAATATATTTATATGATTGATTGTGAATGAAGTTGTCAAATATATCACAAACTGCCAAAACAATTTGTTACAGTGCCATCTCATGATAGCAGAGTGAATACGAGTTGGGTTCGATTACAACCTACACTAAGAGGGGTATGAAGTTTGGTACAGAGCTGATGATGATCATGAGATGAGAGGACCTCCCTTGAGGTATTCAGTCAAGGCCAGCGCAATGAGGCAAATCATG
This sequence comes from Pinus tabuliformis, assembly GCA_031772625.1. Taxonomy (NCBI): domain Eukaryota; kingdom Viridiplantae; phylum Streptophyta; class Pinopsida; order Pinales; family Pinaceae; genus Pinus; species Pinus tabuliformis. The sequence goes on along the minus strand of CM062819.1, from coordinate 141,011,250 downwards.
GCAAAACGCCCATTCAACATCTCTGCCCCAGAAGACATTATTTCCTGTGATTTTCTCTCTTTGGACACTCCCTTGAACATGGGTATCAGAGAAGCAAGCGTGAAGAGAACCGCGCTTCCAATAAGCAGTGGAACTCCTCCGCTGGCCAGTTGGGTGGCGAGGTCTTTCCCGCTCACTATCTCCACCCCGACAGCTGAGATGAATCCGAGCATGGCGAGTCTCCCATTTATGGTTTCTGGGGCTGGCCCAATGAAAGCAAACATGTCCTTAAATTTTGTGCTCACCTGCATTATTATTTATGTCAATTCAATTCAGTTCAGTGCAGTGTATGTAAATGTAAAAATTGGCGCTTGCATAATCGCTTACCGTCTCAGGAGGGGTAGAAGGTGATCGCCTTGGCTCCAGCTGTGGATCCACATGACCCAAATTAAGTTATATATAGAATAACATAAAACCTTATAGAATAACATAAAACCTTCTATTCGTGGATACGGAAACAGTGACAGAATTACTAACCCCTGCCATGCATTTTTGTAAGATTTTTGAGATACACAGATCTAGATCTGCAAAACAATAAACAAGCTTGCAAGAGAAGGAAGGAAGCGAGCAAGAATTGAGAAAAGAATAAAAATTAAATTCTACAATATTAGTTTTAGAATAAATACATAAAAGCAACTAAGTTAAGCTTAGTTGTACATGCAATAACTAAAGCTAACTAAAGTTAAGTGTGCTTTATCTTATGTTAATGTGTACATGTGCCACATGCAAGCAATAAGTTAACTGGAGCTAATCTAGGTGCATGTACACCAACACAGCTAGTCTAAGTGCATGTACACCAACACCCCCCCTTAAGCATAACTTAGGTGAGTGTGATGCAAAATGAATGAGTCCCGGCCACACGGCCATTTTAGGTACCCATATACAATGCATAAAAAGGAGGAAAGAGGGAAAACCCAGTGGGAAGAAAACCCCCCCTCAAAATATAATGCAAAAGTAGAGAAAAGACAACTGCTAGGTAGTCGTGTCCTTCACCCCGAGACGATCTCGCAGGAATAGAAACTTCTGCTTAGTGAAAGTCTTGGTGAAGATGTCAGCAATCTGCTCGGAACTAGGACAGTACTGAAGATCGATGATCCCATCATGAATGAGTTCTCTAATGAAGTGCATGTGGATCTCGATGTGTTTGGTACGCTTCTGTTGCACTGGATCTCTACAAAACTTTAGCGTACTTTGATTATCGCACCAGATGACAGTTGGATGATGGACACTAATCCCAAGCTCAAATAGGAAATGTTGTAGCCAAATTGCCTGAATAGTGGCATTGACTGCTCCTCTATACTCGGCCTCTGCTGATGATAAAGCAATGGCAACTTGCTTCTTACTTGACCAACAAATTGGGCCGGATCCCAAACTAAGTACATAACCGGAAGTAGACTTGCGATCAATGGTGTCGCCAGCCTAGTCTGAATCTGTGAACCCGATGAGATTCAAGGAACAATTGGCTGCATAATGAATCCCATAGGTGATTGTCCCCTGGGCATATCGAAGGATGTGCTTTGCAGCATTCCAGTGTAACTCATGTGGCTCCTGCATGTATCTGGAAACTGCTCCGACAGCATAGGAGAGATCAGGATGGGAGTGAGTGAGATAAAGAAGACTTCCCACAAGCTGGAAATACAATGTGCAATCAACCAATGGTGTGTCTTTGCCATTCTCAAGCTTTATCCCTGATAAGAAAGGTGTGGCTGCTGGCTTGCAGTCACTCATGTGAAATCGTGCCAAAAGATCTTTGCCATATTTTGGTTGAGAAATGGTAATGCCAGAATCACGCTGATGGATCTCTAGTCCAAGGAAGAAATTTAGCAAGCCCATGTCTGTCATAGAAAACCACTTATGCAATGCAGTTTTGATATTAGTAATGACAGAAGCCGAACTACCCGTTATCAAAAGATCATCTACGTAGAGTACTATGATCAACAAGGAGTCAATTTTCTTCAGAAAATAAACATTGGAATCAGATTTGCAGCGTACAAAATTTTGAGATAACAAATAAGAATCCATATTTGCATACCATGCTCTAGGTGCCTGCTTGAGGCCATAGAGAGACTTCTTTAGTTTGCATACCAAAGATGAATTCTGCATGTATCCCAGTGGCTGCTCCATGTAGATTTCCTCCTCGAGATCACCATGAAGAAAGAAATTCTTCACATCCATATGATGCACCTCCCATCCTCTTGCTGCTGCAATAGAGAGAGCTAGCCGAATGGAATCCATTTTTGCCACTGGAGCAAAAGTCTCATCATAGTCAACACCATGTATTTGCTGAAAACCTTTTGCTACCAATCGTGCCTTATATCAACTAACTTGGCCATTTGATGCTTTCTTGGTCCGGTAAACACACTTGCATCTCACAAGTTTGCGATTTGAAGGTAGCGGAACCAAATCCCAAGTCTGGTTCTCAATGAGAGAGTTATATTCCTCATCCATGGCGGCTTCCCATTCAGGATGCCCATTTGCTTCTGCATAAGTTTCTGGATCAGATCCATGCATCATATAAGCATGCATGGGCATGAATGGCTCAATAGCTAAGAGTGCTTGCGTATCTTCCTCAAACAGAGGGATAGAGGCAGGATCATCAAGGATATCACTCATGCTGCGCTATTTTTGTGTTGAAGGTGGTCGAGAATCTTCCAAACTACATGCAGAGGTATGATATCGATGTTCAACAACTAGTGGTCTAACAGGGGTCACAGGAAAAGACTCATATTCATCAGAATGATGGTCTGAAGTTTCATCTGCATACTCATCAATGAGTGGTGATGAAAATTTGGTAACAAGTTCATCTACTGGTGCATGTGAAATATCTTCGTCAAACTTTACACTCCTTTCAATAAAGATCTCTTCAGTGTGGATATCAAGCAATCTGTACCCTTTGACTTCATCAGAATATCCAACAAACATGCATGCTTTGCTTTGAGGCTCCAAAGCCTTTCTCTTCTCTGGAGGAATGCGGGCCCATGCTCGAGATCCAAAAATGCGGAAATGACTAACTTCAGGTTGCATGCCAGTCCAAGCCTCAAAAGGTGTTTTTCCAGTAACAGATTTATGAGGAGATCTGTTCTGGATGTATGAGGCACAATTAATAGCTTCGGTCCACAATTTTGACAGAAGAGATCTTGCATGCAACATGCAATTACCATCTCTTTCAAAGATCGATTTTTCCTTTCAGCCACGCCATTTTGCTGTGGAGTGTAAGGAATTGTATGCTGCAACTGTATGCCTGCTTCATCACAAAGATTCTTGATATCTTTGTTGACATATTCCATCCCATTATCTGTGCCGAGTATTTTGATGCGTTTTCCAGACTGATTTTCCGCATGCACTTTGAAAATCTTTAGATGTTGAAAAACTTCAGACTTGAGTTTCAAGAAGTAAACCCAAGTGAATCTCGTGTAATCATCTATAAATGACAACACATATCTTGCTTTTCTCATTGAAAGCACCAGAAATGGACCCATGAGATCACTGTGTACAAGTTCCAAAGGTGAAGAGGCTCTCCATGCATGCCCCTTCTCGAATTTTTCTTGTGGATGCTTTCCAAGAGCACATCCATTACAAACACCATCTGAAAATTCAATGGTTGGCAATCCTTTAACCATCCCTTGCTTACTAAGCTGTTGCATATATCTGAAATTCAAGTGCCCAAATCTCTCGTGCCAAATCCTACTTTCTTCATTTGCATGCGTAAGTAGCAAAATAGAATCTGATTGAGGAACAAAATCAGAAAATGTATACAGACGAGATTGATCATTTACCTTGCCAGATGCAATCTTCAAATTGGTTTGCATGTCATAAATGCTCACGGAATCTGGGTTAAATTCCACTTTCCTTCCGCTGCCTGTGTGTGTCATCTGATACACTGAGAGAAGATTCACAGAAAGCCTTGGAATATGCAAGACATTTTCAAAACTTCCATCTTCGAATTGCACTCTTCCTTGTCCAGTTGCTGCAACTGCAGAATTATCCCCCATGAGAATGGGAGGACCTGAGTATGCATGTAGAGAAGAAAAGGATTCCTTTGAAGAAGCCATATGGTGTGAAGCTCCTGAATCGATGATCCATTCTTGTGGTGCAGAATGAAGAACAATCAAAGCATGCCCATTACCTCTTGGATCTGGTGCTTTTTCTCCAAACTTCTTCTTAGCATTCTTAGGAATGTGGTCTCCAAGATTGTGTTGCTGTAGTGTCTGCGCCATAAGATCTATAGTCTTCTTCATGCATGCAGATTCAGGATGAAAACCATGGTGGCAATAATTGCAAATTGATTGCCCTTTCGTTCCTTTCCTTTCCTTTGAGCCAGATGATCCATCAGGGGGTTTGGGATGTCCCCCCTTTCTTGGATCAGGATCCTTCTTCCCTTTTCCTTTCTGATGGTCTTTGGAATTTGTCTTTCCTTTTGCATGCACAGTAAGTGCATGCGCTTTGGAATTTTTAAGTGTGCCCATTTTGATGAGCTTATCTTGCTCATGCATCAAAGACTGAATAAAAGAATCCAGTGAGGGCATCTTCCAAGCTGCACCAGTTGCAGATCTGACTGTGTGGAATGTAGAGACGGATACTGCATAATCTGGACCAAGTTTTGATAAAATGGAAAGAATCAAATGATTTTCTTGCTTGGATTTGTCGATCCCACATCCTTTCAGCTGAACCAACAAGGCTTTATACCTTGTGAAAAAATCTTGAATGTTCTCAAAGTTTCTCGGATCTAATGAGTTTAACTCATTTTCGAGAATGTGACCTTGCATTTCATCCTATTTTCCAAACAATCCTTCCAAAATTTTCCATACTTCATTTGGAGTTGAACATGATTCAACATGAAATAGCAGTTCCAGAGAAATAGATAAACATAGGATGCCGAAGGCCTCGTCCATGCGATTGAAATATCTTGTTTTCTCCATTGCCGATGTTGGTTCAACTTCCGTTTCCATGGTTATTCGAAATAAGCCTCTACTTCTGAGTGAGAATTGCCGATTGTGGAAACTCCAATTTAGACTCCATTCTTTGTTGTTGCTTCAATCTTCTGAACCTACAAATAAAATTGCTTGTGCACTGATTACAAATCCCTGTGCTCTGATACCATGTAAGATTTTTGAGATACACAGATCTAGATCTGCAAAACAATAAACAAGCTTGCAAGAGAAGGAAGGAAGCGAGCAAGAATTGAGAAAAGAATAAAAATTAAATTCTACAATATTAGTTTTAGAATAAATACATAAAAGCAACTAAGTTAAGCTTAGTTGTACATGCAATAAATAAAGCTAACTAAAGCTAAGTGTGCTTTATCTTATGTTAATGTGTACATGTGCCACATGCAAGCAATAAGTTAACTGGAGCTAATCTAGGTGCATGTACACCAACACAGCTAGTCTAAGTGCATGTACACCAACAATTTTACTCGAAGTTGTCTGCTGGTTGTTGACCTTTGCGCTGGCCTCCGTTGCAGGAGCGATGCTCCATTCATCGCCATTACTGATGCATTTACAGCGGCCATGATCGCAATATAATAATGAACACTATGTATGAGAACGAATCTAATTTATATGGACTTTGAGAACAAGAAGATAATGAACATATGAAATAACTAAAGAAGAATAACCACTATTGATCTGTTATGAGACTCCAAGGCTGGTTATTGTGTTATATATAAGGATGTGGAGGCCATACGGAAAAATCTACTGTCATTCATTGAATGGTAAATGCTTAACCAAGTCGAAGTTTCTCTTCCTTGGACTATGTTTCCACGTGGTTGGATAAAAATTGAGACGTAGATCCTCGAACAACCGGTGCACAGCACTTGAAATAGTAGAGGACATCACCGTCACCATAGATTATTCAACTTGTAGTAAGTCTCAACTTCGTGCTAGAATTTAGGAGTTCGTGTAAATCACGCTGTTTATTGGAAGCGCGGTTCTTTTCACGCTTGCTTCTGTGATACCCATGTTCACGGGAGTGTCCAAAGAGAGTAAATCACAGGAAATAACGTCTTCTGGGGCAGAGATGTTGAATGGGCGTTTTACCATGATTGGCCTCGTTGCGCTGGCCTTGAATGAATACCTCAAGGGAGGTCCTCCCATCTCATGATCATCATCAGCTCTGTACCAAACTTCATACACCTCTTAGTGTAGGTTGTAATCAAACCCAACTTGTATTCACTCTGCTATCACGAGATGGCACTGTAACAAATTGTTTTGGCAGTTTGTGATATATTTGACAAGTTCATTCACAATCAATCATATAAATATATTTCTGATCAGTACATCTTTGGCAGAAACTCTGATTACAATTTGGCACGCTAATCTTCAAAAGATATTAATTGACACCAACCATTACCAGGTTCCTAACAGGTTGATCTAACTTGGAAGGATAAAAACAAGCATAGTTACCATGTCAAATGGCTAGGCATTTGTGTATAATTTTTTTTGTTTGTCAGGAGTTGTTGTACTCTTAGAAAATGGTAAGCTTTACAGATCAATTAGATGGCCACACAATTTAGCTATGGGATTTTATGCTAGTCCCATAGGGATGCACTGCAAGACTTGACAAGCCTCTTTTATGGTTATTTTTATCCCTGTAATCGATGGCTATGTTAGCAAGTACGGGCATTGAAACTTGAGAGTGATTCGGGTGAGAAAATTCCATTCAAAGTAAATATGAATTTATAGTTGGGCAGGACTCTCATGTTCTTGTTAGGGACATAATTCAAACTACTTTAATTCATTATAAATTGTTGTAAATAGCTCAAATCCATTAAAATCAAGCGCGTGAAGGTCTCAGAGGCTTTAGAACCCTTGAGGCCACTCTGTTTCATCACCCATACGTTAGATTTTTTGCAATTACTTGTTGAAATTTTTTCCATTTGATGATGGTAAACATTATGGAGTTACAAGAGACCTGATTCAAGCTAATGAATGATAATTTTGGATTAAGTTAAGACCTAGTGCATTTGTGATTCCAATGTAACTAATAGGTGCATTAAGCATTTGGATAATTAACAAAAACAAATTCATGCAGGCTGCTGGTGCATTTTCTTGTGATTTCCATCTCTATTGTTTATGATTCCCATCCCTAGATAAACAATTGGCAGTTTATGTATTACTCCCTCAGTAAATAATAAATATGAGTTCCATCCATAACTCGTGTTTTCGATATCCCATGCCTTAATATTCCTATCATTAGTGGTGCATTTGTAATTTCCATTTCTAGGTTTTACAACCTCCTTGCAAATGAATAGTTTTGTTACGTGGAAGGAAGCCTCATTTCGAAGGCACTCAGGGTTAGAAAAAACAAACGAAGTTGTATAGGTTTAAAGAAAAATATGCTTTAATTCATAGGTCAAAAGAAAATAAATTGTTCCAAATTGCTGTGACCACTCAGGCCATACCCAAATTCATAACTATTAAATAGACATCATCATTATAAGTTGTATACACCAGCACTCAAGCTTAGGCACATATTGAACCTCCACTTCTCCATGAGGAAACCCTAATCTCTATGTGTGCATTATCAGGCATTTTAACTTCATAGACCACATCAAGTTCCATAATGTTGTAGTCCTCATTCATAATGGTGGTACTCATATTTTCTTTCATAAGAGAGTGGTAGAATAAACCCATTGTTTTTAATTCCTAGGACACAAATTTTAAATCATGATCCCCAATTGAGGTATAATGAAATCTGGGGGAAAATGTGAAAATGTCAAACTGACAAACTCTATATCGGAGACTATCAACTCAAATCCCATTTATTTTCCATTGATATGGGTGGCTATGATATAATATTGGGGGTAGAGTGTCTATGCACATTGGGATCACTCATAATGTATTTGAAAGAAATCTATATAGATTTCTCTAAAGGGGGACATGTATACACCCTTCAATGGATTTTGGTAAGGTCCCTTGAAATAGTCAATGCCCATAGTATGGAAAAATTATTAAATAAAGGCCACTCTAGAATTATTTGCCAATTTAATTCCATATAAGTTATGGATAATCCATAATTTGACATAAGAAATACTCTTAAATTTTCAATTGTTCCTTCACAAAAATCATCAAGTCTTTCAAACACCAAAGACTAAGTTTATCCATTCTTAAAGAAAGCACTAACATAACATTCCCTTGATCCTAGGAATTCAACCACAAAATGTACGTTCTTATTAACACCCTTTTGCACAAATTGATATAAGAAAAAATATCACTCAAGAACTATTGAAGGTGGAGGTCATACAACCTACTACAAGCCCTTACTCATGAGTAGTAGTCTTGATATTAAAGAAGGGAGGAACCTAGTGCAAGTGTCCTAATTATTAATGATCTTCTAGATGAAAAGCATGGAGGGAAGTTTTTCAATAATAAACATAGGAAGGTCAATATGAGTTTTTTGTGATTACTTTCAATATTTATTAAACTTCGTCAACCTTCTAGAGCCTCATGAAAAAAAATTCAAAGCCTTTCTATGCAAGTTTTGCTAGTCTTCTTTGACGATATTATGGTCTACAATAAAGCATTGGAACTACACATAGAGAATGTTGATAATTATCTCCATCCTAAAACACTTTGATTTTAAGGGGATGTTTAGGAAATAAATGATAATGCAAAATAATTGTGAAAAATCATGGTAAAATTATAGCTCCCCTTACTGTACTTGGCAACGTTTCTTGTGTGTTTCATGACATGTCCTTAACCATCACTTGAGGATCTGTTAGCTCTAGAAATATGTATGTTTACTAACACCTGTGAGTTCTAGTGTAACATAAATCATGATCCCAAAAATTGGTATCAGATACAGGTTCCTTTAGAAATAACTTTACCACTAAAAGGTAAATTGATAGGGCATCATGGCTAAACCAGAAAGTCAGGATGCTTATTCAGGTAAGATACCAGTACTTGATGGTACAAATTATGTATTTTGGAAAGTCAGTATGGAAGCCTATCGCATGTCCCTAGGTGTAGATGTTTGGAGTTTTGTATTAGTTGATTATATTGTCCGAGAAACCCCTCCTACAAATGAAAATGATAAAAATGTTTATGGGAACAATGAAAATTCAAAGAGTGCAATTCTCTTTGGCCTTAATCAATATGACCTTGTAAAAGTAATTCAATGTAAGTCAACTAAGGAAGTATGCTACAAGCTCTAGAATAGTTATAAAGGAGATGAGAAAATTAAGCAAGCCAAACTTCAAGCGATTAGAATGAGGTTTGAGAGCTTAAGAATGAATAAAGAAGAAAATATACCAGAATATTTTCTTAGATTAATGAGGTAGAAAATATGATTAGAGGATTTGGAGAAGAACTCATGAATGAAGTAGTTTTCTAGAATGTATTGATATCTCTTCCTATGAGATTCAATTCTAAGGTCTCATCTACATAAGAGATATCAAACTTAAAGTCTCTTTTAATGAAGGCGCTACATGGAACTCTCACTACCTATGAGATGAGAATAGAAAAAGAGAAGTTTGACCAAAAGGAGGTAGAATTTAAACCCTCAATGAAGAATAAGGAACACAAATATCACCAAGAATGTTCCAACTATGAATTTGATCAAGAGTTGTCTTAGTTTGCTAGAAAGCTAAAACATGGTTTAGGAAAGTATAAGGGAAATCTACCCTTCAAATTCTTTGAATGTGGAAGGCTTGGGAAATTTTCCTCCAAGTTTCCTTATTGAGATAAGACAAGAGAGGAAAAGGATCAGAAGCCCAGAGATAAAGCTCAAGAATATCATAAGAAGAATCCTTTCAAAAAAAAATGGTCTCTACTCCAAAGAGGATAGTTTTGCATTAGAAAAAAATAGGCAAGAGTCTCCAAAAGATGAGGTTGATGAATTCTTACTCATGGCATTAGAATCTAAATCTAAATATAAGAACGAATCAAACCTCAAGGAATAAGAAGATGAAAGTGTAGTAGATCTTGAAGGGGAGCTCATCAACGCCCTTGATGAATTAAAGATGACTTGAAGGAAGAAAAAAAAAAAAAAAGAGAAGTTGTTGTGAGATGAAGAAGGTATGAAGAGTTTGTTTACCAAAGTAAAAAGTTTGAGGAAGCTATTAAGAGTGAAGACAATCTGGCACAACAATTAGAAGAAAAGAAAAATAATTGTAAGAAGCTATAAGATGAGAGTAACCTCTCGAAACAATAATTGACCAAGAAACGGGAGAAAATGATTATAAAAATATATAAACAGGAAATTTTGTCTCTAAAACTTAAGATTGATGATGCAAAAAGGGAAGAAGAGGTTTTGAATGGATTAATCATTGATTGGGAAATAACTACCATAGTTTAGAAGCAAAGATTAGATCTAAGAACAAACCTTGATAAGTCCAAAATTGAGATGGAATTAGAAAAAACAATTGTTGAAGAAACAAAGAAACTAAACCACGTTATGAATAGTACAAGCCAAGGGAATTCGAACATGGATCTGATCTATTCTCAACATGGATTGCGCAGTAGAGGCCGGCAAAATAGTTTGTGTGTAGCATGTGGAGATAGTACTGAGTACTTGTGAGGAGTATTGTACTATGTATTGTTACATGTTCTCGATCATTATAATATACAGATAGTTGGGGTGATTCAGCTGTATGCTTTCCCCATTACATATTGTGTTGATATGTGTGATTGATGTTTCAATGTGCGCATGCGATTGTTTTTTTTAATTCCGCAAATTGATGATCAATGGTAGAGGAGGTTATGTATTATGCATGCATTGCGAAAATAGTCTATAATCAAGATAATCTCTGTGAATAAGTGTTGTATTATTCAAATTTCTACGGAACAAATATTCTTCAATCAAAGAGTAAAAAAAAAAAAAAAAAGAAGTGAAAATTGAGAGAAAGAAAAAATCCTGAAAATTGCTCAAAAAAAATTGAAACAACAGTCACTAGGGTTCTAAATTTTTAAGCTACTCGAGTTGCCATTTGTTAGTATGAAGTTTGTTAATCGTGACATATAACCCTAACAACAAAAATGAATGGTTTTCATTTCTCTTTAGATCTGAAAAATAAAATATCAAAACTCTATAACAAATAATATACAAATATAAATGAACATGTACCATAAAATGATATATTGAGAATCCAATGGAAATAGCAGAACTTTCATTCTATTATTGAAAAATAAATGTTTATACATGTGAAGAGAATGTATAGACTTGGATCTAGAGATCCCCCTCTTTGGGATGGGTCCTTTGTACCCTATGCTTCAACTATTGATTCAACTCATTGTCTCGCAAAATGTATGTAATGGGTAAGAAGAAACGATGATGGCCTGAACTAAAGATGGGAGCTCAAATCTCACAAGGCAATAATCAGGACGATGAGAATATTCATGGTCAAGAATGAGGAGAAAACCATACTATTTATAACAAAATATTATGATAGATATAGATTTAAGATAATAATAAAAATTGATGGAATAAATCAAGATCTAACTGTTAGGAATATTTTATTGCATTTTAGAGAGGGAAATATTATTTAAAATTATCAAATATCTTTATTTAGAACATTACTACAAAGATGGATAACATAGACATAGTCCAACTCTAGCCAAATAATTGCACACTTGCATCCATTTCTATTGGACAAGGAGCTTGGATCTAGAAGAAGGTAAATATTGCAATTCTCATCTTAATTCCAGGCCAAATAAACCTACATACATCACCCATTAGGCCAATTCCTCCATCGTACCCTTCTCCATAATACACAACAAAATAAGTGAGAAAGAAATAAGATTTATAATGCTCATGTATAAACTTATTATTACATAAACTTTGTAAAATTTTAAAAAAATATTCAAATGTGGGAAAAGTTGGATAGTAAACTGCATTTATTTGCATTTATAAACAATAAGTAAAATTATTTAAACTAACTAATTAATCTAATTATGGAAAATCCTTATGTCTTTTAAACCTTTATTAACTAATGAAAATGCCCACTCCCTATGGGCATTCAAAACCTACTCCCACCTGTTAGAATAACCATTTATAAAAAATGGATAGACGAGGATAGAAACGGTTCAAAATGTGATTTACACAAACATCTAAATTCTAGCACGAAGTTGAGACTTACTACAGGTTGAATAATCTATGGTGATGGTGATGCCCTCTACTATTTCATTATTAAAAATCTAAAAATCTATTATTTCATTAGTTGGAAACGTTCAAATTTTTACAAGTGCGGTGCACAGTTGTTCGAGGATCTGCTTCTCAATGTTTATCTAACCATGTGAAAACATAGTCCGAGGAAGAGAAACCTTGACTTGGCTAAGCATTTACCATTTATGCAAGCGCCAATTTTTACATTAACATGCACTGCACTGAACTAAATTGAATTGACATAAATAATAATGCAGGTGAGCACGAACTTTAAAAACGTGTTTGCTTACAGTGGGCCAGCCCTAGAAACCATAAATGGGAGACTCGCCGTAATCCAATTCGTCTCAGCTGTCGGGGAGATAGGAACAGATGCAAGGGAGTAGTTTTGGCAACGCGGTCTCGGAACAATGAGTACATGAGATTCAACAGGCAACTGCTCAGTGCACTGCCAACCTTGCAGCAGTTTGAGCAGAGTTGGGAGGTCTCTGTGAAAAGATCTTTGCACCGATAGAGTGACTCGAGGGTGAGTCATGATGTTTGTTCTGGAGGCATGTTGGGCATGGAATCCCCCACATGGCAAGTTTTAGGGCTTAAACACCATTGTAAAGACTTAGCGAATTGCGAGTGTGGGGCGCGATGTTGTAATATAGTTGTCCACCATTACTTTTGTAAATGTAGTGTCAAATTGAGAGAACTACCCATGGTCGGCAGACCATGGGATTGTATAAATGGATTGATGATAATGGAATATAAGGATAGAAAATTATATGAAGTGTAGATTTGTGTCTTTGGGTCATAGAGTAGGAGAAGGCTCTGCAGCTGAGTGCGCATAGGCCTGGTAGTATACAGTTGAGTGAGCAGACCCCTGCAGCTAAGTGCGTAGGGTAGGTTGAGTCTGTAACCATTTGAAACATTAATAAAGAGAAGTTTTACCATATTTCTGTGTATATTTTCCTGTTTTATGCATTAAAGTATATTGGGTATGAATTGCATGTTTACTGGTTATTTACTCTGCGAACTTATATGAATATGTTGAGTAAGTGAATGTAATATAAGGTATCTATTTACGTGAAGAAAACTAATTGTTATAAGGAGATAAGTAAGATCCATGGCGTGACTTGGGGAAATAGTGCAGATCACTGCTCCAGCAGTGTGAAAGCCCCACAGTCCCTGATTAGGGCTACGCGAAGGCAAAGATAATAGGTTGCGAAGGCCATATAGGTCCAGGAATTACACGAAGTAACATGCGTGAAGGTATTCACAGTTGGACTAAATCAAACCCCTCAGACTTCTCAAGGGTGCGGAAACTTGGTTCCAACATGCCCCCATACTGCTTCGGGTGAGACCTCAGTCTACGCTGCACAGACTGTTGCTAAAAAGGCTAGTAGTACATGGATTTGTTTGTCTAATTAAACTTCCAAACTGTGTCATGACCCAACAACCCAACAAGATGCATATTGAAGGTAGAGTGTTTGTGGAGAATTTTGATGGCTCGGGTGCTAGTATTATTGTTGGTTGGCATCCAAGTCAACCTTGTTTGACTTACGATGCTTATAGTGATGTGGAAGTGATTTGATGAAGTGTTGTAGAGGCATCAGTGACTTCTAGAGGTCATGTAGAGGCTTGCGAAGCTTTGGAAGAAGTTTGAGAAATTTATGAGTTGAGGAAAGATGTTTCCCTTCATCCTCTACCCCAGTTGCATGGATGATGAGTCACGGGATGATTGAAAAGCTCCAGTCATTGGTAGGCAGTCCTATGGGAGAGACTGGGGAGATCTATTCCAATTTAACCTGTGTTTCAAGCGTGACGGATTTTTTTCAGGAGTTTTTCTCTACATTCCTAACCAAATCTTAAGCATGTGCAAAAATGCTTAAGTGATCCATAACATGTAAAATTTACAAAGTTACTCATCATAGGAAAGTGATAAATAGAGGAAGGTACTTGTTTTCTTGAGAACGTTAGAGTATTCCATTCTGGGGGTCTCGAGAATGAGTATATATTGCAGCAATGACTCACATTATTTGGCATTTTTTTATCAATGTATTGTGTGCAGAAATTAGAGATAGAGTTTAGAAGAAGATTTCTATTTTATGTTTTGATTGTGGCCTAAAACTCGCAGCTTGTGGTGTGTTAGAGAGTAGAGATTGTTGTGACTAGAATTGAAGAAATAACCCTCTTAAGGGATTTTTTTTTTTTTTTTTTTTTTTTTAATTTAGATTTGATGTGTAGGATGATGGTGTTCGTGGGTTTCTCATGTTGAGCTGATTGAGAACGCATTATAAAACATTTATGAAATGTGGTTTGCATGGAGGAAGTGAAGGTGTGGAGGCTTAAGAGTAGACATTGATTTGGCATATTCAGTAAAAGGAAGATATTTCTCCATCCAGTTGGAGTTGGATAGTCCAATGGTAGTTGGGAGAGGATCGTTGGTCATGGGAGCTTCGAGCAAATATATTTCGATATATCCATGAGAGGAAACAATTTTCTGGTCTGATGGATGCCATCATAATTTGAAGAGGGCTGATTCTTCTAGCTTACGGGTGTAAGCTAATCCATGTACAATTTGTTCTACAGATTAATAAAATAATTGAGCAGTGCAACAAAAGTAGGGTGGTGTTCTCTCGAAATGGTTTTGAACATGAATACTTGTGTTCTTATGTGTGCATGCTTGTGTTGAAGTTTCTCATGGTTATTATGTTTGAGTTTATTGTTTCTTTCATATTTAGTTAAGGCAATATTGTGAATGGGAATGGTTATTTGATATTGTGGTAACAATTTTAAAATTGATATAAAGGCCATCACTACTGATTCATCCCCCCTCAATATTCAATACATTTCCAACATAATTTTTTTCTTCTTGGTAGTCAGTCAATAATGCAGAGCCCTAGACCAACTAGTCGGAGAGCGTTGTGGAGATTTTCACACACTGAGACCTAAGCCTAACCCCCTCTAAATCAGTTTTTTGGCACACTCTAGTTTTGACCTCGAGATTGTGGAGATTTTCAAGCTCCCTACAAGGACAAATTACTATTTCTCAATGTAAGTGATCGATGGGGGTTTGTGGAAGCCTATCCCAGTGACCCTAAATCTAATTACAAGATTGTTTTTCCCTATTGCCCAATTGGGCTTAATCTATGTGAGTTAAGTTATAATTAATGTGGACTGTTTCAAGTCTTTCCTTAGTGGTTGTAAGCAAACGCTAGTTTTATTAGGGTGTGAGTGTGTGAATAATGTGTATGTGGATGTGTTTATTAAATCATGTTTTATGATGGCAATGCTAATGAGAAATAAAGTGCATAAACTATAAATAATAGTAAAAATGAATAATAAAATAACAACAAACGGAAGCATGCAATTCCCCACGCAAAAATCTATGAAATGACAAGAATAAATGAGGATAATACAAGCAACCCAAAGAAACGAAAATACCAAAGATTTAATGCATAAGGGGCTAGGATCTAAGGCTAGATCTGCTAAAATGATGCAAAAAAATCCAAGAAAAAACATAAGGGAAAGTATTGGAAAATAACATAAATCAAATTGTGAAAAGAAGGATGCTCGTGGTGATCCTAAAGAATAAATTCAACACATGTCTCAAAAGGAAACAAATCATTCTAAGAATTACCTAAAAAGGACTACAAAATGATGGCAGCAATTTTGGAAAACAATGGCTAAATGTTCTGTGCACTAGATTCCTCAACTGAACAAATTGTCTCCAAAGTGGTAGAGGTGTACTCTAAACCCTAAGGGGATTTTCCCTTCCTCGAAATGAGAAAACATACGAAGAGACTCTAGGCCTAGGGGTGAAAGGGAACAAGAAGAAACCCCTCCTGACACACGTGCATAACTGTGGCCAAAATTATGAAAAAAAGTTGTAGAAATAGGGGGCACAAGTTTTGACATGTTTAATGTGTCCTCAAGCATAAAAAGGCTCAAAACGTCTGTATGGGGTGCAATATTTTGTCAAAAAAAATGTGCTCCATCCCCAAAGGAATTTCTTCGTAAATTTATTGCAAACAGTGTCATCTCTTGCACGAATGGTACATGTGACGTACAAAAAATACAAGGAAATCCAACAGAACAAATATTCTTCAATCAAAGAGTAAAACTCCAAAAAAAGAAGTGAAAATTGAGAGAAAGAAAAAATCCTGAAAATTGCTCAAAAATGTCGAAACAACATTCACTAGGGTTCTAGATTTTTAAGCTACTCGAGTTGTCATTTGTTAGTATGAAGTTTCTTGGAAGTTGCACCAAAATCCTTCACTTATGTTAATCGTGACATATAACCCTAACAACAAAAATGAATGGTTTTCATTTCTCTTTAGATCTGAAAAATAAAATATCAAAACCCTACAACAAATAATATCCAAATATAAATGAACATGTACCATAAAATGATATATTAAGAATCCAATGGAAATAGCAGAGCTTTGATTCTATTATTGAAAAATAAATGTTTATACATGTGAAGAGAATGTATAGACTTGGATCTAGAGATCCCCCTCTTTCGGATGAGTCCTTTGTACCCTATGCTTCAGCTATTGATTCAACTCATTGTCTCTCAAAGTGTATGTAATGGGTAAGAAGAAACGGTGATAGCCTGAACTAAAGATGGGAGCTCAAAGCTCACAAGGCGATAATCAGGACGATGAGAATAGTCATGGTGAAGAATGAGGAGAAAACCATATTATTTATAACAAAATATTATGATAGATCTAGATTCAAGATAATAATAAAAAATGTTGGAATAAATCAAGATCTAACCGTTAGGAATATTTTATTGCATTTTAGAGAGGAAAATATTATTTAAAATTATCAAATATCTTTATTTACAAAATTACTACAAAGATGGATAACATAGACATAGTCCAACTCTAGCCAATTAATTGCACACTTGCGTCCATTGCTATTGGACAAGGAGCTTGCATCTAGAAGAAGGTAAATACTGCAATTTTCATCCTAATTCCAAGCCAAATAAACCTACATACATCACCCATTAGGCCAATTCCTCCATCGTACCCTTCTCCATAATACACAAAAAAATAAGTGAGAAAGAAATAAGATTTATAATGCTCATGTATAAACTTATTATTACATAAACTTTGTAAAATTTTAAAAAATATTCAAATGTGGGAAAAGTTGGATAATAAACTACATTTATTTGGATAATAAACTGCATTTATTTGCATGTATAAACCATAAGTAAAATTCTTTAAACTAACTAATTAATCTAATTATAGAAAATCAATATGTTTTTTAGACCTTTATTAACTAATTAAAATGCCCACTCCCTATGGACATTCACATTCAAAACCTACTCGCACCTGTTACAATAACCCTTTATAAAAAAGAGGATAGACCATGATAGAAATGGTTCAAAACGTGATTTACACGAACTCCTAAATTCTAGCACGAAGTTGAGACTTACTACAGGTTGAATAATCTACGGTGATGGTGATGCCCTCTACTATTTTATTATTAAAAATCTGAAAATCTATTATTTCATTAGTTGGAAACGTTCCAATTTTTACAAGTGCGGTGCGCCGATTGTTCGAGGATCTACGTCTCAATGTTTATCCAACCACGTGAAAACATAGTCCGAGGAAGAGAAACCTCGACTTGGCTAAGTGTTTACCGTTTATGCAAGCGCCAATTTTTACATTAACATGCACTGCACTGAACTAAATTGAATTGACATAAATAATAATGCAGGTGAGTACAAACTTTAAGGACGTGTTTGCTTACAGTGGGCCAGCCCTAGAAACCATAAATGGGAGACTCGCCGTGCTCGGATTCGTCTCAGCTTTTAGGGAGATAGGAACAGATGCAAGGGAGCAGTTCCGACAGCGCGGTCTTGGAACAATGAGTACATTAGATTCAACAAGCAACCGCTCAGTGCACTACCGACCTTGGAGTAGTTTGAGCAAAGTTGGGAGGTCTCTGCGAAAAGATCTCCGCACCGACAGAGTGACTCGAGGGTGAGTCGTGGTGTTTTTTCTGGAGGCCTGTTGGGCGTGGAATCCCCCACATGGCAAGTTTTAGGGCTTAAAAACCATTGTAAAGACTTATCGAATTGCGAGTGTGGCACGCAATGTTGTAATAGAGTTGTCCACCATTACTTTTGTAAATGTAGTGTTAGATTGAGAGAACTACGCATGGTCGGCAGACCATGGGATTGTATAAATGGATTGATGAAAATGGAATATAAGGATAGAAAAGTATCTGAAGTGTAGATTTGTGTCTTTGGGTCATAGAGTAGGAGAAGGCTCTGCAGCTAAGTGCGCATAGGCCTAGTACTATGCAGTTGAGTGAGCAGACCCCTGCAGCTAAGTGCACAGGGTAGTTTCAGTTTGTAACCATTTGAAACATTAATCAAGAGAAGTTTTACCATATTTCTGTGTATATTTTCCTATTTTATGCATTAAAGTATATTGGGTATGAATTGCATGTTTATTGGTTATTTACTCCGCGAACTTATATGAATATGCTGAGTAAGTGAATGTAATATAAGGTATCTATTTACGTGAAGATAACTAACTGCTATAAGGAGATAAGTAAGATCCATGGCGTGACTTGGGGAAATAGTGCAGATCACTACTCCAGCAGTGTGAAAGCCCCATAGTCCCTCGTTAGGGCTACGCGAAGGCAAAGATAATAGGTTACAAAGGCCATATAGGTCCAGGAATTACGCGAAGTAACATGCATGAAGGTATTCACAATTGGACTAAATCAAACCCCTCAGACATCGCAAGGGTGCGGAAACTTGGTTCCAACATGCCCCCATACTGCTTGGGGTGAGACCTCAGTCTGCACTGCATGGACTGTTGCTGAAAGGGCCAGTAGTACATGGATTTGTTTGTCTAATTAAACTCCCAACCTGTGTCACGACCCAACAACCCAACAAGATGCATATTGAAGGTAGAGTGTTTGTGGAGAATTTTTATGGGTTGGGTGCTAGTATTGCTATTGCTTGGCATCCAAGTCAACCTTGTTTTACTTACGATGGTGATAGTGATGTGGAAGTGATTTGATGAAGTGTTGTAGAGGCGCCGGTGACTTCTGGAGGTCGTGTAGAGGCTTGTGAAGCTTTGGAAGAAGTTTGAGAAATTTATGAGTTGAGGAAAGATGTTTCCCTTCATCCTCTACCATAGTTGCATGGATGATGAGTCACGGGATGATTGAAAAGCTCCAGTCATTGGTAGGCAGTCCTATGGGAGAGACTGGGGAGATCTATTCGAATTTAACCTGTGTTTCAAGTGTGACAGAGTTTTTTCAGGCGTTTTTCTCTACATTCCTCACACTATTAAGCTAATGTTGGCATTGTCGAATGTTCTTGATCAGAATTTTTCAGCATATGGTAGCAAAAGTTCGCGGGTCTGCTAGAAGTTGATCAAAGTTGAAAATATCAAATGGATAGTGGTGTTCGTGGTTGATTTAGTAAAAAATCATATCTTAACCAAATATTAAGCGTGTGCAAAAATGGTTAAGTGATCCATAACATGTACAATTTACAAAGTTACTCAACATAAGAAAGTGATAAATAGACGAAGGTACTAATTGGTTGGTTTTATTGAGAACGTTAGAGTATTCCATTCTCAGGGTCTCGAGAATGAGTATATATCGCAGCAACGACTCACATTATTTGGCATTTTTTAATCAATGTATTATGTGCAGAAATTAGAGATAAAGTTTAGAAGAAGATTTATATTTTATGTTTTGATTGTGACCTAAAATTGGCAGCTTGTGGTGTGTTAGAGAGTAGAGATTGTTGTGACTAGAAGTGAAGAAATAACCAGCTTAGGGGATTTTTTATTTTTTTTTTAATTTAGATTTGATGTGTAGGATGATGGTGTTCGTGGGTTTCTCATGTTCAACTGATTGAGAACCCATTATAAAACATTTATGAAATGTGGTTTCCATGGAGGAAGTGAAGGTGTGGAGGCTTAAGAGTAGACATTGATTTGGCATATTTAGTAAAAGGAAGATATTTCTCCATCCAGTTGGAGTTGGATAGTCCAATGGTAGTTGGGAGAGGATCGTTGGTCGTGGGAGCTTCGAGCAGATATATTTCGATATATCCATGAGAGGAAACAATTTTCTGATCTGATGGATGCCATCATAATTTGAAGAGGGCTGATTCTTCTAGGTTATGGGTGTAAGCTAATCCATGTACGATTTGTTCAACAGATTAATAAAATAATTGAGCAGTGCAACAAAAGTAGGGTGGTGTTCTCTCGAAAGGGTTTTGAACATGAATACTTGTGTTCTTATGTGTGCATGCTTGTGTTGATGTTTCTCATGGTTATTATGTTTGAGTTTATTGTTTCTTTCATATTTAGTTAAGGCAATATTGTGAATGGGCATGGTTATTTGATATTGTGGTAACAATTTTAAAATTGATATAAAGGTCATCACTACTGATTCATCCCCCCTCAATACTCAATACATTTCCAACATAATTTTTTTCTTCTTCGTAGTTAGTCAGCAACGCAGAGCCCTAGACCAACGAGTCGGGGAGCATTGTGGATATTTTCACACACTGAGACCTAAGCCTAACCACCTCTTAATCAGTTTTTTGGCACACTCTGGTTTTGAGCTCGAGATTGTGGAGCTTTTCAAGCTCCCTACAAGCACAAATTACTATTTCTCAATGTAAGCGATCGATGGGGGTTTGTGGAATCCTATCCCAGTGACCCTAAATCTAATTACAAGATTTTCTTCCCTATTGCCCAATTAGGCTTAATCTATGTGAGTTAAGTTATAATTAATGTGGACTGTTTCAAGTCTTTCCTTAGTGGTTGTAACCAAGTGCTAGTTTTATTAGGGTGTGAGTGTGTGAATAATGTGTATGTGGATGTGTTTATTAAATCATGTTTTATGATGGCAATGCTACTGAGAAATAAAGTGCATAAACTATAAATAATAGTAAAAATGAATAGTAAAATAACAACAAACAGAAGCATGCAATTCCCCACGCAAAAATCTATGAAACGACAAGAACAAATGAGGACAATACAAGCAACCCAAAGAAACGAAAATACCAAAGATTTAATGCATAAGGGGCTAGGATCTAAGGTTAGATCTACTAAAATGATGAAAAAAAATCCAAGAAAAAACATAAGGGAAAGTATTGGAAAATAACATAAATCAAATTGTGAAAGGAAGGATGCTCGTGGTGATCCTAAAGAATAAATTCAACACATGTCTCAAAAGGAAACAGATCATTCTAAAAATTACCTAAAAAGGACTACAAAATGATGGCAACAATGTTGGAAAACAATGGCTAAACATTCTGCGCACTAGATTCCTCAACTGAACAAGTTGTCTCCAAAATGGTAGAGGTGTAATCTAAACCCTAAGGGGATTTTCCCTTCCTCGAAACGAGAAAACACACTAAGAGACTCTAGGCCTAGGGGTGAAAGGGAACAAGAAGAAACCCCTCCTGACACACGTGCATAACTGTGGCCAAAATTATGAAAAAAAATTGTAGAAATAGGGGGCACAAGTTTTGACATGTTTAATGTGTCCTCAAGCATAAAAAGGCTCAAAACGTCTGTATGGGGTGCAATATTTTGTCAAAAAAATGTGCTCCATCCCCAAAGGAAT
Source organism: Pinus tabuliformis (assembly GCA_031772625.1). Taxonomy (NCBI): domain Eukaryota; kingdom Viridiplantae; phylum Streptophyta; class Pinopsida; order Pinales; family Pinaceae; genus Pinus; species Pinus tabuliformis. The sequence continues at coordinate 140,989,503 of CM062819.1, read as the reverse complement.
TTCTTCGTAAATTTATTGCAAACAGTGTCATCTCTTGCACGAATGGTAAATGTGACCTACAAAAAAGACAAGGAAACCCAACAAAACAAATATTCTTCAATCAAAGAGTAAAACTCCAAAAAAAGAAGTGAAAATTGAGAGAGAAAAAATCCTGAAAATTGCTAAAAAATGTCGAAACAACATTCACTAGGGTTCTAGATTTTTAAGCTACTACAGTTGTCATTTGTCAGTATGAAGTTTCTTGGAAGTTGCACCAAAATCCTTCACTTATGTTAATCGTGACATATAACCCTAACAACAAAAATGAATGGTCTTCATTTCTCTTTAGATCTGAAAAATAAAATATCAAAACCCTACAACAAATAATATCCAAATATAAATGAACATGTACCATAAAATGATCTATTGAGAATCCAATGGAAATAGCAGAACTTTGATTCTATTATTGAAAAATAAATGTTTATACATGTGAGGAGAATGTATAGACTTGGATCTAGAGGTCCCCCTCTTTCGGCTGAGTCCTTTGTACCCTATGCCTCAGCTATTGGTTCAACTCATTGCCTCTCAAAGTGTATGTAATGGGTAAGAAAAAACGGTGATGGCCTGAACTAAAGATGGGAGCTCAAATCTCACAAGGCGATAATCAGGACGATGAGAATAGTCATGGTGAAGAATGAGGAGAAAACCATATTATTTATAACAAAATATTATGATAGATCTAGATTTAAGATAATAATAAAAAATGTTGGATAAATCAAGATCTAACCGTTAGGAATATTTTATTGCATTTTAGAGAGGAAAATATTATTTGAAATTATCAAATATCTTTATTTAGAAAATTACTACAAAGATGGATAACATAGACATAGTCCAACTCTAGCCAAATAATTGCACACTTGCCTCCATTGCTATTGGACAAGGAGCTTGTATCTAGAAGAAAGTAAATACTGCAATTTTCATCTTAATTCCAAGCCAAATAAACCTACATACATAACCCATTATGCCAATTCCTCCATCGTACCCTTCTCCATAATACACAACAAAATAAGTGTCAATTCCTCCATCATACCCTTGTCCATAATACACAACAAAATAAGTGAGAAAGAAATAAGATTTATAATGCTCATGTATAAACTTATTATTACATCAACTTTGTAAAATTTTAAAAAAATATTCAAATGTGGGAAAAGTTGGATAATAATCTACATTTATTTGGATAATAAACTGCATTTATTTGCATTTATAAATCATAAGTAAAATTCTTTAAACTAACTCATTAATCTAATTATGGAAAATCCTTATCTTTTTTAAACATTTATTAACTAATTAAAATGCCCACTCCCTATGGACATTCAAAACCTACTCCCACCTGTTAAAAAGGATAGACGAGGATAGAAATGGTTCAAAACGTGATTTACACGAACTCCTAAATTCTACCACCAAGTTGAGACTTACTACAGGTTGAATAATCTACGGTGATGGTGATGCCCTCTACTATTTCAAGTGCGGTGCGCCGGTTGTTCGAGGATCTACGTCTCAATTTTTATCCAACCACGTGGAAACATAGTGCGAGGAAGAGAAACCTCGACTTGGTTAAGCGTTTACCGTTCAATGAATGACGGTAGATTTTTCCGTATGGCCTCCACATCCTTATATATAACACAATAACCAGCCCTGGAGTCTCATAACAGATCAATAGTGGCTATTCTTTTTTAGTTATTTCATATGTTCATTATCTTCTTGTTCTCAAAGTCCATATAAATTAGATTCGTTCTCATACATAGTGTTCATTATTATATTGCGATCATGGCCGGTGTAAATGCATCAGTAATGGCGATGAATGGAGCATCGCTCCTGAAACGGAGGCCACCGGAAAGGTCAACAACCAGCAGGCAGCTTCGAGTAAAATGCATGGCAGGGGTTAGTAATTCTGTCGCTGTTTCGGTATCCACGAATAGAAGGTTTATGTTATTCTATAAGGTTTTATGTTATTCTATATATAACTTAATTTGCGTCATGTGGATCCACAGCCGGAGTCAATGCGATCACCTTCTACCCCTCGTGAGACGGTAAGCGATTATGCAAGCGCCAATTTTTACATTAACATCCACTGCACTGAACTGAATTGAATTGACATAAATAATAATGCAGGTGAGCACAAACTTTAAGGACGTGTTTGCTTTCAATGGGCCAGCCCCAAAAACAATAAATGGGAGACTCGCCATGATCGGATTCGTCTCAGCTGTCGGGGTGGAGATAGCGAGCGGGAAAGACCTCACCGCCCAACTGGCCAGCGGAGGAGTTCCACTGTTAATTGGAAGCGCGGTTCTCTTCAGGCTTGCTTCTCTGATCATGTTCAATACCCATGTTCAAGGGAGTGTCCAAAGAGAGCAAATCACAGGAAATAATGTCTTCTGGGGCAGAGATGTTAGAATGGGCGTTTTGCCATGATTGGCCTCGTTTTGGGAATTTATTATTTAAATCTCTGCGCCAGAAGACATTATTTCCTGTGATTTGCTCTCTTTGGACACTCCCTTGAACATGGGTATCAGAAAAGCAAGCGTGAAGAGAACCGCGCTTCCAATAAACAGTGGAACTCCTCCGCTGGCCAGTTGCGCGGCGAGGTCTTTCCCGCTCGCTATCTCCACCCCGACCGCTGAGACGAATCCGAGCATGGCGAGTCTCCCATTTATGGTTTACACTTCCTTAAAGTTTGTGCTCACCTGCATTATTATTTATGTCAATTCAATTCAGTTCAGTGCAGTGCATGTAAATGTAAAAATTGTGCAACCCATAAATCCCATGTTATTGGGTATTTAAGACTCTTATAAGTACATTTTGGTAAATCGAAATACATTTCTGCATTAGCATGGGTATGAACATGGCAATCACAGCACCATGGACTCCCATGATTTTCCGGAAACTATGCCCCATAGCTTTCCCGGCTGCTCCGTTCCACCCTGTCACACGGTGGATAAGACAGTGTACTATACTCATTCAATGCAACCTGGGTGCCCAAAATTTCAAAATTCAAATGTTATTTCCGCGCCCAAGTTGCCCACGAAATTTCTGAAATGATGTGAAATGAACACATCGGTGGTATGCTAATTGAAAAATTCATCAAGCAGAGATGGATTGTAAGAATCGTTCATATCTCTCGGCCGAATCATGGGAGGGGTGAGCTCACTCTTGTTCGATACCTACTTCGGCTCTGGAACTTGCGGCTGTGATGTCTGTGCTAGCAGTGAGAATAGTTTGGCACATTCACAGCCAGAGGAGCTCCTGCGCTTACCTGATGGCCTTCAGCTGCTACAAGCCCACGGAAGACCGAAAAATGAACACAGAGCTCTTTTAATACGTCATTTGCAAGAGCGATCCGATGCCGGAGTCGCTGAAATTTGTGGTAAACGTTCACATACAATTGGGCCTCGAGCAGGAGACCTACGCGCCCAATTCATTCTTCCAGGGCGACATTGTGTCATCAATGGCCGAAGGGTGGCTAGAGATGCAGGAGGCCTTTGTTTCTACACTCACAAATTGTTCATGGACAGTAGCCTCCTAATTTATCGTAACGGATTGGCAAGGCATAGCCGTTCCATATAATTTGTGTGTTATGCATGAGGCCCAACCATTGCTTCATTCATTCATGTTATAACATAATTTCGCTTGAATTTTTTTCAGTATTAGAAAACTCTAATTCTGAAAGTTGTTGCACCGAGGAGAATCGTTCTATGCGCTGGTGCATATCAGTCCTCCTTGTCTGCTATAATCCTGATGAATCTCGCCATTCTCTGCTTCAAGATTGTGCAGGTATTAGTTTCGTAAGTAAATTGGGTGAATGTTTTTTTGGGTCTCCGATGTTCGATTTTCAGCATAATGTGATTTAATATGTAATGTTGGGCTTTAATCTGACTGAATATAAATCTAAATTTAAGATTTGTGTGCACCTAGATAACGATAGGAGTGTGGAGAATCTGTCACCAAACATTTTGGCCGCCGAACAGGAATTCAATAACTTGGGAAAAATCAGACACCAGAAAATTCGCATTCGTGTAGAGGTACCTCTCTTTTAACTTTTATCGAACTTACATCGTAAACTTATACTCAAAGTGATCAAACAAATTATTTTATCATTTCAGATCTCTTTAGACTCAGTTTATTTTTGTGACAAAGCAGGTGATTCTCCACCAGAGAAGAACGCACGACAACACGATTCAAGGACTGCAAACTCCGAGTAGCACGATACAAGGACTACACCATGTAACTCTCCAAACCCTAAAGAGTGTCGTAATTCTTCAAATGTGGGCGAGTGTAGCACATTATGTAATCCTCCCAAGACTGACGAGTTGGAAGAATTCGACGAATTTAGTTTCGCCATGCTCATTTGAATTGTATCATTAGGTTAGATTTTGGGGTTGGGTTCTGTTTTTGCTTACCTTAAAAGGGCACAGTGTATTTGGACAACCAAATTGTTCATTGTACTAATTTGATGTTCAGTTTTGACAGGTGCGAAATTAATTTGGATAATCTCGACTGTTTTTCCCATTGTGACTTTCTTTTCAACCCAAGATGGCAATTCTCGTAATGGACATTTTTATTATTCATATTTAAATTTTTGTTATCATGTTAAGTGGAAGAATTAAATTTAAGTGGAAAAAGTAATAATTTGAATGAGCTCCAATAAAGCACACCAATAAATTTTCATTCATTTTAAAACTTTTTATAATTTAATATAAGCAAATTAAAACCAATAAAATTATATTTGGAAAAAATATATAATCTACCATATTTAGTTTGTTTTTTTATTTTAATTGTATAGAATTTATTTAATAATCTAGTATAATAAAAATTAAAAATATTAAAACAAATAAAACTATATTTAAAAGAAAAGAAAAAAATTCAATAAAATTTCTTTAATTTTTATTTTAACATTATAACTTTTATTTTTATAATTTAATATTTTTATTATTATTATTATCTAGAAATTCATTTTTTGGAACCACTATCACAACATTATAAAAAACTTTTATAATCTAATATAACAAAATTAAAACAAAATTATAATAGATAAAGGTATATTTGAGAGAGAAAATATTCTATGACATAAAAATATATCATTTTAACTATATAAATTGGTATAATAAGTTTTATTCAAATGCTATCTCATGAAAGTTGATTTGTATATATATCATCAAAAGTTTACCTCTTTGTTTTTCATTATTTTTGGCCATTCTTTTCACTGTTCAATAAGTAATATGTTTTGTGAGATATAAACCACGTGAAATGAAAAATGTAAAAATAAAAATTTGTCAGACTAGGAGGTAACTCCTCAAATGTAATCGTATTATTCATTTAGGTTGTTTATTATTATATACAAGAGGGAGTGACTGTTCAGTTCATTTCCTGATGCCTCTCCATTTCCTCACGGATTAATTACATTAATTACATTTGTTCACCCAATCTCTATGATTAGGTGTCAACATTCCCCCCTTAATCTGAAGGGATGTTGGTGAGTCCAAGCATCGTTCTAAATTTTTCAAGCTTTTGTCTTCCAAGCAGTTTGGTGAAGATGTCTGCAATTTGCTCATTAGTGGAACAATGGCGAAGATGGATTGTTTTGGCCTCAAATGATGTTGAATCAGATGATATTTTGTATTGATGTGCTTCATTCGATCATGGAACTTTGGGTTCTTGGCCAACTTTATTGCCAATCATGAGTGGAGTCGATTGTACTTGTTTTACCTACAAATCTTCAAGAATTTTCCTGAGCCACACAATTTCTTTTCTTGCCTCACCTGCTGCCACATATTCTACCTCTGTTGTGGAATCTGCTGGAACTGATTGTCTGCGTGATCTCCAGGAGACAGCTCCTGATCCAAGACTCATAGCATAACCCAAAGTAGATACCCCAATTTCTTTGTATCCATCGACGTCTGAATCAGAGTATCCAATCAAGCTGAAGTCACCCATCTGTGTATACTTGATTCTAAAGTATTGAGTTCCTTTCAAATATTTTAGAACTCCTTTTGCAGTAGACCAATGTCCCTCACAAGGCTTTTGCATATCCCTGAAGAGGATTCCTACAGCAAACAAAATGTTTGGTCTGGTAGTAGTTAGTTAGTTGAGACTTCCTACAAGCTGTCTATACTTTGTTGCATCCTCAAATTCTTTTCCTTCAATGGATGTGAACTTTAAGTTTTGTTCCATTGGAGTAGTTAGAGGATTTCATTCAGTCATGCCATATCTATTCAACAGATCTCCAATGTACTTCTTTTGAGAAAGGAATATGGACTTCGGATGTTGAGTTACTTCAATACCAAGATAGTAATGAACATAGCCCAAATCAGTCATTTCAAAACCTTTCCTCAATTCCTTCTTTATGGATGCAATGTAGCTCTCATTGTTCCCTGTTATCGAAAGATCATCTACATATACCACAAGATGTACAACTATTTTTCCAACCTTATTGATAAACAAAGTTGCATCATCAAGATCATAATGTTTGAAATTGAGTTTCAGAAGATGCTCAGTTAGTTTTTCATACCAGGCTCACTGTGCTTGTTTGAGGCCATACAAGGATTTCACAAGTTTTCATACTTTATGTTCATGTCCTTTTACAACAAATCCTTCAGGCTGGGACATAGAAACATTCTCTTTTAGATCTCCATTCAAGAAAGCAGTTCTTACATCCATTTGATGGACTTTCCAACCGTTCTGAGCTGCTAGGGAAAAGAGTGTCCGGATGGTAGCCCATTTTGCTGTGGGGGCAAAAGTCTCCTCATAATCAACCCCTTCCTTCTGTGCAAAACCTTTTGCCACAAGCTGGCTTTGTGCTTGTCAAGTGAGCCATCAGCTTTATACTTGTTCTTGTAGACCCACTTGAAGCCAATTGGTTTGTTTCCCAATGGAGGATCAACCAGCTTCCAAGTGTCATTCTTTATCAAGGCATCATACTCCTTTTGCATTGCTTCTTTCCATTCATCATGAGAAGCAGCTTCTTTGAAGGAAGTTGGTTCAAAATTTGTAGACAAATTCAATTCAAAATCATAAGAAACATCCATATCAATAGGTGAATCAGAGTCATCTACATCACCTCTAATTTTTCGAGTTGAATTTCTAGTTCCTATCTTTCCAACCTCATCAGGATGAACACTTTCAAGTGTATTTGTCAGCCACTTGGGGGACCTTTATGAGATGGTGCACGCTGCTCCGTTGATTGAGTTGGGACTGAATCAAGATTGAGTCTCCCAATTCTATCAATCACATTACTCAAAGTATCATCCGTTGTTGGAGTTTCATGTGGGGGAGAGAGTGCTTCAGAAGAAGATTCCACAGGTTGATCTAGCATAGGAGTCCCCCCTTCAAGATGTGGAATTTGATTATCAAATTCTTGAAATGATTTTGCATTTGTGAATCTATCCAAGCGATAAAGTTGTCGCTCAACAACATTGCCAGTTTTGGATGATTCAAGAAAGATTACATCTATAGATACAAAAAACTTTTTATTGACTTCATCATAGAGACGCTATGCTTTGGAGGTGTTTGAATACCCTAGGAAGATACACTTATGACTTCTTACACCAAGTTTGTTTCTATGTACCTTTGGTATCAAGGTATAGCATGTGGAACCAAAGACCCCGAGATGCTTTATCGAAGGATTGTGCCCATACCACATTTCATAAGGAGTCTTGTTTCTAATAGCATTAGATGGACATCTATTCTTTACATATACAACACACAGAACTGCATCAACCCAAAACATCAATTTTACATTTTTGAAAAACATCATGGAGCACACCATATTTAAGATTGTCCTATTCATTCTTTCAGCTACTCCGTTCTGTTGGGGATTATAAGGCACAGTTATTTGATGTTTGATCCCATGTTGGCGAAGATAGTTTTCAAATTCATTTGAAGTGTATTCTTTTCCATTATCAGTGCGAATAGAGACAATATGAGATTGTACATCATTTTCAATCCATGAACAATGTAAACTTTGAAACGGGAACTACAAACTCAAAACGGGAACTCTGGCCAAAAAACCCCGAAAAAACATCAAAAACAGTGCTAAAAACGAAAAGTGTGTATACTGGAACGATGATTTTATTTTTTAGGGGTCAATTTTGAACATGTTTTAAAAATGGCAGTGACTACGAAATTTACTACGAAATTTTCGTGCAAAATATAGCTTCAAAATGAAAAAGTGATATACTGGAAAGATGATTTTTTTTTTAGGGTCAATTTTCGAAATTTTAAAAAAGAATTAGGATTGGTAGGCTCCCACAGAGTATATAGAAGACTTAGACAGACAATAACCTCCTTGAACTCAATTCCTTTACTTTCATCCATATCACATATCTGGTGCAGTTTTGTTATTTCATCATCTGTAAAAGAAACTTGCAATTCATGGAAGCACTCCTTCAATTCTTCCAAATATATTGTTCCACTTGAATCTTTGTCTGCACAAGAAAATCACTCATTATTGCATGTCAAGATTTACTTTACGTAAATTTAACAACAAATAGTTATGCAAACAATACATTCAATATTCCAATATAGTGATATTACAACAAATGTTTCTAAGAGAATATACTCAAAAAATCCCATGTCAAACTCGTCTAAAAGAAAAGACAGACAACAAGATTAAAATATGAGATGAAACAGACATCGCTTGCAATACTTGTACTCTTCTCATTACGAACTGCTAGAACAAAGAAACATGAAGACATTGACACCTAAGCAAGCTGGCAAAACCTTGAGAAATTTTCTGGGGTCTCAAGGATGTAGATGCAAACCCGTTGGCCAACAGATCATGCCATGGTAAAGGTAAAACTCGTTTATGGTTGGCTATAGAAATCTTTCTCATACTTGAATTCATAGGTCCCACATGATTACTTAGAGGTTTAGAACCCACATGAGAATTTTTTTGTACCATTTTCTTCCCATCCAATTATATATTTTGGCCAGAAAGGGAAGCAACCCTATCTTGTCAACAAAGAAAACCACTGTCACAAATCCACCAACCCCTTAGTTGTAACAAAATGTCAAGGCAATGGATTTCTAACACACACTCTGACCATATTAGAACAGTAATCCCAAACCCAGCAATGGTTTCATCTATGAAGTTTAAGCATTCCACGATATAAGTAATATAATTGAAAATCCAAATCACCTTGGACATAGTTCATATATGAATCCACCAATGCCACATGACCACATCTCAACAGTATGTATACTGAGTCCTGACATCCAATTATCGTTAAAAACATTCCCAAATGAGATATGGCGTCCTAAATTTTCTCAGAGGAATTACAATGTAATGGCTAAAGGGAGACTCAGATATACTATTGAACAAATAGATCATTATCCTGTCTTTCCTAAGAGAACTAACTGTATTTATATTGATAGTAATAATGTCTTCAGCGTTCACACCTTCCCAACATGGCACAAAAAACAGAAAGATAACATGTACATTTCTAATCAATCCCAAGTTACCACCAAAAATATCAATGCCAAAAACACTATAAAAATATAATCTCCATCCTTTGGAAATGAACCCAAAGGGTAAGTTCCCCAAATACGGACTCCTCCAAATATATAGCAAATAGGCTATCTTCTCTACACCAAGCACTAACAAGTAATGTCTAAATGAAGTTCCTTAAGAGGTAACCCAACAAATCTCCATAAACCTATTTGGAGAAGTATTGAAACTTGGTAGTCAACAAAGGCAGGCCATCCACAATGGACTAGATTGATAGAAAGTGGGTGAGATGATATTTATCCATGACACAGAAAATAGCATAGTTGACTATCTCCTTAAACCTAATTTTTTTTTTCAGGATAAAACTTTGCTTCATTTATATTCACATAGAATCAAATACAGCATATACATATTCAATTTAGTTCCATAAGCTTAAAACTTGCATGTAACTCTCCACACAATGACAGTATAAACAGTAATTAAACCTAGTTTAGCCTATTGGAAACTAATTCAGCAAGTGAGGATATTACATATACATTCAACAGAACAAAGCATCAAGGATTATAGTAATTACAATCTGAATTCATAAATTAAGAACTTCATCCTTGAACAGGAACTAGATTCCAAGAACCTCTCAATTCTACCATCACTAGCAAGCATCAAGATTGTATAAGGCTATAAGCAAATATCCAAAAGAAAATCAATAAAGAAAAATATAGAGACAGTGCCCTCCATGCTACATCAAATGAAATTTTCCAACATGATTAAAAAGAAACAAGGGTCAAGATGGTAGCCTCACCCGGTCCGCCTGCGCCCTCGCCTAGTAGGCGGCAGGGTGATTTTAGGAATCGCTCGGCAGGCGGCTGGGCGATTTCGAGAATTGCCCTGCCGCCTGCTGGGCGGGGGCGCGGGCGGCCTGGGTGAGGCTGCAATCCGCGCCCCCGCCCTGCAGGTGGCAGGGCGATTCGGGGAATCACCCTGCTGCCTGCCGGGCGGGGGTGCCTGCACGATTGTAGCCTCACCCGGGCCGCCCGTGCCCCCACCCGGCAGGCGGCAGGGCGATTCCCAGAATAGCCCTGCCGCCTGCCGGGCGGGACTGCGGGCGGCTTGGGTGAGGCTGCACGAGGCAGGCCCAGAATCGCCCTGCTGCCTGCCAGGCGGGGGCGCGGGCGGCTCGGGTGAGGCTGCACGAGGCAGGTCCAGAATTGCCCTGCCGCCTGCCGGGCGGGGGCGCGGGCGGCCCGGGTGAGGTTGCACGAGGCAGGCCCAGAATCGCCCTACCGCCTGCTGGGCGGGGGCACGAGCGGCCTGGGTGAGGCTGCACGAGGCAGGCCCACACAAACTCTCAGCGTCCAACAATCTGCTGTAGTGAACGTGCTCGCCCTTAGCACAAAGGGAGAGATTCTTTACTCAGGGTCGACCGGCAGGGCTATTAAAGTGTGGGAACGAGTAAAGCTCATCTACATGAATTCGCTGCTACAACATCTCGGGCTTCTAAGAGGGTTGTAGTGTTGTGTTTGGCCATGGTTAAGAATCTCCTTTGGTTGGTAAACAAGACGATACAGATATGGAGACGGGACCATATTTATTGTTAGTGGTGTTCCAGGGCCATAGTGGACCGGTAAAGTCCATCGTGCCCACCGTTGACATTTCCAGCGAGAGTATGGATTGGTCAATGAAAGCATGGCTAGTGGAAGATGATGGTTCTTCACCAAATCAAAATGTTATTTACTGTCCCACAAATCTTGTGCAAGAAAAGCTCACATGCTAAATAATGCCCCGACATTGTACCGTGAATTTACGAAGAAAGCCATTTATTAAAACCAGCAGAAACAACTTTTTTGCATGTTCAAAATGCCTGTTAAGAAAACTGCAATGAACGGTGCTCTTAATATATGGGGAATCATTTCAAAAATCATGCAATTAACGAGAATACGCTTTTTCTTGCAACGGATATGCTTTATAGGCACTAGAGAGAAAAATAAATAGAATGTGTTTCTTTTCCCTTTCTGTTGGGATCATTTATAATGTTTGGTTATGAGTGACATGGTAACCAAGTTAACTTAAAATTGTTAGTTTATTACTTTGGTTTGCTACTGAACTTTAAAAAATCTCATCGCATATTTTTCATATCAAGAAAAGTTACTTATCTGTGCAAATATTCTATGCAAAAGCTTCGACTTGAAAGTCTAGAGCCGGTGCTACAATTGTGACTTGTAAGTAATTTTCTTAAATCTCAGAGCATAGATGTGCTTCTTCTAAAATTATCCACCCAAATATATGTAGAAAAGTTTTATGCGGGAAACCTGTCACTTCAATACTTAAATGTTGGTTCAAGTCAGATTTCTGGTATATAATTAAGGCTTGAGAGAGGACTTGAAATATTTTTGAGATATATACTTAATCTTGTGGAAAGAATGAGAGATAGAATGAAACTACTCCTCTGTTCACATAGCGTTTGGATGGTAGTTTATGTATTTAATAAATAAGTAGGATAAAATCAATAATTTGTTTCATTTAATTAATTTTGATTTATATTTGTTAGATATATTAAATTTTTAATTTTAAAAGATTTAGTATATATTTTTTTTCTCGAGGGAAAAAACTAAATTGAATTTTATTGATAATGATGATGGTTAAAGTTCACTAAGACTAATTTTGGTCTATTAGACATAAAAAACTAATTATTTAGTTTGATTTAAGATTTTATTCGTATGCTGAAAACGCTTGTAGAGAAGACTCTGAGCTCACTATAATTTTGACATAGTAAAAGGCTAGGAAGGTCAGTATTGCAACAAAGATTATGAAACTGAGATGTAATGTGGTTGTAAGTGGGGCACTCTAAAAGGAAGTGATTTTCATCCTCGATGTTCATTTTAGTGATTTTCATCCTTGATTGTGGATAGAGTTCATGAGAAAATGCTCCTATAACATTAGAGTTAAACATGAGGCATCTTAGGTCAAGTGCCTAATGGTTAAGAGCATGTGTTTCCTCCTAAGAGGTCATAGGTTCAAAAACCAGAAGGGGTTAGAGTAGGTATGCCTTCGTATACAATAATCAAATCGTTGTATGGAGGTGGGTCTCTTATCCCACAAACAAGGGGGTTTCATACACCAATTTGGTGTCTGGCTTGGCTATGACCTTAAAATTGGATAATAATAATAGTTAGGATATAGATTGTTAGAAATTCATAATCTATAAGGGCGAAAGAATGGAGCTGGGTTACACCTTTTGGCAAGAGATGGCACATTTGGGTGGAAAAAATGATTGCTCAATTGAGCCCTTTTTAAGTGCTTGATCGAGCTGTTTGAGCACTTAAACAATGTAACTCAATGTTATTTAGGAGCTTGATTTAGCCATGTCTTTGCGACAGTCAAATGAAGGAGATTGGGTTCTGGATTTATTTTTTGGCTCAGGTAAGTTTTGTTATATGGAATTGAATTTCAATATGTTCTTTTTTTAATTAATATGTCATTGTACTAATTTACTTCATTATTTATTTTGTGCTTGATAATTAGGTACAACACTAGCATGATGCCTTCAAAAAGGAAGAAATTGCATTGCAATTGAGAAAGATCCATTACAATGCAATTTCATTCAGCAAAGAATTAATGCTCTTCAATTTCTTTTTTAAAATTTTGAAAATTGACCCTAAAAAAAAAAATCATCTTTCCAGTATATCACTTTTTCATTTTGAAGCTATATTTTGCACGAAAATTTCGTAGTCACTGCCATTTTTAAAACATGTTCAAAATTGACCCCTAAAAAATAAAATCATCGTTCCAGTATACACACTTTTCGTTTTTAGCACTGTTTTTGATGTTTTTTCGGGTTTTTTTGGCCAGAGTTCCCGTTTTGAGTTTATAGTTCCCGTTCCAAAGTTTACATTGTTCATGGATTGAAAATGATGTACAATCTCATATTTTCTCTATTCGCACTGATAATGGAAAAGAATACACTTCAAATGAATTTGAAAACTATCTTCGCCAACATGGGATCAAACATCAAATAATTGTGCCTTATAATCCCCAACAGAATGGAGTAGCTGAAAGAATGAATAGGACAATCTTATATATGGTGTGCTCCATGATGTTTTTCAAAAATGTAAAATTGATGTTTTGGGTTGATGCAGTTCTATGTGATGTATATGTAAAGAATAGATGTCTATCTAATGCTATTAGAAACAATACTCCTTATGAAATGTGGTATGGGCACATTCCTTCAATAAAGCATCTCGGGGTCTTTGGTTCCACATGTTATGCCTTGATACCAAAGGTACATAGAAACAAACTTGGTGCAAGAAGTTGTTAGCTACCTATACCAATAGGTTTCATATTTCATGATTGGCAATGAAAAGATCCAAATATGCTCTGCTTTGATGATGCAAAGATCACATATTTCCATAAGAATACAATCTGTGCTTATAGCTTGATGGGGACTCAAATTTTGATGGATGATCCAAAGTCTAAACTGGATCATGTCATGCTTTAAATTTTCAGTTGTAGAATAGAGAAAGGAGTCTGTCCAAACTGTTTAATCTTGGCAGACAAGTAGTTCAGGTAGAGAAGAAAAGGCTCCCAACAGCTTAATCTGGGACCTTGGAAGAAATAAGGGTAGAAGTAGATAGAAAAACAAAAGAAAAAGCCAAAGAAAAGAAAAGGCAAGTAAGGGTCTGCAAGCCTAAATGCACCCTTCAAGAAGAAACAAAAAATGCTAGGCAAAATAGCTGGGTGAGTAGATGGGGTTGCAGAAGTGGTATTCATTTCAGATTTAACCTTGATGGTCAAGATGAGAAAAGAAAAACAAAGAAGCATGTCTAACTTCCCAATTATCCCTTTTCCCACTCATTACTAACATCCCCTCATCAATTGAATTGCTTAGAAGAATTGAGGTTTGATGGTGGTTTTATTCATTGAAAAGCCACATTTCTTGTCTAAAAATTCTTTTCATTTTGATCTACTCCCTAAACTAAGTAAGTTTCAAGTAAACTTAGTGATTTTCCCCCTCATTCACATATTCCCCCATATTAACTCTAACTCTAGTATGTAATTCCCCTATGTTACCCTTTTCCCTAGTATTATTAACACCATGGTATATAAACCCCCAAAGCATTCTATAAATATCCTCCTTTTAGCATTATAGCTAAATATCTCTGTCTAAAGGGAGACTTTGGTCCACCTGGGACTGTGGTCAACCCTGCCCTGGGGCTGCTCTAACCTTTGGTTATGAGCAACAACCTCTCCCCTAAGCTCTCACCTTCCCTCTGCTCAGAAAAAACCCAAACATTGCCCAAAAAACCTTGCAAAAAACCCCTCCTACCCATAACCCCCTTTGAAATTATGAAATAACCAAAAAAACCCACCTTTTGGCACTTATCCAAAGTTTCGGGCGCTATATTGATTTTATTGAAAGTATATTAAAAAAACCATCGAAAACACCATACCCCAATGGTCTTCCGCTAAGCGCGCATCCCAAAAAATATATTTTTTAAATCCCGCCCCCCTTCCGTATCGCTCAATCACTTCATCAACCCGTCAGCCGTCCGATCGAGAGCCTCTGATCGGACGGCCCTTATGCATATCGGGTTGGTCCCCACGCCCGACAGTTAGCGCCCGAGAAACTGACGAAGGGTTACGTCAGTCCTTGGCCACGCATTACCTTCTCAGTCTCTCGGAGCGGCCTCTGACAAAACCGGGGCCGTATGGTAAGCGGTCCAAGAAAACCGTTACCACTGTTTCACTTACCGCCCGGTTTTGCTGGTCCCATGTCATGCCCACGTTAGAGCCACGTCGCCGCCACCCCGCCGTCGCATCACCTCATTCGTCCGTCCCTTCGCTGACATGTCCGCCACTTCAGCATATCCATGGACCAACCAGGACCTGCCACATCACCGGTGACGTCATGCTGACGTCATCCGACTCCGACCCCACCCGATGACGTCATGCTGACGTCATCCCAAAAAAGGCGCCAATATGACAAAAATCCATTTTAGGCCAAATTTTCGTGTTTTTTCTACTTTTGCCGAAAGAGACTGTTGTTGTTCCTGCATGTATTTAACGACCAGACCAACGCCAACCTGCACTGTTCGACTCCAAACCACGGGTGCCTCCGTCGTACCTGCATTTGCAACTGTCAGTGGAAATCCGCAAGGTATTTCTCGAAATTATTCTCTGCACCTGGTTTTTATCCAATTTTCTACAAACAAACTGTTAAGGGAGTGTTAAAACACTGAATTCACCATCTAATATCCAGTAACCTGTACCTATTTCCCTCTCCAAGGCAACAAACAGTTTACGAAACCTGAATTTGACTGAAACAACCTGAATTCACAGGTAGCTCGCGCAATCGTGAGCTAGAAACCTCTGCTGGCTAAATTCACCTTAGAAAAGTTCTGGTCAGCCCTGCTATGTATTTTTATCAATCTGTTAAACAGTATTTCAATTGCTGTGTGCTCAATTCATCCTCTGGTCCTTAAAATTGACACTTTCATCGTAAGGAATCACCTCTGTGTTGTTCTGCTTATTTCAACCAGTTCACCTGCAAGTCAGAAGCTTAATAGACCATGGAAACTCCAATTGCACTGAACATCAAGCCTCTCAATACCCCTCACATTGAGTTCGAATGGAAAGCTCTGGGAGATGTGGATTATCAGATGTTAGACTATTTTCCATTAGGCTCTAAATATAATATTCAGATGCTAAATGAGTTGAAAGCCCAGCACCTTAGTGGAGCTGATATCCTAGGTATTTGGGACTCAAACTTTCCCATCTACAACCTCCCCTAGGTAAATCCTATGCCAGAATTGATCCACAGATGCCAGGAGTACTATAATCCATGCCAAAGAGTTGTTCTCAGCCCCACAGGCTCAATTCTGTTCCGTATCACCCCAGAGAGCGTAAATGAGATGCTGCATTTCCACACTGCAAAACCATTGACCCCCCTCTACATGCAGAACTTGATAAAGAAGGGGACTAAGTTGTCAAATGACCAGATCATCAAAATCAATCAGTTGTTCATACAAACAAGCTATGAAGCCATCAGAACTCCTCCTATTGGATATGCATACTTAAATGAATTGGGCAGAATGCTAGTGGATTTGATCAGCTATGTCCTAGGGTTCAGGGGAGTGGAGGATGTGGATGATAGTATAATGGAAATTCTGTCTATATTCTCTCCTGGAAAGCCTCCAGCTGTACATTATGACTATGCCACATATATTGCAGATAGGATCCATGACCAGCTGATGAATCTGCAAAGGGAGAGACTGTTCCGATACACTTCATACATTTACCATCTATTCTTGTTTTATCAACCAGACAGCTTCCTCATTCCCCTGAAGCGAGTTAATGCCCAGGGGAATCCAAGATCAGTTGTGTTTTGGACCTCAGTTTTTCATTTCACCTCTGTATCACCATACACATACTGTGAGTTCATAGACTTGTTCATTCATCCAGCTATGACATTTTTGTATGGTGTTTCTCCTCCAAGGTTAACTGATGACATGAGGAGAGTTCTCCATCTCTCCAAAACCTACAGCATTGGTAATTGGTACTTTTACCAACACCACACAGTGATCAGAATATATGGCTGTGAGTTGAAGCCTTATAGGCTGCCAAGGTATGTCCCTATGAGACTTTTTGCCCTAGAATACTTCAGGCAATTTGGGAATGCCGACTACCTCCACTTCTAAAGCAAGAACAAGAAGGCACAGTTGAAGGTAGGGAGCCAGCTGGGCCCTTTCCTATATAACAAAAGAGAGGAGGGATGGAAAGAGGCAAATAGTATCGTAGAGGCCCTCAAACTGCAAACTAGTTTTGAGTGGATACCCTATGACCCCAATCATTTTGTTTCCCTCAGGAGGATAAAATACAAATTGGGTATCTATTCACATATGAGGCTGCCTGAGATTGAGCAGTATGCCAATGCATTGAGCTGGAAAAAGGGCACCCTAGAAGAGGAAATTACTAGTGAAGAGCTGCTAGAGAGAGAGGCTAGAAATATTCAAAAAGAAGCTGACTTGGAAACTTGTGGACAGGTCCCCCTCTCATATCAAAGACAACTTGGAGCAGCTGCCTCATCCTCAGCAACACATCAACAAGCTGCCATGAATACTCCACAGACATCCAGCAAAGGCAAAGAAAAGCAGATGGAACAGCCACCTCCTATGACTGAAGAGAAAATGGAAACACTAGTGCAACAACAAGAAGAAATGATGCAGCAGGAAGTGCAGCAACAAACACAACACCAACAGCAGGAAGAACAAAGACAAGAGAAGCCTGTCCAGCAAGAGCAAACAGTGGAAGCCCCTAAATCCACTGAACAAACTGTGCCTCCAAGGCAAGAAACTTCAGCTGAGGCATCAATCCTCCAAACTCCACAAAAGGAGGATACAAGTAGGAAAAGGGACAGAGAGACTCCCCTTACAACATCAGCAACTCATGGGGAGAAAAGACAGAGAATCAATCCCTTCTCAGAGGAAGAAATGCCAATGGGACAGTCTTTTGGTATGGTCCCACCCAGCAGGGAAGCATCAGCAAGTTCCTTTCAACAGGAACAGGATAGAGCAATGGGAGGAGAAGTGAGTTCCTCAAATCAGCAAAGGGAAGGTGGACTCAGCATTAAACAACAGTTCATCGACATTAAGAGGAGAAATGAACCCATCAAGATACAGCTGTATAACCATCTGTTAAACATGGCTCCCACCAATCAACAAAGACTCATGTCTGCATATGATGTGCAGGAAGGCAAAATGATCATGAGTCATTTTATGCCAACAGCAGTGCAACCCCAATCTGCCTCTGACTACTTGAGGACTAACCTGGAGGTCCTTGCCAAGGATATCCACCCAATGGACAAAATAGAACTGCATAAGCAAACGGGTGAGATGGTCTATGCTTCCCTGGCAGACCAAACATTGGATAACTACAGGCTACAAAATAGCCTTAACAACACAGCTGCTCAGCTTGAGTTGGAGAAAGCATCCTCTCAAGCAAAGGACAACAGAATTAGGTCCTTAGAAGACATCATCATAGAGATTGGGCATGATCCCAAAGATATCAAGGGCATACAAGAGATATTAAAGTTGAGGGATGCAGACATGGAAACCTTGAGGAGAAAGATCAAACTCCCAGCCACAATTCACCCTCAAACAGATGATGTTGCCCAGCAAAGACATGATCAAGAGGCCACAACCTTGTTGGTATCTCTATACAAGCAGCTAATCCAAACCCAAGAAAAACTAGGAGAATCGGAGGCTGCAAAAGCAGCACTACAGGCAGCCTTGAAACAAAGAGAAGAAGGTCAAACCTCCCAGCCTCCTCCTGAGGTAATCAACCTTGAGGAAGCTGCTCCAACTACTGCTCCTCCTCCTCAGCAAACAGAACCTACAGCACCAACTACATCGACAGCTGCACCAACAACAGAGCAGACTCATAGTCTGGATATGCAGAAGCTTCAGAATGAGATTCAAGTCCTGGAAGCTCAAATGTTAGAGCTTAATCAAGCCAAGGAATATTTGGCTAAAGTAAATGAAAGGTATGATAAAAGCAAACAGAATGTGGCTGAGAAGGAAAGAGATATAAAAGCTCTCAAAAAGAGAATAACTGAGCTTGAGAAAGAGCTCACACTAGATAAGGTGACAGGAGAGCTCAAAACAGTCCTATGGGCCAATATTGGCCAGTCCATTACTGATCAGTGGCAGTTCATTGAGACCATAGATGAACAGTCAGCACTCATTACAAAGGCAAATAGGGAGATACACAGAGCAAGAGCAAGCCTTGGCAACATGCCTGATGCTGCCAATAGGATGATCAACATATTGAATAACAGGACAAGCTCTCAACTGACCACCATGCGAATTGCTCACAGGACTGAGACAATCTCAATGGTTAAAAGGGTCCTGACATTATGAAACCTGGTTGGAACATTAGAAAGGAGAACCCAAGATATGCAGACCGAAATCAACAGGTTCATGGACAGGTTTCAGGTGTTACAAAACAGAGGCCTCCCCAGCATACTAAGCAGTGTGGGAAGACTGCTTACCCATGAAAATTATGCTAAAAGGGCCAATGCCTTTGCTGCAAGTCAAATTGCAGGACAGCCCAGCACTTCAGCAGAATCAGGGCCAGCATCAGGGCAAACTCTCTACAATAGGGTGGAAAACCTGTTTTTCATCATGAACGAGATCAATCATCTGTTTGATGTGCCTCCAAATTTCTATAAATATACAGAAGCAGATGAAACCATAGAGGCAATTGTGAAGCACCAATTGCCCACACAGGAAGTCTGGAACAGATTGACACAGCTAATACTATCAAGCCAGAACCTGTAATGTCAAGTTTTGCAAATTTATAAGTGATCATACACAGAGAAAATTTTGGTAGATCAGCATACAAAGGAAAGATGAAAGGCTGAGCCAACTCAGCAGGGCTATGCGGTCACCACAGCAGCAAGCACAGTCACAGGTGGCAAGGCCGAGAAGATACAACGCAGCAAACGTAAAGGCACATTTTCCAGCATTAAAGCAAAGCGTTCCAACCGACTCAGTGACCTCCAAAGGTCAAAATATCCTCTGACAAACTTAAAGAGCAGTTATGTTGCATTCAAAGCTGTAATAACTTCTTTTCTACTTTTCTGTACGAAGTAATGAAGATATTTCTCTCTCAGATGACTCAATGCCTGAGATATTTTTGTATAAACATTTCTATAAAGTCCCCTTTGCATGAGTTTGCAAGGGTTGTTGTTGATTTCATTTCTATATTTCCGTTGATGTACAACTCTCAGAGAAATAATACAAAAGGTGGATGGAATTTCCAAAGCTCTGTGTTCCTTGATGCACTGTGGTGGCTGGCTGAATGTTACAGGATTCCTGCATGTTTCATAGCACAATAAGTCTTCTTTAAAACTCTGTGTTATATGTTTTCTAGTCTTTCATCTTCTTTCATGTTTATGAGTTTTACACTTAATGGCAAAGTAAAAGAATAGTTCCAGGATTTGATCATAGATTACCCTGAACTCAATCTAAGCTGTTATAAATGTTTTCTTCAGATAGAGTAAATGAGGTGTAATTCTTAATTGCTACACTTTCAAGCTATATCTTTCACTGTGATAAATATTTTCAGGAATTCAAGTTTGCTCCTGAGGCATCTATCTCTTCCCCACACCCCAACTCAGTGGAAAATTCTTGAATTCTTTTCACTGGTTGTTCACATGTCACCATCACAATCTAACTTTGTTATATGAAGTATTTAAATGGCCCTGTAATTTCAGTAAATCATCTCAAGGTTTCTAAACATTTGTAGCCACAGACTCCATTGCCCAATGAATTAAACTCATCTGCAGATTGCACACTTCAAGTACAGAAAGATATCCCTCAACCAAAGCATAAAACTAAGCACCCTCATTTCATATCTAGCCTAAAATCTCCACAGAACAGAGACAAATTATAAAGAGAGAGCCCTCTCTGATTACAGTGTGGCTAGGCACTGTAATCCAAAGATTGGTTAGTGGTTACCCCGGCCGTATTCCCTTGGGAGTCATAGGGAACAACATGGGCATTAACATAATTGGCGACTCCACTGGGGATCTCTTAGGATTTTCCAATTTCTATACATCTCTCAAAGCCAGAAATCGAGCTTGAAACAAGTCAGGAGGCCTTCAAAACTGTTTCTGTGTCACATTGACAGTTTTAGGGAAGAGCTCTTTTAGTGAATCTTCATCTCAGCTTTGAAATGTATATAGCCATTCCAAAATCTTTATCCAGTCCTTGCAGATATAAAAACTTCCTATAAAATCCAAAAACAGTTAGAAGTTGGCTCCCAAGAAAAATCCATGGCATACTAGGGCAAATCCTGACCCTAATCCACCCATCATTGTGGATAATCCAAATACCATCCCTAGAAACATTAAGAGGCAGCAAAGGCAGGAGCAGCCTGCTGATTTAACCTCAGATTCAGATCATCCCAGCCTTATCTCTACTCCATGCAAGGTCCTTTTCCAGTCTACCCCTAGTTCCCCTAGTTCACCATCCACATCTCAAAGTCCTCCTCTCACATCTTCATCCACTGCACATATCCCCTTGACCAACACTCTAGGTTCACCCTTACTTCTCACCCCTGTGGTACCCACTGTTCCTATTATCCCAGCTGCTCCTGTTAATCCTCTGAACCCTGTAAATATGGCTAACAGATATGCACCCTTGCAGATACCAGCTAATGCTGCAGCTTTACCCCAAGATTACCAAACCAAAATCTCATATTTTGACTCCAATGGCCCTCTGACAGTTGTCCAGCATGCTAAGAGGATGCAAGACCATTTTGAGACCTATGAAATAGATGATGACAGTGTCAGAATGAGGATGTTTGTTCAAAGCCTAACTGGGGATGTAAGAACTTGGTTTAGATCCCTGAATGCAAACTCCATCACAACTCCTGATGAACTGTATCAAGCCTTTACTAGTAGATGGGAGAAGAAGAAAGATCCTCTGCACATACTTGGGGAATATGACACTATCAAAAGAGGTCCCCAAGAGACTGTTTTGGAGTATTGTGCAAGATTTAACAATGTATATAACGCGATCCAACAAAATTTAAGACCTCCTCCTGATTTAGCTTTGTACAATTCCCTGATGGTTTTGACCCTGACATGGCCTATCAGTTGAAGGAAAGAGATCCTTAATCCCTTGCAGAGGCCCAAAGGGTTGCTGTTACAGTGGAAGCCAACCTAATTGCCAAAAGAAACAGGGCAAGGTTGGAAAAGAGGACTGTTTTCAAAGAGGAACCCTCTTCATTTGATCAGAACTGGATGCAATACTCAATGGAATGAAAAGATTAGGTGACAGAGTGGAATCGGTTGAAAGAAAATCATTATGGGAAGCACCACAAAAAAACCCTCCTAGGAATCCAAATTTTAGGAGAACTCAAAACCCAAATGTTGGCAAGGCCAGTGCTGACCAAGACATAAGACCCCCTTTCCAAGAAAATTATGCAGAAACTTCCACATCAATAGAGCCCAATGAAGATCCTGAGATTAATTTAATGGGTCTAGATGGTGAAAGTCAAGTTTTCTTAACACAAGAAGATCATGAGGATGATGAAATCAAACTGTTCCAAACTAAATCAGGTGAATCCTTTGACTTCAAACAAGGCTATGATACTGCTGTCTATGAAGTCCATAAACAGTACAAGCTAAGGAGCAGAACTGTGAATGTAAATCAGCCTGAAAAGATAAAGGATAATCAGCAGCCTAAAAGAGCTATAGTCACAGAAACTAATGACAAAACAAATTCACCTGTAGAAGAAGTGATTATTGAAGAGATCACTGAACCACTGTCCTTAAAACAGCAGCCTGTGGCCACTTCTCCTTCTCAGCCCAATTTGAATGTCACTCCCCAAGAGATGAGTAAAAGAGGCAAGTCCCAAAGCCAAGATAAAAATCAAGAAGAAGATTTAATAAACAAGGAAAGGACTGTTATCCATAACCCCAAGACCCAATCTGAAAAACCCTTTGACTTAGAAACTGAAATTGGCAAACTAAAGATAGCAATTCCTCTCTCAGAACTAGCCAAGCATGACATATATAAATTGCAGATCAAAAAGTCCCTTCAACTCACTCGCAACAAAGATGATGTCAATGTGCTGGATGACACCCCAGAATTACTGTTTGGCCCAGAAGTGGATGGAAAAACGGTAGTCACAGGGGTATTACCTTTCTATGTCAGTTTACGTATTCATGATAAAATATTACATAATGCAATGTTTGACTCAGGTGCCTCTCACAATCTCATGCCAAAAGCAGTCATGGAGAGATTGAATCTAGACATAACAAGACCATACAAGGACCTGTTTTCCTTTGACTCCAGCCAAGTCAAGTGTCTAGGTCTCATAAAAGATTTATGTGTGTCTCTGGTTCAATACCCAAACAAGACAATCCTAATGGATGTGGTAGTTGCGGATATTCCACCTAAGTATGGGATGCTGTTATCAAGATCTTGGGGAGCTAAACTCCAAGGGTCCCTACAATTAGACATGTCATATGCCACCATCTCTGTTTTTGGGCAACCAAAAAGACTGTACAGAGAAACACTCATGAAATACATGGTCAGCAGTGAAGAAAAGCCTCAAAACTTTCCCATATATGCTGTCCATTCAGACATAGACTCATATATTCTCTGCAATAACAGCACAACTCCCTCAAAAGGTGAGGTTGAAACCAAGATACTCATACAGGAGGAAGACTCAAATGAAAGAATTATCACCCATGAAACAACAGCTAATCAAACACTAGATACTGCTGCTGTTCTAAATATCAAGCATGCCCAATCAAATGATGAAACTGTCCTAGAAGACAAGCTAAAGGAAAAACCACAACTTCTACTCACATTGCCAGCCCATGAACAGATCATTAAATCTCCTTCCCCACAGGATATTCTATGGTTCCTTGAATTTGATGGCTCAGTCAACAAGTTAGGGGCAGGAGCTGGAGTTTGGGTACACAATAAGGAAAATAGTCATGCAGAAGGCAGAGCCTATAGATTAAACTTCAGATGTACTAATAATATGGCAGAATATGAAGCTCTTTTACTAGGCCTCAAGTTAGTAAAGTTCTTACAAGCTGCCAGGGTTTCAATCATGGGTGATTCAGATTTAGTTATTCAACAAGTGAAGGGAAGCTTTGTCACCAATGACAAAAGACTAAGGACTTATAGGTCTGCTGTTGCTGAGGTACTAAACTTTTTCTCTGAATTCCAAATCACTAAAATTCCTAGAACCCACAATCTGCATGCTCATAGTTTAGCCACCTTTGCAAGTACCTGCAAGTTGCCTTTTGAGTCCCATCATTGCTTTACAGCTGAGGTAAAACACAGAACCTCTATTCCAAACAATGTTAATGATTGGCAAGTATTTGAGGATGACAAGCAAATAAACCATTTTTTAACTCCGCAACACGAATTTGCAGGATTAAATATTGACACTGATACAGCAAGTCAATCACAAATACTTGATACAGCAAGTCAATCACAAATACTTGATACAACAAGTCAATCACAAATACTTGAAAGAGCAAGTCAATCACAAATACTTGAAAGAGCAAGTCCATCACAAATACAGTTTCAGAAAACTACTCACCCAATGTCACCTAGAACAACAAAACAAATGCTAAATCCAACTATTTTCAATAAGGACAACATTCAGCAAATTCAATTAATTAATTGTGAGGAAGTGGCCAATGCCGAAACTGACATCATAGAGCTGAAAGACAATTTTCTACCAACAGGCCTAACTCCACTAGAGGACATCTTTGATTCAAATGATATTCCCAGAAAACCAAAAATGCAGCCCTTAAATGCAGTCATTGAAGAATGCAACATAGGTACAATTGACAAACCCAAAATAATTAAATTGTCTGCATCTTTACCTCCTGATCAAAAGCCTAAATACATTGACCTCTTTAAAGAGTTCCAGGATGTCTTTGCATGGAGTTATGAGGACCTAAAGTCCTATGACACCTCTGTTATCCAGCATACAATCCCTCTCAAACCTGATCAAAAGCCCTTTAAACAAAAATTGAGGAGAATCAATCCTATGCTTCTCCCAGCAATGGAACAAGAAGTACATAAAATGTTCAATGCAGGCATCATAGCACCAATCAGATTCTCTGAGTGGATCTCCAACTTAGTCCCTACAAGAAAGAAGACTGGTGAAATAAGGCTGTGTGTGGACTTAAGGAATCTGAACCAAGTATCCCTTAAAGACAACTATCCCTTACCCAAGATGGATCACATTCTCCAAAGAGTGGTAGGGGCCTCAAGGATCTCATTACTGGATGGATTTTCAGGCTTCAATCAAATCCTGGTACACCCTGATGATCAAGACAAAACAACATTCACTACCCCATGGGGAACTTTCAAATATGTAAAGATGCCTTTTGGACTGAAAAATGCAGGGGAAACTTTTCAAAGAGCAATGGATATTGCTTTTTCCAAAGAGATTCATGACTTCCTTGTCATTTACCTAGATGACCTTACACCTTTCTCAAAATCAGACCAAGAACATATAAAACATTTGAGACAGATCTTCCTAAAATGCAGAAAATATGGAATTTCCTTGAATCCCAAGAAATCCCTGTTTGGTTTAGAGGAAGGTAAGCTATTGGGCCACATCATTTCTAAAGATGGCATTAGAATTGACCCAGATAGGATACAGGCTATCCTACAAATGCCCCACCCAAGAAATGTCAAAGAGTTGCAAGGATTCTTGGGAAAAATCAATTTCTTGAGAAGGTTTATCCCAAACTTAGCAGAACTAATCAGATTGTTAAATAACATGCTAAAGAAAGATTCAAAAGTCAAATGGACTGTTGAAGCCAATCAAGCCTTTGAAGGTATAAAACTGGCCCTTACCCAAACCCCAGTGTTGACCAATCCTCAGTTTGACAGAGAATTTATCATTTTCTCTTTTGCCTCCCAGCATACTATTGCTGCTGTTTTATTGCAAAAAGATGACCAAGGAAATGAGAAGCCAATTGCGTTCTTTAGCAAAGCTCTTAGAGATGCACCTTTAAAGTATCAAATCATGGAAAAGCAAGCTTATGCTTTAGTCAAAGCCATTAAAGACTTTAGGATTTACATCCTTTATTCCCATGTTATAGCATACGTGCCAAGTCCTATTGTCAAAGACATTCTCACCCAAGAAAATTTAGAGGGCAGAAGAGGAAAGTGGATTGCCAACATCTTGGAATTTGACATTGAGATAAAACCTACAAAACTAATAAAAGGGCAAGGCTTGGCTAAATTAATGACAGAAGCAAATTTCCAAGCCTTAGACATTAACCAGCTGGACAGTGAACCGGAGCTGGCGACTCAAAAGATCAATGTAGCCTTTGAACAATCCCCTTGGTACTCTGATATATGTTATGTATTGCAAAACCTGTGTGCTCCCCCAGGATTGTCCAGAACTAAATGTAGGTTTTTAAAAATGAAAGATTCTAAATTTTGTGTTATGGATGGAAATTTATTGTGGAAAAACCATGAAGGAATTTGCTAAACTGCCTAATTGAGAATGAAACTGACAATATCATAAAGGAATTTCATGCAGGTGACTGTGGTGGACACTTGTACTGGAAGTCCACTGTGGATAAAATACTAAGGGCTGGGTACTACTGGCCCACCATGTTCTCTGATGTCAAGAAATTCACCACCTCATGTCATAAATGTCAAGTGTTTGAGGGAAAGAGACAGTTGCTGCCACTTCCCTTAAGGCCTATTGCAACAGAGAGACCTTTTCAACAATGGGGCTTGGATTTCATTGGGGAAATTCATCCCTCATCTTCAGGCCAACATAGATGGATCTTAACAGCCACAGACTACTTCACCAAGTGGATTGAAGCTGTTCCATGCAAACAAGCAAATGATTCCACTATCATTCAGTTCTTGGAGAACAACATATTGGCTAGATTTGGCTGTCCTGAAAAAATAATAACAGACAATGCTGCTGCTTTCAGATCCAAGAAAATGGTGAACTTCTGCCATAAATTTCACATCACCTTGGGCCATTCTACTGCATACTATCCCCAAGGAAATGGCCTTGCTGAGTCATCAAATAAAAGTCTGGTAAACATCATAAAGAAAGTACTAGAAGAGAACAAAAAGAATTGGCATAAGAATCTTGTGAATGCCCTATGGGCAGATAGACTAACAACCAAAAGATCAATTGGGACCAGCCCATATGATTTGGTTTATGGATTAGAGGCCAAATTTACTTCATCACTAGGAGTGCCTGTTATGAAACTTCTTCAAGAAAGCCAAGCTGAACCAAATGATATGCAAAGAAGAATCAATCAGATCATATGTTTACAGCAAACTAGAGACCAAGCTTTCAGCAGAGTTCAAGTCCTACAAGAAAATTTAAAGAAGGTCTTTGATAGAAGAACTAAGGCAGAAGATTTCAACATGGGTGACAAAGTCCTCAAGTGGGATTCAAGAAGAGAGGATAAGGGAAAAAATGGAAAATTTGATTCCCTTTGGAGAGGACCATTTGCTGTCCAAGCAGTACAGGGAAACAACACTTATTTCCTTAAGAGTCTCAATGAAACTGATTTGGATGAAGGTCCTGTGAATGGCAGGATGCTGAAGCACTATTTTGAATATCACCCATAAGTGCAGCCTGAGTTTTTCCTTGTACATATCCAGATGTATATATTATTTTCTGTCAACATGTAAAAATGCAATTTCTCAAAGTTTTCTTAAACTGCCAGCGAAAGGTGAATAGAATTAGAGGTCTACCAAGAAGAGAAGCACACAATTTTGGCATTTCAAAGCAGCAAACTTCAGGATTGGCAAGAGCAGTCAAGGAGCAAGGCAATCTGACCTGCTGTTCTTGGTCTTTCAAATGAAACACCACCCCCATGTGGAGCCATTGTTAGCTACCTATACCAATAGGTTTCATATTTCATGATTGGCAATGAAAAGATCCAAATATGCTCTGCTTTGATGATGCAAAGATCACATATTTCCATAAGAATACAATCTGTGCTTATAGCTTGATGGGGACTCAAATTTTGATGGATGATCCAACAGTCTAAACTGGATCATGTCATGCTTTAAATTTTCAGTTGTAGAATAGAGAAAGGAGTCTGTCCAAACTGTTTAATCTTGGCAGACAAGTAGTTCAGGTAGAGAAGAAAAGGCTCCCAACAGCTTAATCTGGGACCTTGGAAGAAATAAGGGTAGAAGTAGATAGAAAAACAAAAAAAAAATCCAAAGAAAAGAAAAGGCAAGTAAGGGTCTGTAAGCCTAAATGCACCCTTCAAGAAGAAATAAAAAATGCTAGGCAAAATAGCTGGGTGAGTAGATGGGGTTGCAGAAGTGGTATTCATTTCAGATTCAACCTTGATGGTCAAGATGAGAAAAGAAAAACAAAGAAGCATGTCTAACTTCCCAATTATCCCTTTTCCCACTCATTACTAGCATCCCCTCATCAATTGAATTGCTTAGAAGACTTGAGGTTTGATGGTGGTTTTATTCATTGAAAAGCCACATTTCTTGTCTAAAAATTCTTTTCATTTTGATCTACTCCCTAAACTAAGTAAGTTTCAAGTAAACTTAGTGATTTTCCCCCTCATTCACATATTCCCCCATATTAACTCTAACTCTAGTATGTAATTCCCCTATGTTACCCTTTTCCCTAGTATTATTAACACCATGGTGTATAAACCCCCAAAGCATTATATAAATATCCTCCTTTTAGCATTATAGCTAAATATCTCTGTCTAAAGGGAGACTTTGGTCCACCTGGGACTGTGGTGAACCCTGCCCTGGGGCTGCTCTAACCTCTGGTTATGAGCAACAACCTCTCCCCTAAGCTCTCACCTTCCCTCTGCTCAGAAAAAACCCAAAAATTCCCCAAAAAACCTTGCAAAAAACCCCTCCTACCCATAACCCCCTTTGAAATTATGAAATAACCCAAAAAACCCACCTTTTGGCACTTATCCAAAGTTTCGGGCACTATATTGGTTTTATTGAAAAAATATTAAAAACCATCGAAATCCGCTAAGCGCGCATCCCAAAAATTATATTTTTATATCCCGCCCCCCTTCCGTATCGCTCGATCACTTCATCAACCCGTCAGCCGTCCCATCGAGTGCCTCTGATCGGACGGCCCTTATGCATATCGGGTTGGTCCCCACGCCCGACAGTTATCGCCCGAGAAACTGACGAAGGGTTACGTCAGTCCTCGGCCACGCGTCACCTTCTCAGTCTCTCGGGGCGGCCTCTGACAAAACCGGGGCTGTATGGTAAGCGGTCCGAGAAAACCGTTACCACTGTTTCACTTACCGCCTAGTTTTGCTGGTCCCATGTCATGCCCACGTCAGAGCCACGTCGCCGCCACCCCGCCGTCACATCACCTCATTCGTCCGTCCCTTCGCTGACAGGTCCGCCACTTCAGCATATCCATGGACCAACCAGGACCTGCAACATCACCGGTGACGTCATGCTGACGTCATCTGACTCCGACCCCACCCGATGAAGTCATGCTGACGTCATCCCAAAAAAGGCGCCAATATGACAAAAATCTATTTTTAGGCCAAAATTTCGTGTTTTTTCTACTTTTGCCGAAAGAGACTGTTGTTGTTCCTGCATGTATTTAATGACCAGACCAACACCAACCTGCACTGTTCGACTCCAAACCACGGGCGCCTCCTTCGTACCTGCATTTGCAACTGTCAGTGGAAATCCGCAAGGTATTTCTCGAAATTATTCTCTGCACCTGGTTTTTATCCAATTTTCTACAAACAAACTGTTAAGGGAGTGTTAAAACACTGAATTCACCGTCTAATATCCAGTAACCTGTACCTATTTCCCTCTCCAAGGCAACAAACAGTTTACGAAACCTGCATTTGACTGAAACAACCTGAATTCACAGGTAGCTCGCGCAATCGTGAGCTAGAAACCTCTGCTGGCTAAATTCACCTTGGAAAAGTTCTGGTCAGCCCTGCTATTTATTTTTATCAATCCGTTAAACAATATTTCAATTGCTGTGTGCTCAATTCATCCTCTGGTCCTTAAAATTCACACTTTCATCGTAAGGAATCACCTCTGTGTTGATCTGCTTATTTCAACCAGTTCACCAGCAAGTCAGAAGCTTAATAGACCATGGAAACTCCAATTGCACTGAACATCAAGCCTCTCAATACCCCTCACAGGGAGTTAGAATGGAAAGCTCTGGGAGATGTGGATTATCAGATGTTAGACTATTTTCCATTAGGCTCTAAATATAATATTCAGATGCTAAATGAGTTGAAAGCCCAGCACCTTAGTGGAGCTGATATCCTAGGAATTTGGGACTCAAACTTGCCCATCTACAACCTCCCCCAGGTAAATCCTATGCCAGAATTGATCCACAGATTCCAGGAGTGCTATGATCCATGCCAAAGAGCTGTTCTCAGCCCCACAGGCTCAATTCTGTTCCGTATCACCCCAGAGAGCCTAAATGAGATGCTGCATTTCCACACTGCAAAACCATTGACCCCCCTCTACATGCAGAACTTGATAAAGAAGGGACTAAGTTGTCAAATGACCAGATCATCAAAATCAATCAGCTATTCATACAAACAAGCTCTGAAGCCATCATAACTCCTTCTATTGGATATGCATACTTAAATGAATTGGGCAGAATGCTAGTGGATTTGATCAACTATGTCCTAGGGTTCAGGGGAGTGGAGGATGTGGATGATAGTATAATGGCAATGCTGTCTATATTCTCTCCTGGAAAGCCTCCAGCTGTACATTATGACTATGCCACATATATTGCAGATAGGATCCATGACCAGCTGATGAATCTGCAAAGGGAGAGACTGTTCCGATACACTTCATACATTTACCATATATTCTTGTTTTATCAACCAGACAGCTTCCTCATTCCCCTGAAGCGAGTTAATGCCCAGGGGAATCCAAGATCAGTTTTGTTTTGGACCTCAGTTTTTCATTGCACCTCTGTATCACCATACACATACTGTGAGTTCATAGACTTGTTCATTCATCCAGCTATGACATTATTGTATGGTGTTTCTCCTCCAAGGTTAACTGATGACATGAGGATAGTTCTCCATCTCGCCAAAACCTACAGCATTGGTAATTGGTACTTTTACCAACACCACACAGTGATCAGAATATATGGCTGTGTGTTGAAGCCTTATAGGCTGCCAAGGTATGTCCCTATGAGAATACTTCAGGCAATTTGGGAATGCCGAATACCTCCACTTCCAAAGCAAGAACAAGAAGGCACAGTTGAAGGTAAGGAGCCAGCTGGGCCCTTTCCTATATAACAAAAGAGAGGAGGGATGGAAAGAGGCAAATAGTATCCTAGAGGCCCTCAAACTGCAAACTAGTTTTGAGTGGATACCCTATGACCCCAATCATTTTGTTTCCCTCAGGAGGATAAAATACAAATTGGGTACCTATTCACATATGAGGCTGCCTGAGATTGAGCAGTATGCCAATGCATTGAGCTGGAAAAAGGGCACCCTAGAAGAGGAAATTACCAGTGAAGAGCTGCTAGAAAGAGAGGCTAGAAATATTCAAAAAGAAGCTGACTTGGAAACTTGTCGACAGGTCCCCCTCTCATATCAAAGACAACTTGGAGCAGTTGCCTCATCCTCAACAACACATCAGCAAGCTGCCATGAATACTCCACAGACATCCAGCAAAGGCAAAGAAAAGCAGATGGAACAGCCACCTCCTATGACTGAAGAGAAAATGGAAACACTAATGCAACAACAAGAAGAAATGATGCAGCAGGAAGTGCAGCAACAAACACAACACCAACACAAATAAAACTAATATTATCAAGCCAGAACCTGTAATGTCAAGTTTTGCAAATTTATAAGTGATCATACACAGAGAAAATTTTGGTAGATCAGCATACAAAGGAAATATGAAAGGCTGAGCCAACTCAGCAGGGCTATGCGGTCACCACAGCAGCAAGCACAGTCACAGGTGGCAAGACCGAGAAGATACAGAGCAACAAACGTAAAGGCACATTTTCCAGCATTAAAGCAAAGCGTTCCAACCGACTCAGTGACCTCCAAAGGTCAAAATATCCTCTGACAAACTTAAAGAGCAGTTATGTTGCATTCAAAGCTGTAATAACTTCTTTTCTACTTTTCTGTACGAAGTAATGAAGATATTTCTCTCTCAGGTGACTCAATGCTTGAGATATTTTTGTATAAACATTTCTATAAAGTCCCCTTTGCATGAGTTTGCAAGGGTTGTTGTTGATTTCATTTCTATATTTCCGTTGTTGTACAACTCTCAGAGAAATAATACAAAAGGTGGATGGAATTTCCAAAGCTCTGTGTTCCTTGATGCACTGTGGTGGCTGGCTGAATGTTACAGGATTCCTGCATGTTTCATAGCACAATAAGTCTTCTTTAAAACTCCGTGTTATATGTTTTCTAGTCTTTCATTTTCTTTCATGTTTATGAGTTTTACACATAATGGAAAATTAAAAGAATAGTTCCAGGATTTGATCATAGATTACCCTGAACTCAATCTAAGCTGTTATAAATGTTTTCTTCAGATAGAGTAAATGAGGTGTAATTCTTAATTGCTACACTTTCAAGCTATATCTTTCACTGTGATAAATATTTTCAGGAATTCAAGTTTGCTCCTGAGGCATCTATCTCTTCCCCACACCCCAGCTCAGTGGAAAATTCTTGAATGCTTTTCACTGGTTGTTCACATGTCACCATCATAATCTAACTTTGTTATATGAAGTATTTAAATGGCCCTGTAATTTCAGTAAATCATCTCAAGGTTTCTAAACATTTGTAGCCACAGACTCCATTGCCCAATGAATTAAACTCATCTGTAGATTGCACACTTCAAGTACAGAAAGATATCCCTCAACCAAAGCATAAAACTAAGCACCCTCATTTCATATCTAGCCTAAAATCTCCACAGAACAAAGACAAATTATAAAGAGAGAGAGCCCTCTCTGATTACAGTGTGGCTAGGCACTGTAATCCAAAGATTGGTTAGTGGTTACCCCGGCCGTATTCCCTTGGGAGTCATAGGGAACAGCCTGGGCGTTAACAGAAGTCATAAGTGTATCTTCCTAGGGTATTCAAACACCTCCAAAGCATACCGTCTCTATGATGAAGTCAATAAAAAGTTTTTTGTATCTATAGATGTAATCTTTCTTGAATCATCCAAAACTGACAATGTTGTTGAGCGGCAACTTTATCGCTTGGATAGATTCACAAATGCAAAATCATTTCAAGAATTTGATAGTCAAATTCCACATCTTGAAGGGGGGATTCCTATGCTAGATCAACCTGTGGAATATTCTTTTGAAGCACTTTCTCCCCCACATGAAACTCCAACAACGGATGATACTTTGAGTAATGTGATTGATAGAATTGGGAGACTCAATCTCGATTCAATCCCAACTCAATCAACGGAGCAGCGTGCACCATCTCAGAAAGGTCCCCCAAAGTGGCTAACAAATACACTTGAAAGTTTTGATCCTGATGAGGTTGGAAAGACAGGAACTAGAAATTCAACTCGAAAAATTAGAGGTGATGTAGATGACTCTGATTCACCTATTGATATGGATGTTTCTTATGATTTTGAATTGAATTTGTCTACAAATTTTGAACCAACTTCCTTCAAAGAAGCTTCTTCTCATGATGAATGGAAAGAAGCAATGCAAAAGGAGTATGATGCCTTGATAAAGAATGACACTTGGAAGCTGGTTGATCCTCCATTGGGAAACAAACCAATTGGCTTCAAGTGGGCCTACAAGACCAAGTATAAAGCTGATGGCTCACTTGACAAGCACAAAGCCAGGCTTGTGGCAAAAGTTTTTGCACAGAAGGAAGTGGTCGATTATGATGAGACTTTAGCCCCCACAGCAAAATGGGCTACCATCCGGACACTCTTTTCCCTAACAGCTCAGAACAGTTGGAAAATCCATCAAATGGATGTAAGAACTACTTTCTTGAATGGAGATCTAAAAGAGAATGTTTCTATGTCCCAGCTTGAAGGAATTGTTGTAAAAGGACATGAACATAAAGTATGAAAACTTGTGAAATCCTTGTATGGCCTCAAACAAGCACAGCGAGCCTGGTATGAAAAACTAACTGAGCATCTTCTGAAACTCAATTTCAAACATTATGATCTTGATGATGCAACTTTGTTTATCAAGAAGGTTGGAAAAATAGTTGTATATCTTGTGGTATATGTAGATGATCTTTCGATAACAGGGAACAACGAGAGCTACATTGCATCCATAAAGAAGGAATTGAGGAAAGGTTTTGAAATGACTGATTTGGGCTATGTTCATTACTATCTTGGTATTGAATTAACTGAACATCCGAAGTCCATATTCCTTTCTCAAAAGAAGTACGTTGGAGATATGTTGAATAGATATGGCATGAATGAATGAAATCCTCTAACTACTCCAACGGAACAAAACTTAAAGTTCACATCCATTGAAGGAAAAGAATTTGAGGATGCAACAAAGTATAGACAACTTGTAGGAAGTCTCAACTAACTAACTACTACCAGACCAGACATTTTGTTTGCTGTAGGAATCCTCTCCAGGGTTATGAAAAAGCCTTGTGAGGGACATTGGTCTACTGCAAAAGGAGTTCTAAAGTATTTGAAGGGAACTCAATACTTTAGAATTAAGTATACACAGATGGGCGACTTCGACTTGATTGGATACTCTGATTCAGACGTCGATGGATACAAAGAAACTGGGGTATCTACTTCGGGTTATGCTATGAGTCTTGGATCAGGAGTTGTCTCCTGCAGATCACGCAGACAATCAGTTCTATCAGATTCCACAAAAGAGGTAGAATATGTCGTAGCAGCTGAGGCAAGAAAAGAAATTGTGTGGCTCAGGAAAATTCTTGAAGATTTGCAAGTAAAACAAGTACAATCGACTCCACTCATGATTGGCAATAAAGTTGGCCAAGAACCCAATGTTCCATGATCGAATGAAGCACATCAATACAAAATATCATCTGATTCAACATCATGTTGAGGCAAAAACAATCCATCTTCGCCATTGTTCCACTAATGATCAAATTGCAGACATCTTCACCAAACCGCTTGGAAGACAAAAGCTTGAAAAATTCAGAACGATGCTTGGACTCACCAACATCCCTTCAGATTAAGGGGCGGAATGTTGACACCTAATCATAGGGATTGGGTGAACAAATGTAATTAGTGTAATTAATCCATGAGGAAATGGAGAGGCATCGGGAGATGAACTGAACAGTCACTCCCTCTTGTATCTAATAATAAACAACCTAAATGAATAATACGATTACATTTGAGGAGTTACCTCCTAGTCTGGCAAATTTTTACTTTTACATTTTTCATTTCACGTGGTTTATATCTCACAAAACATATTACTTATTGAACAGTGAAAAAAATGGCCAAAAATAATGAAAAACAAAGAGGTAAACTTTGATGATATATATACAAATCAACTTTCACGAGATAGCATTTGAATAAAACTTATTATACAAATTTATATAGTTAAAATGATATATTTTTATGTCATAGAATATTTTCTCTCTCAAATATACTTTTATCTATTATAATTTTGTTTTAATTTTCTTATATTAGATTATAAAAGTTTTTTATAATGTTTTGATGGTGGTTCCAAAAAATGAATTTCTAGATAATAATAATAATAAAAATAAAAGTTATAATGTTAAAATAAAAATTAAAGCAGTTTTATTGAATTTTCTTTCTTTTCTTTTAAGTATAGTTCTATTTGTTTTTCTTTTAAATATAGTTTTATTTGTTTTAATTTTTATTATACTAGGTTATTAAATAAATTCTATACAATTAAAATAAAAAAACAAACTAAATATGGTAGATTATATATTTTTTCCAAATATAATTTTATTGGTTTTAATTTGCTTATATTAAATTATAAAAAGTTTTAAAATCAATGAAAATTTATTGGTGTGCTTTATTGAAGCTCATTCAAATTATTACTTTTTCCACTTAAATTTAATTCTTCCATGTAACATGATAACAAAAATTTAAACTAAGTTACTAATCAATATGAATAATAAAAATGTCCATTACGAGAATTGCCATCTTGGCTTGAAAAGAAAGTCACAATGGGAAACACAGTGGAGATTATCCAAATTAAGTTCGAGTTGCTTTGCAGCTGTCAAAACTGAACATCAAATTAGTACAATGAACAATTTGGTTGTCCAAATACACTATTCCATTCTGGCCCTTTTAAGGTAAGCCAGAACAGAACCCAACCCCAAAATCTAACCTAATGATACAATTCAAATGAGGATGGGGAAACTAAATTCGTCGAAATCTTCCAACTCGTCAGTCTTGGGAGGATTACATATTGTGCTACACTCGCCCACATTTGAAGAATTACGACACTCATTAAGGTTTGGAGAGTTACATGGTGTAGTCCTTGTATCGTGCTACTCGGAGTTTGCAGTCCTTGAATCGTGTTGTCGTGCGTTCTTCTCTGGTATTGTCTGGAGAATCACCTGCGTTGTCACATAAAAATAAATTGAGTCTAAAGAGATCTGAAATGATAAAATAATTTGTTTGATGACTTTGAGTATAAGTTTACGATGTAAGTTCGATAAAAGTTAAAAGAGAGGTACCTCTACACGAATGCGAATTTTCTAGTGTCTGATTTTTCCAAGGTTATTGAATTCCTGTTCGGCGGCCAAAATGTTTGGTGACAGGTTCTCCACACTCCCATCGTTATTTGGGTGCACACAAATCTTAAATTTAGATTTATATTCCGTCAGATTAAAGCCCAACATTACATATTAAATCACATTATGCTGAAAATCGAACATCGGAGACCCAAAAAAACATTTACCCAATTTATTTACGAAACTAATACCTGCACAATCTTGAAGCAGAGAATGGCGAGATTCATCAGGATTATAGCAGCCGAGGAGGACTGATATGCAACAGTGCATAGAACGATTCTCCTCGGTGCAACAACTTTCAGAATTAGAGTTTTCTAATACTGAAAAAAATTCAAGCGAAATTATGTTATAACATGACTGAATGAAGCAATGGTTGGGCCTCATGCATAACACACAAATTATATGGAACGGCTATGCCTTGCCAATCCGTTACGATAAATAAGGAGGCGAGTGTAGAAACAAAGGCCTCCTACATCTCTAGCCACCCTTCGGTCATTGACGACACAATGTCGCCCTGGAAGAAGGAATTGGGCGCGTAGGTCTCCTGCTCGAGGCCCAATTGTATGTGAACGTTTACCACAAAT
Organism: Pinus tabuliformis; assembly: GCA_031772625.1. Lineage (NCBI taxonomy): Eukaryota > Viridiplantae > Streptophyta > Pinopsida > Pinales > Pinaceae > Pinus > Pinus tabuliformis. The sequence continues at coordinate 140,952,221 of CM062819.1, read as the reverse complement.
TTCAGCGACTCCGACATCGGATCGTGTCGGGAATTTCTGGTTATTCCAAACAAAATACAGTGGATAAATCCTCTGTTTCCACTGTTGAGAATTTTCTGATAAATTCCGAAACAACAAAAATATGAACAGAGAGTAATACTCTTTTTTTTGATAATTCAAAAACACAAGAACAGAGCATAAAATAATACTCTACTTTGCCTCAGGATCAAAAACTGATCAAAATAATACTCTGTTTTTGACACGGAAAAATACTCTGTTTTTAACTCAGAAAAACAGAAAAATTCGTTCTCTGGAAACAGTGTTGCAGCAACACAGTTTTTTTTCAGTTGCTGTAACTTGTGTTGCAGCAACGCTGTTCATGGTGTTGCAGCAACGTGAATTTTTTACGTCAAGTATTTTTTGAGTTACGGTGTAACAACAACGGGGATTTGTGACGTCAAGTATTTTTCAACTTACGGTGTAATAGCAAGAGACAAAAAGAAACTTCTATTTATGAAAGATAAACTAACTGATAAAATAAGTCTTCCTCACGTAGAGGGATCTTCACAAAATATTATGCTAAAGAGCATCTTCCTCTTGATAGAGGGATTACAACAGGAACACTTCAGCATTGCTGTGCAATACAAAAAAAACTCTCTTGTTCTACACTGCTGTGTGTTACAAAAGGACTTTCAATCTATATTTTTCTACACTGCTGTGTGTTACAAAAGGACTTTCAATCTATATTTTTCTACACTGCTGTGTCTGCATTTTATACTGTGGGAAAGGGTCTTCACCACTTTAACTTGCTGATGAAGTCTCTGCTGCTCATGATTAACAGATTTGATCTTTTGCTGTATTTCTTGAGTCGGTGGTGATGAAATCTATGACTGATAAATGCTACATCGGCTCGAGGCTGGTTCTTTTGTCTTTCAGCCATTCTGCTCATTAATATGGTTGTTGAGAAGTAATGATGTAGTGTTGTATCTGATCTTCTTCTTTTTGAAACACAAAAATAATTAAAGAGTGAAAAGATAGTAATGGCGGTGATTTAAAAGATCGGGAAAAAATGTGGGGCGCCAGATCACGACAAATGAATAAAGTAGCTGTTGTTGTTCTGTTCATTGCAGTTGAAATTATAATTTCAACAGATCGCTCTTGCAAATGACGTATTCGGAGAGCTCTATGTTCATTTTTCAGTCTTCCGTTGGCTTGTAGCAGCTGAAGGCCATCAGGTAAGCGCAGGAGCTCCTCTGGCTGTGAATGTGCCAAACTATTCTCACTGCTAGCACAGACATCACAGCCGCAAGTTCCAGAGCCGAAGTAGGTATCGAACAAGAGTGAGCTCACCCCTCCCATGATTCGGCCGAGAGATATGAACAATTCTTACAATCCATCTCTACTTGATGAATTTTTCAATTAACATACCACCGATATATCTGTGTTCATTTCACATCATTTCAGAAATTTTGTGGGCAACTTGGGCGCGGAAATAACATTTGAATTTTGAAATTTTGGGCACCCAGGTTGCATTGAATGAGTATAGTACACTGTCTTATCCACCGTGTGACAGGGTGGAACGGAGCAGCCGGGAAAGCTATGGGGCATAGTTGCCGGAAAATCATGGGAGTCCATGCAGCTGTGCTTGCCATGTTCATGCCCATGCGAATGCAGAAATGTATTTCGGTTGACCAAATGTACTTATAAGAGTCTTAAATACCCAATAGAATGGGATTTATTGGTTATCGTCTAAGGAGGGGTAGAAGGTGATCGCCTTGACTCCGGCTGTGGATCCAATGACCCAAATTAAGTTATATATAGAATAACATAAAACCTTATAGAATAACATAAAACCTTCTATTAGTGGATATAGAAACAGCAACATAATTACAAACCCCTGCCATGCATTTTACTCGAAGCTGCCTACTGGTTGTTGACATTTCCGCTGGCCTCTGTTGCAGGAGCGATGAACGATTCATCGTCATTATTGATGCATTTACAGTGGCCATGATCGCAATATAATAATGAACACTATGTATGCGAACGAATCTAATTTATATGGACTTTGAGAACAAGAAGATAATGAACATATGAAATAAGTAAAGAAGAATAGCCACTATTGATCTGTTATGAGACTCCAGGGTTGGTTATTGTGTTATATATAAGGATGTGGAGGCCATATGGAAAAATCTACCGTCATTCATTGAACGGTAAACGCTTAACTAAGTCGAGGTTTCTCTTCCTCGGACTATGTTTCCACGTGGTTGGATAAAAATTAAGACGTAGATCCTCGAACAACCAGTGCACCACACTTGAAATAGTAGAGGGAATCACCATCACCGTAGATTATTCAACTGTAGTAAGTCTCAACTTCGTGCTAGAATTTAGGAGTTCGTGTAAATCACGCTGTTTATTGGAAGCACGGTTCTCTTCACGCTTGCTTCTGTGATACCCATGATCACGGGAGTGTCCAAAGAGAGCAAATCACAGGAAATAATGTCTTCTGGGGCAGAGATGTTGAATGGGCGTTCTGCCATGATTGGCCTCATTGCGTTGGCCTTGATTGAGTACCTCAAGGGAGGTCCTCTCATCTCATGATCATCATCAGCTCTGTACCAATCTTCATACACCTCTTAGTGTAGGTTGTAATCGAACCCAACTTGTATTCACTCTGCTATCACGAGATGGCACTGTAACAAATTGTTTTGGCAGTTTGTGATATATTTGACAAGTTCATTCACAATCAATCATATAAATATATTTCTAATCAGTACATCTTTGGCAGAAACTCTGATTACAATTTGACACGCTAATCTTGAACAAATATTAATTGACACCAACCATTACCAGGTTCCTAACAGGTTGATCTAACTTGGAAGGATAAAAACAAGCATAGCGATCAATAACACAAACAAACTTTTATTCATTTGGTACTCGTAAATTTCTAAATTCCGTACTAACTAAATATTAATAATTATTCCCAAAATACTAGTAATTATTCCAAAAGTGCAGCGAAAGAACTCAAATTTTTTAAATTGCAAAAATTGTATAAGGAATTTATTAGTACATATATGCCATATGTTATATGTATTTACATATTTAAATTTAAATAGATATTATAAAAAATAATATTTTAGTTTTATAAATTTTTATTATATATTAAGTTGTACATATTTATGTATAATTATTTAATATATTTTTCTATATATATAAATTATTTCTATAATTTAAATTATATATATATCTATATATATATATATATATATATATATATATATATATATATATATATATATATAGATATATAAACATTAGTTTTGATATATTTTCAACAAAATACTAAAATCATAGAATAGCCAAGGTTAAAAACAATCATTTAAACACAATTAAAATGAATGGATTAAAAAATCTATGGTTTATATTATATTATTAATTAATATTATTTTCTGAAAACTAAATAAAATCGATTTATAGTGTATTTTAATTTATATATGAATGAAAAGTGGTGATATTTTAATTTCATATATAATCCCAATTAAAAAACAAATTTGATACATCATTCATAAAATACCTAAAGTAAAAGATAAAAGCATAGTGTGCAAAAATTAAGGAATAAAAAAAGCCATTAAATTACCCCGACCAAAATTTTTTTTTTTAACTAGAGTAGTACACATAAATGAGAATCAAATATGCTTAAAATCATGGACCTCGGTTGAACAAATGTACCTGTATTAGTGCCTCTAGTTTCCATGTCAAATGGCTAGGCATTTGTGTATAATTTTTTTCGTTTGTCAGGAGTTGTTGTACTCTTGGAAAATGGTAAGCTTTACATATCAATTAGATGGCCACACAATTTAGTTATGGGATTTTATGCTAGTCCCATAGGGATGCACTACAAGACTTGCAAGCCTCTTTTATGGTTATTTTTATCCCTGTAATCGATGGCTATGTTAGCAAGTATGGGCATCGAAACTTGAGAGTGATTCGGGTGAGAAAATGCCATTCAAAGTAAATAAGAATTTATAGTTGGGCAGGACTCTCATGTTCTTGTTAGGGACATAATTCAAACTACTTTAATTCATTATAAATTGTTGTAAATAGCTCAAATCCATTAAAATTAAGCGAGTGAAGGTCTCAGAGGCTTTAGAACCCTTGAGGCCACTCTGTTTCATCACCCATACGTTAGAGTTTTTGCAATTACTTGTTGAAATTTTTTCCATTTGATGATGGTAAACATTATGGAGTTACAAGAAACTTGATTCAAGAAAATGAATGATAATTTTGGATTAAGTTAAGACCTAGTGCATTTGTGATTCCCATTCCTAGATAACTAACAGGTGCATTAAGCATTTGGATAATTAACAAAAACAAATTCATGCAGGCTGCTGGTGCATTTTCTTGTGATTTCCATCTCTATTGTTTATGATTCCCATCCCTGGATAAACAATTGGCAGTTTATGTATTACTCCCTCAATAAATAATAAATATGAGTTCCATCCATAACTCGTGTTTTCGATATCCCATGCCTTAATATTCCTATCATTAGTGGTGCATTTGTAATTTCCATTTCTAGGTTTTACAACCTCCTTGCAACTGAATAGTTTTGTTACGTGGAAGGAAGCCTCATTTCGAAGACACTCAGGGTTAGAAAAAACAAATGAAGTTGTATAGGTTTAAAGAAAAATATGCTTTAATTCATAGGTCTAAAGAAAATAAATTGTTCCAAATTGCTGTGACCACTCAGGCCATACCCAAATTCATAATTATTAAATAGACATCATCATTATAAGTTGTATACACCAGCACTCAAGCTTAGGCACATATTGAACCTCCACTTCTCCATGAGGAAACCCTAATCTCTATGTGTGCATTATCAGGCATTTTAACTTCATAGACCACATCAAGTTCCATAATGTTGTAGTCCTCATTCATAATGGTGGTACTCATATTTTCATTCATAAGAGAGTGGTAGAATAAACCCCTTGTTTTTAATGCCTAGGACACAAATTTTAAATCATGAACCCCAATTGAGGTATAATGAACTGTGGCGGAAAATGTGAAAATGTCAAACTCTATATCGGAGACTATCAACTCAAATCCCATTTATTTTCCATTCATATGGGTGGCTATAATATAATATTGGGGGTAGAGTGTCTATGCACATTGGGATCACTCATAATGTATTTGAAAGAAATCTATATAGATTTCTCTAAAGGGGGACATGTATACACCCTTCAATGGATTTTGGTAAGGTCCCTTGAAATAGACAATGCCCATAGTATGGAAAAATTATTAAATAAAGGCCACTCTAGAATTATTTTTCAATTTAATTCCATATAAGTTATGGATAATCCATAACTTGACATAAGAAATACTCTTAAATTTTCAATTGTTCCTTCACAAAAATCATCAAGTCTTTCAAACACCAAAGACTAAGTTTATCGATTCTTAAAGAAAGCACTAACATAACACTCCCTTGATCCTAGGAATTCAACCACAAAATGTACGTTCTTATTAACACCCTTTTGCACAAATTGATATAAGAAAAAATATCACTCAAGAACTATTGAAGGTGGAGGTCATACAACCTACTACAAGCCCTTACTCATGAGTAGTAGTCTTGATATTAAAGAAGGAAGGAACCTAGTGCAAGTGTCCTAATTATTAATGATCTTCTAGATGAAAAGCATGGAGAGAAGTTTTTCAATAGTAAACATATGAAGGTCAATATGAGTTTTTTGTGATTACTTTCAATATTTATTAAACTTCGTCAACCTTCTAGAGCCTCATGAAAACAAATTCAAAGCCTTTCTATGCAAGTTTTGCTAGCCTTCTTTGACGATATTATGGTCTACAATAAAGAATTGGAACTACACATAGAGAATGCTGATAATTCATTGAAACTCTTTCGAGATGACCAATTTTTTATGAAGCATTCCAAAGGTGCCTTTTGGGCTCCTAGTTTTGAATATCCATGATTATCTCCATCCTAAAACACTTCGATTTTAAGGGGATTTTTAGTAAATAAATGATAATGCAAAATAATTGTGAACAATCATGGTAAAATTATAGCTCCCCTTATTGTACTTGGCAATGCTGACTGTGTGTTTCATGACATGTCCTTAACCATCACTTGAGGATATGTTAGCTCTAGAAATATGTCTCTTTACTAACACGTGTGAGTTCTAGTGTAACATAAATCATGATCCCAAAAATTGGTACCAGATACAGGTTCCTTTAGGAATAACTTTACCACTAAAAGGTAAATCGATAGGGCATCATGGCTAAACCAGAAAGTCAGGATGCTTATTCAAGTAAGATACCAGTACTTGATGGTACACACTATGCATTTTGGAAAGTCAGTATGGAAGCCTATCGCATGTCCCTAGGTGTAGATGTTTGGAGTTTTGTATTAGTTGATTATATTGTCCGCGAAACCCCTCCTACAAATGAAAATGATAAAAATGTTTATGGGAACAATGAAAAGGCAAAGATTGCAATTCTCTTTGGCCTTAATCAATATGACCTTGTAAAAGTAATTCAATGTAAGTCAACTAAGGAAGTATGCTACAAGCTCTAGAATAGTTATAAAGGAGATGATAAAGTTAAGCAAGCCAAACTTCAAGCGATTAGAATGAGGTTTGAGAGCTTAAGAATGAATAAAGAAGAAAATATACCAGAATATTTTCTTAGATTAATGAGGTAGAAAATATGATTAGAGAATTTGGAGAAGAACTCATGAATGAAGTAGTTTTCTAGAATGTTCTGATATCTCTTCCTATGAGATTCAATTCTAAGATCTCATCTACATAAGACATATCAAACTTAAAGTCTCTTTTAATGAAGGCGCTACATGGAACTCTCACTTCCTATGAGATGAGAATAGAAAAAGAGAAGTTTGAGCAAAAGGAGGTAGAATTTAAACCCTCAATGAAGAATAAGGAACACAAATATCACCAAGAATGTTCCAACTATGAATTTAATCAAGAGTTGGCTTAGTTTTCTAGAAAGCTAAAACATGGTTTAGGAAAGTATAAGGGAAATCTACCCTTCCAATTCATTGAATGTGGAAGGTTTGGGAAATTTTCCTCCAAGTTTCCTTATTGAGATAAGACAAGAAAGGAAAAGGATCAGAAGCCCAGAGATAAAGCTCAAGAATATTATAAGAAGAATCCTTTCAAGAAAAAATGGTCTCTACTCCAAAGAGGATAGTTTTGCATTAGAAGGAAATAGTCAAGAGTCCCCAAAAGATGAGGTTGATAAATTCTTACTCATGGAATTAGAATCTAAATCTAAATATAAGAATGAATCAAACCTCAAGGAAGAAGAAGATGAAAGTGTAGTAGATCTTGAAGGGGAGCTCATGAACGCCCTTGATGAATTAAAGATGACCTGAAGGAAGAAAAATAAACTAAAAGAGAAGTTGTTGTAAGATGAAGAAGGTATGAAGAGTTTTTTTACCAAAGTAAAAAGTTTGAGGAAGCTATTAAGAGTGAAGACAATCTGGCACAACAATTAAAAGAAAAGAAAAATAATTGTAAGAAGCTAGAAGATGAGAGTAACCTCTCGAAACAATAATTGACCAAGAAACGGGAGAAAATGATTATAAAAATATATAAATAGGAAATTTTGTCTCTAAAACTCAAGCTTGATGATGCAAAAAGGGAAGAAGAGGTTTTGAATGGATTAATCATTGATTGGGAAATAACTGCCATAATTTAGAAGCAAAGATTAGCTCTGAGAACAAACCTTGATAAGTCCAAAATTGAGATGGAATTAGAAAAAACAATTGTTGAAGAAACAAAGAAACTAAACCACGTTATGAACAGTACAAGCCAAGGGAATTTGAACATGGATCTGATCTATTCTCAAAATGGATTGCGCAGTAGACGCAGGAAAAATAGTGTAGGAGATTTGAACCCGTAACTTGTTCAGATCTGAGCTAGTTTGTGTGTAGCATGTGGACATAATACTGAGTACTTGTGAGGAGTAATTTACTATGTATTGTTACATGTTCTCTATCATTATAATATACATATAGTTGGGGGTTTTCAGCTGTATGCTTTCCCCATTACATACTGTGTTGATATGTGTGATTGATGTTTCAAAGTGCGCATGCGATTGTTTTTTTTAATTCTGCAATTTGATGATCAATGGTAGAGGAGGTTATGTATTATGCATGCATTGCACAAATAGTGTATAATCAAGATAATATCTGTGAATAAGTCTTATATTATTCAAATTTCTACAGAACAAATATTCTTTAATCAAAGAGAAAAAATCCAAAAAAAAGAAGTGAAAATTGAGAGAAAGAAAAAATCCTGAAAATTGGTAAAAAAAAGTTCGAAACAACAGTCACTAGGGTTCTAAATTTTTAAGATACTCGAGTTGTCATTTGTTAGTATGAAGTTTCTTGGAAGTTGCACCAAAATCCTTCAATTATGTTAATCGTGACATATAACCCTAACAACAAAAATGAATGGTTTTCATTTCTCTTTAGATTTGAAAAATAAAATATCAAAACCGTACAACAAATAATATACAAATATAAATGAACATGTACCATAAAATTATATATTGAGAATCCAATGGAAATAGCAGAACTTTGATTCTATTATTGAAAAATAAATGTTTATACATGTGAAGAGAATGTATACACTTGGATCTAGAGATCCCCCTCTTTGGGATGGGTCCTTTGTACCCTATGCTTCAACTATTGATTCAACTCATTGTCTCTCAAAGTGTATGTAATGGGTAAGAAGAAACGGTGATGGCCTGAACTGAAGATGGGAGCTCAAATCTCACAAGGCAATAATTAGGACGATCAGAATAGTCATGGCGAAGAATGAGGAGAAAACCATACTATTTATAACAAAATATTATGATAGATCTAGATTTAAGATAATAATAAAAAATGTTGGAATAAATCAAGATCTAACTATTAGGAATATTTTATTGCATTTCAGAGAGGGAAATATTATTTAAAATTATCAAATATCTTTATTTAGAAAATTACTACAAAGATGGATAACAGAGACATAGTCAAACTCTAGCCAAATAATTGCACACTTGCATCCATTGCTATTGGACAAGGAGCTTGCATCTGGAAGAAGGTAAATACTACAATTTTCATCTTAATTCCAAGCCAAATAAACCTACATACATCACCCATTAGGCCAGTTCCTCCATTGTACCCTTCTCTATAATAAACAACAAAATAAGTGAGAAAGAAATAAGATTTATAATGCTCATTTATAAACTTATTATTACATAAACTTTGTAAAATTTTAAAAAATATTCAAATGTGGGAGAAGTTGGATAGTAAACTGCATTTATTCACATTTATAAACCATAAGTAAAATTCTTTAAACTAACTAATTAATCTAATTTTGGAAAATCCTTATGTCTTTTAAACCTTTATTAACTAATTAAAATGCCCACTCCCTATGGACATTCAAAACCTACTCCCACCTATTACAATAACCATTTATAAAAAAATGAATAGACGAGGATAGAAATGGTTCAAAGCTTGATTTACACGAACTCCTAAATTCTAGCACGAAGTTGAGACTTACTACAGGTTGAATAATCTATGGTGATGGTGATGCCCTCTACTATTTCATTATGAAAAATCTAAAAATCTATTATTTCATTAGTTGGAAACATTCCAATTTTGTAGAAGTGCGGTGCATCGGTTGTTCAAGGATCTACGTCTCAATGTTTATCCAACCACGTGAAAACATAGTCCGAGAAAGAGAAACCTCGACTTGGCTAAGCGTTTACCGTTTATGCAAGCGCCAATTTTTACATTAACATGCACTGCACTGAACTCAATTGAATTGACATAAATAGTAATGTAGGTGACCAAAAACTTTAAGGACGTGTTTGCTTACAGTGGGCCAACCCTAGAAACCATAAATGGGATTCTTGCCATGCTCAGATTCGTCTCAGCTGTCGGGGAGATAGGAACAGATGCAAGGGAGCAGTTCCGACAGCACGGTCTCGGAACAATGAGTACATGAGATTCAACAAGCAACCGCTCAGTGCACTGGTGACCTTGCAGCAGTTTGAGCAGAGTTGGGAGGTCTCTACGAAAAGATCTCCGCACTGACATAGTGACTCGAGGGTGAGTCGTGATGTTTGTTCTGGAGGCCTGTTGGGCGTGGAATCCCCCACATGGCAAGTTTTAGGGCTTAAACACCATTGTAAAGAGTTAGCGAATTGCGAGTGTGGGGCGCAATGTTGTAATAGAGTTGTCCACCATTACTTTTGTAAATGTAGTGTCAGATTGAGAGAACTACCCATGGTCGGCAGACCATGGGATTGTATAAATGGATTGATGACAATGGAATATAAGGATAGAAAAGTATCTGAAGTGTAGATTTGTGTCTTTGGGTCATAGAGTAGGAGAAGGCTCTGCAACTGAGTGTGCATAGGCCTAGTAGTATGCAGTTGAGTGAGCAGACCCCTGCAGCTAAGTGTGCAGGGTAGGTTGAGTCTGTAACCATTTGAAACATTAATAAAGAGAAGTTTTACCATATTTCTGTGTATATTTTCCTATTTTATGCATTAAAGTATATTGGGTATGAATTGCATGTTTACTGGTTATTTACTCTGTGAACTTATATGAATATGCTGAGTAAGTGAATGTAATATAAGGTATCTATTTACATGAAGATAACTAACTGTTATAGGGAGATAAGTAAGATCTATGGCGTGACTTGCGGAAATAGTGCAGATCACTGCTCCAGCAATGTGAAAGCCCCACAATCCCTGGTTAGGGCTACGCGAAGGCAAAGATAATAGGTTGCGAAGGCCATATAGGTCTAGTAATTACGCGAAGTAACATGCGTGAAGGTATTCACAATTGGACTAAATCAAACCCCTTAGACATCTCAAGGGTGCGGAAACTTGGTTCCAACATTCCCCATACTGTTTCGGGTGAGACCTCAGTCTGCGCTGCACCGACTGTTGCTGAAAGGGCCAGTAGTACATGGATTTCTTTATCTAATTAAAATCCCAACCCGTGTCACGACCCAACAACCCAACAAGATGCATATTGAAGGTAGAGTGTTTGTGGAGAATTTTGATGGCCCGGGTGCTAGTATTGCTATTGGTTGGCATCCAAGTCAACCTTGTTTGACTTACGATGGTTATAGTGATGTGGAAGTGATTTGATGAAGTGCTGTAGAGGCACTAGTGACTTCTGGAGGTCGTGTAGAGGCTTGCGAAGCTTTGGAAGAAGTTTGAGAAATTTATGAGCTGAGGAAAGATGTTTCCCTTCATCCTCTACCCCAGTTGCATGGATGATGAGTCACGGGATGATTGAAAAGCTCCAGTCATTGTTAGGCAGTCCTATGGGAGAGACTGGGGAGATCTATTCGAATTTAACCTGTGTTTCAAGTGTGACAGAGTTTTTTCAGGCGTTTTTCTCTATAGCCCTCACATTGTTAAGCTAATTTTGGCATTGTCGAATGTTCTTGATCAGAATTTTTCAGCATATGGTAGCAAAAGTTCGCGGGTCTGCTAGAAGTTGATCAAAGTTGAAAATATCAAATGGATAGTGGTGTTAGTGGTTGATTTATTAAAAAATCCTATCTTAACCAAATCTTAAGCGTGTGCAAAAATGGTTAAGTGATCCATAACATGTACAATTTACAAAGTTACTCAACATAGGAAAGTGATAAATAGAGGAAGGTACTAATTGGTTGGTTTTCTTGAGAACGTTAGAGTATTCCATTCTGAGGGTCTCAAGAATAAGTATATATTGCAGCAACGACTCACATTATTTGGCATTTTTTTTATCAATGTATTGTGTGTATAAATTAGAGATAGAGTTTAGAAGAAGATTTATATTTTATGTTTTGATTGTGGCCTAAAATTGGCAGCTTGTGGTGTGTTAGAGAGTAGAGATTGTTGTGACTAGAAGTGAAGAAATAACCCTCTTAAGGGATTTTTTTTTTTTTTTTAATTTAGATTTGATGTGTAGGATGATGGTGTTTGTGGGTTTCTCATGTTGAGCTGATTGAGAACCCATTATAAAACATTTATGAAATGTGGTTTGCATGGAGGAAGTGAACGTCTGGAGGCTTAAGAGTAGACATTGATTTGGCATATTCAGTAAAAGGAAGATATTTCTCCATCCATTTGGAGTTGGATAGTCCAATGGTAGTTGGGAGAGGATCGTTGGTCGTGGGAGCTTCGAGCAGATATATTTCGATATATCCATTAGAGGAAACAATTTTCCGGTCTGATGGATGCAATCATAATTTGAAGAGGGCTGATTCTTCTAGCTTATGGGTGTAAGCTAATCCACGTACAATTTGTTCAACAGATTAATAAAATAATTGAGCAATGCAACAAAAGTAGGGTGGTGTTCTCTCGAAAGGGTTTTGAACATGAATACTTGTGTTCTTATGTGTGCATGCTTGTGTTGATGTTTCTCATGGTTATTATGTTTGACTTTATTGTTTCTTTCATATTCAGTTAAGGCAATATTGTGAATGGGCATGGTTATTTGATATTGTGGTAACAATTTTAAAATTGATATAAAGGTCATCACTACTGATTCATCCCCCCTCAATACTCAATACATTTCCAACATAATTTTTTTCTTCTTGGTGGCCAGTCAGCAATGCAGAGCCCTAGACCAACTAGTCAGGGAGCATTGTGGAGATTTTCACACACTGAGACCTAAGCCTAACCCCCTCTAAATCAGTTTTTTGGAACACTCTGGTTTTGACCTCGAGATTGTGGAGCTTTTCAAGCTCCCTACAAGGACAAATTACTATTTCTCAATGTAAGTGATCGATGGGGGTTTGTGGAATCCTATCCAAGTCACCCTAAATCTACTTACAAGATTTTTTTCCCTATTGCCCAATTAGGCTTAATCTATGTGAGTTAAGTTATAATTAATGTGGACTGTTTCAAGTCTTCCCTTAGTGGTTGTAACCAAGTGCTAGTTTTATTAGGGTGTGAGTGTGTGAATAATGTGTATGTGGATGTGTTTATTAAATCATGTTTTATGATGGCAATGCTACTGAGAAATAAAGTGCATAAACTATAAATAATAGTAAAAATGAATAGTAAAATAACAACAAATGGAAGCATGCAATTCCCCACGCAAAAATCTATGAAACGACAAGAACAAATGAGGAAAATACAAGCAACCCAAAGAAACGAAAATACCAAAAGATTTAATGCATAAGGGGCTAGGATCTAAGGCTAGATTTGCTAAAATGATGCAAAAAAATCCAAGAAAATGCATAAGGGAAAGTATTGGAAAATAACATAAATGAAATTGTGAAAATAAGGATGCTTGTGGCAATCCTAAAGAATAAATTCAACACATGTTTCAAAAGGAAACAAATAATTCTAAAAATTACCTAAAAAGGACTACAAAATGATGGCAACAACGTTGGAAAACAATGGCTAAATGTTCTGCGCACTAGATTCCTCAACTGAACAAATTGTCTCCAAAATGGTAGAGGTGTAATCTAAACCCTAAGGGGATTTTCCCTTCCTCGAAATGAGAAAACATACTAAGAGACTCTAGGCCTAGGGGTGAAAGGGAACAAGAAGAAACCCCTCCTGACACACGTGCATAACTATGGCCAACATTATGAAAAAAATTTGTAGAAATAGGGGGCACAAGTTTTGACATGTTTAATGTGTCCTCAAGCATAAAAAGGCTCAAAACGTCTGTATGGGGTGCAATATTTTGTCAAAAAAAATGTGCTCCATCCCCAAAGGAATTTATTCGTAAATTTATTACAAATAGTGTCATCTCTTGCATGAATGGTACATGTGACCTACAAAAAAGACAAGGAAACCCAACAGAACAAATATTGTTCAATCAAAGAGTAAAAATCCAAAAAAAGAAGTGAAAATTGAGAGAAAGAAAAAATCCTGAAAAATTGCTAAAAAATGTCGAAACAACATTCACTAGGGTTCTAGATTTTTAAGATACTCGAGTTGTCATTTATTAGTATGAAGTTTCTTAGAAGTTGCACCAAAATCCTTCACTTATGTTAATCGTGACATATAACCCTAACAACAAAAATGAATGGTTTTCATTTCTCTTTAGATCTGAAAAATAAAATATCAAAACCCTACAACAAATAACATCCAAATATAAATGAACATGTACCATAAAATGATATATTGAGAATCCAATGGAAATAGCAGAACTTTGATTCTATTATTGAAAAATAAATGTTTATACATGTGAGGAGAATGTATAGACTTGGATCTAGAGATCCCCCTCTTTCGGATGAGTCCTGTGTACCCTATGCTTCAACTATTCGTTCAACTCATTGTCTCTCAAAGTGTATGTAATGGGTAAGAAGAAACGGTGATGGCCTGAACTAAAGGTGGGAGCTCAAATCTCACAAGGTGATAATCAGGACAATGAGAATAGTCATTGTGAAGAATGAGGAGAAAACCATATTATTTATAACAAAATATTATGATAGATCTAGATTTAAGATAATAATAAAAAATGTTGGAATAAATCAAGATCTAACCGTTAGGAATATTTTATTGCATTTTAGAGAGGAAAATATTATTTAAAATGATCAAATATCTTTATTTAGAAAATTACTACAAAGATGGATAACATAGACATAGTCCAACTCTAGCCAAATAATTTCACACTTGCGTCCATTGCTATTGGACAAGGAGCTTGCATCTAGAAGAAGGTAAATACTGCAATTTTCATCTTAATTCGAAGCCAAATAAACCTACATACATCACCCATTAGGCCAATTCCTCCATCGTACCCTTCTCCATAATACACAACAAAATAAGTGAGAAAGAAATAAAATTTATAATTCTCATGTATAAACTTATTATTACATAAACTTCGTAAAATTTTAAAAAAAATATTCAAATGTGAGGAAAGTTGAATAATAAACTACATTTATTCGGATAATAAACTGCATTTATTTGCATTTATAAACCATAAGTAAAATTCTTTAAACTAACTAATTAATCTAATTATGGAAAATCCTTATGTTTTTAAAACCTTTATTAACTAATTAAAATGGCCACTCCCTATGGACATTCAAAACCTACTCCCACCTGTTACAATAACCCTTTATAAAAAAAAGGATAGACAAGGATAGAAATGGTTCAAAACGTGATTTACACGAACTCCTAAATTCTAGCACGAAGTTGAGACTTACTACAGGTTGAATAATCTATGGTGATGGTGATGCCCTCTACTGTTTCAAGTGCGGTACACCGGTTGTTTGAGGATCTACGTCTCAATTTTTATCCAACCACGTGGAAACATAGTCCGAGGAAGAGAAACCTCGACTTGGTTAAGCGTTTACCGTTCAATGAATGACGGTAGATTTTTCCGTATGGCCTCCACATCCTTATATATAACACAATAACCAGCACTCGAGTCTCATAACAGATCTATAGTGGCTATTCTTCTTTATTTATTTCATATATTCATTATCTTCTTGTCATTATATTCATTATATTAGATTCGTTCTCATACATAGTGTTCATTATTATATTGCGATCATGGCCGCTGTTCATAAGGGATATCAAACTTAAAGTCTCTTTTAATGAAGGCGCTACATGGAACTCTCACTTCCTATGAGATGAGAATAGAAAAAGAGAAGTTTGAGCAAAAGGAGGTAGAATTTAAACCCTCAATGAAGAATAAGGAACACAAATATCACCAATAATGTTCCAACTATGAATTTGATCAAGAGTTGGCTTAGTTTGCTAGAAAGCTAAAACATGGTTTAGGAAAGTATAGGGGAAATCTACCCTTCCAATTCTTTGAATGTGGAAGGTTTGGGAAATTTTCCTCCAAGTTTCCTTATTGAGATAAGACAAGAGAGGAAACGGATTAGAAACTCAGAGATAAAGCTCAAGAATATCATAAGAAGAATCCTTTCAAGAAAAAATGGTCTCTACTCCAAAGAGGATAGTTTTGCATTAGAAGGAAATAGGCAAGAGTCCCCAAAAGATGAGGTTGATGAATTCTTACTCATGGAATTAGAATCTAAATCTAAATATAAGAACAAATCAAACCTCAAGGAAGAAGAAGATGAAAGTGTAGTAGATTCTGAAGGGAAGCTCATCAACGCCCTTGATGAATTAAAGATGAAGTGAAGGAAGAAAAATAAAATAAAAGAGAAGTTGTTGTGAGATGAAGAAGGTATGAAGAGTTTGTTTACCAAAGTAAAAAGTTTGAGGAAGCTATTAAGAGTGAAGACCATCTGGCACAACAATTAGAAGAAAAGAAAAATAATTTTAAGAAGCTAGAAGATGAGAGTAACCTCTCGAAACAATAATTGACCAAGAAACGGGAGAAAATGATTATAAAAATATATAAACAGGAAATTTTGTCTCTAAAACTCAAGCTTGATGATGCAAAAAGGGAAGAAGAGGTTTTGAATGGATTAATCATTAATTGGGAAATAACTGCCATAGTTTAGAAGCAAAGATTAGCTCTGAGAACAAACATTGATAAGTCCAAAATTGAGATGGAATTAGAAAAAATAATTGTTGAAGAAACAAAGAAACTAAACCACGTTATGAACAGTACAAGCCAAGGGAATTCGAACATGGATCTAATCTATTCTCAACATGGATTGCGCAGTAGAGGCAGACAAAATAGTGGAGGAGATTTGAACACGTAACTTGTTCAGATCTGAGCTAGTTTGTGTGTAGCATGTGGAGATAGTACTGAGTACTTGTGAGGAGTATTGTACTATGTATTGTTACATGTTCTCTATCATTATAATAGACAGATAGTTGGGGGTTTTCAGCTGTATGCTTTCCCCATTACATAATGTGTTGATATGTGTGATTGATGTTTCAATGTGCGCATGCGATTGTTTTTTTTAATTCCGCAAATTGATGATCAATGGTAGAGGAGGTTATGTATTATGCATGCATTGCACAAATAGTGTATAATCAAGATAATCTCTGTGAATAAGTGTTATATTATTCAGATTTCTACAGAACAAATATTCTTCAATCAAAGAGTAAAAATCCAGGAAAAAAGAAGTGAAAATTGAGAGAAAGAAAAAATCATGAAAATTGCTAAAAAAAAAATTGAAACAACAGTCACTAGGGTTCTAAATTTTTAAGCTACTCGAGTTGCCATTTGTTAGTATGAAGTTTCTTGGAAGTTGCACCAAAATCCTTCACTTATGTTAATCATGACATATAACCCTAACAAAAAAATTGAATGGTTTTCATTTCTCTCTAGATCTGAAAAATAAAATATCAAAACTCTACAACAAATAATATACAAATATAAATGAACATGTACCATAAAATGATATATTGAGAATCCAATGGAAATAGCAGAACTTTGATTCTATTATTGAAAAATAAATGTTTATACATGTGAAGAGAATGTATAGACTTGGATCTAGAGATCCCCCTCTTTGGGATGGGTCCTTTGTACCCTATGCTGCAACTATTGATTCAACTCATAGTCTCTCAAAGTGTATGTAATGGGTAAGAAGAAATGGTGATGGCCTGAACTAAAGATGGGATCTCAAATCTCAGAAGGAAATAATCAGGACGATCAGAATAGTCATGGTGAAGAATGAGGAGAAAACCATACTATTTATAACAAAATATTATGATAGATCTAGATTTAAGATAATGATAAAAAATGTTGGAATAAATCAAGATCTAACCATTAGGAATATTTTATTGCATTTTAGAGAGAGAAATATTATTTAAAATTATCAAATATCTTTATTTAGAAAATTACTACAAAGATGGATAACATAGACATAGTCCAACTCTAGCCAAATAATTGCACACTTGCATCCATTGCTATTGGACAAGGAGCTTGCATCTAGAAGAAGGTAAATACTACAATTTTCATCTTAATTCCAAGCCAAATAAACCTACATACATCACCCATTAGGCCAATTCCTCCATTGTACCCTTCTCCATAATACACAACATAATATGTGAGAAAGAAATAAGATTTATAATGCTCATGTATAAACTGATTATTACATAAAATTTGTAAAATTTAAAAAAAATATTCAAATATGGGAAAAGTTGGATAGTAAACTGCATTCATTTGCATTTATAAACCATAAGTAAAATTCTTTAAAGTAACTAATTAATCTAATTATGGAAAATCCTTATGTCTTTTAAACCTTTATTAATTAATTAAAATGCTTACTCCCTATGGACATTCAAAACCTACTCCCACCTGTTACAATAACCCTTTATAAAAAAATGGATAGACGAGGATAGAAATGGTTCAAAACGTGATTTACACAAACTCCTAAATTCTAGCACGAAGTTGAGACTTACTACAGGTTGAATAATCTATGGTGATGGTGATTCCCTCTACTATTTCATTATTAAAAATCTAAAAATCTATTATTTCATTAGTTGGAAATGTTCCAATTTTTACAAGTGCAGTGCGCCGGTTGTTCGAGGATCTACGTCTCAATGTTTATCCAACCACGCAAAAACATAGTCCCAGGAAGAGAAACCTCGACTTGGCTAAGCGTTTACCGTTTATGCAAGAGCCCATTTTTACATTAACATGCACTGCACTGAACTAAATCAAATTGACATAAATAATAATGCAGGTGAGCACAAACTTTAAGGACTTGTTTGCTTACAGTGGGCCAGCCCTAGAAACCATAAATGGGAGACTCGCCGTGCTCGGATTCGTCTCAGCTGTCGAGGAGATAGGAACAGATGCAAGGGAGTAGTTCCGACAACGCGGTCTCGGAACAATGAGTACATGAGATTCAACAAGCAACCGC
Source organism: Pinus tabuliformis (assembly GCA_031772625.1). Taxonomy (NCBI): domain Eukaryota; kingdom Viridiplantae; phylum Streptophyta; class Pinopsida; order Pinales; family Pinaceae; genus Pinus; species Pinus tabuliformis. The sequence continues at coordinate 140,933,463 of CM062819.1, read as the reverse complement.
TCAGTGCACTGTCGACCTTGCAGCAATTTGAGCAGAGTTGGGAGGTCTCTGCGAAAAGATCTTCGCACCGATAGAGTGACTCGAGGGTGAGTCATGATGTTTGTTCTGGAGGCCTGTTGCGCGTGGAATCCCCCACATGGCAAGATTTAGGGCTTAAACACCATTGTAAAGACTTAGCGAATTGCGAGTGTGGGGCGCGATCTTGTAATAGAGATGTCCACCATTACTTTTGTAAATGTAGTGTCAGATTGAGAGAACTACCCATGGTCGGCAGACCATGGGATTGTATAAATGGATTGATGACAATGGAGTATAAGGATAGAAAAGTATCTGAAGTGTAGATTTGTGTCTTTGGGTCATAGAGTAGAAGAAGGCTCTGCAGCTGAGTGCGCATAGGCCTAGTAGTATGCAGTTGAGTGCGCAGACCCCTGCAGCTAAGTGCGCAGGGTAGGTTGAGTCTGTAACCATTTGAAACATTAATAAAGAGAAGTTTTACCATATTTCTGTGTATATTTTCCTGTTTTATGCATTAAAGTATATTGGGTATGAATTGCATGTTTACTGGTTATTTACTCCGCGAACTTATATGAATATGCTGAGTAAGTGAATGTAATATAAGGTATCTATTTACGTGAAGATAACTAACTGTTATAAGGAGATAAGTAAGATCCATGGCATGACATGGGGAAATAGTGCAGATCACTACTCCGGCAGTGTGAAAGCCCCACAGTCCCTGGTTAGGGCTACGCGAAGGTAAATATAATAGGTTGTGAAGGCCATATAGGTCCAGGAATTACGCGAAGTAACATGCGTGAAGGTATTCACAGTTTTACTAAATCAAACCCCTCAGGCATCTCAAGGGTGCGGAAACTTGGTTCCAACATGCCCCCATATTGCTTCAGGTGAGACCTCAGTCTGCACTGCACGGATTGTTGCTGAAAGGGCCAATAGTACAGGGATTTGTTTGTCTAATTAAACTCCCAACCTATGTCACGACCCAACAACCCAACAAGATGCATATTGAAGGTACAGTGTTTGTGGAGAATTTTGATGGCCCTGGTGCTAGTATTGATGCTAGTTGGCATCCAAGTCAACCTTGTTTGACTTACGATGGTTATAGTGATGTGGAAGTGATTTGATGAAGTGTTGTAGAGGCGCTGGTGACTTCTGGAGGTCATGTAGAGGCTTGCGAAGCTTTGGAAGAAGTTTGAGAAATTTATGAGTTGAGGAAGGATGTTTCCCTTCATCCTCTACCCTAGTTGCATGGATGATGAGTCACGGGATGATTGAAAAGCTCCAGTCATTGGTAGGCAGTCCTATGGGAGAGACTGGGGAGATCTATTCGAATTTAACCTATGTTTCAAGTGTGATAGAGTTTTTTCAGGAGTTTTTCTCTACATTCCTCACGCTGTTAAGCTAATTTTGGCATTGTCGGATGTTCTTGATCAGAATTTTTCAGCATATGGTAGCAAAAGTTCACGGCTCTGCTAGAAGGATCAAAATTGAAAATATGAAATGGATAGTGGTGTTAGTGGTTGATTTAGTAAAAAATCCTATCTTAACCAAATCTTAAGCATGTGCAAAAATGGTTAAGTGATCCATAACATGTACAATTTACAAAGTTACTCAACATAGGAAAGTGATAAATAGAGGAAGGTACTAATTGGTTGGTTTTCTTGAGAACTTTAGAGTATTCCATTCTGAGGGTCTCGAGAATGAGTATATATTGCAGCAACGACTCACATTATTTGGCATTTTTTTATCAATGTATTGTGTGCATAAATTAGAGATAGAGTTTAGAAGAATATTTGTATTTTATGTTTTGATTGTGGCCTAAAATTGGCAGCTTGTGGTGTGTAAGAGAGTAGAGATTGTTGTGACTAGAAGAGAAGAAATAACCCTCTTAAGGGATTTTTTTTTTTTAATTTATATTTGATGTGTAGGATGATGGTGTTCGTGGGTTTCTCATGTTGAGCTGATTGAGAGCCCATTATAAAATATTTATGAAATGTGGTTTGCATGGAGGAAGTGAAGGTGTGGAGGATTAAGAGTAGACATTGATTTGGCATATTCAGTAAAAGGAAGATATTTCTCCATCCAGTTGGAGTTGGATAGTCCAATGGTAGTTGGGAGAGGATTGTGGGTCATGGGAGCTTCGAGCAGATATATTTCGATATATCCATGAGAGGAAACAATTTTCCGATATGATGGATGCCATCATAATTTGAAGAGGCTTGATTCTTCTAGCTTATGGGTGTAAGCTAATCCACGTACAATTTGTTCAACAGATTAATAAAATAATTGAGCAGTGCAAAAAAAGTAGGGTGGTGTTCTCTCGAAAGGGTTTTGAACATGAATACTTGTGTTCTTATGTGTGCATGCTTGTGTTGATGTTTCTCATGGTTATTATGTTTGAGTTTATTGTTTCTTTCATATTTAGTTAAGGCAATATTGTGAATGGGCATGGTTATTTGATATTGTGGTAACAATTTTAAAATTGATATAAAGGTCATCACTACTGATTAATCCCCCCTCAATACTCAATACATTTCCAACATAATTTTTTTCTTCTTGGTAGTCAGTCAGCAACGCAGAGCCCTATACCAACTAGTCGGGGAGCGTTGTGGAGATTTTCACACACTGAGACCTAAGCCTAACCCCCTCTTAATCAGTTTTTTGGCACGCTCTGGTTTTGAGCTCGAGGTTGTGGAGCTTTTCAAGCTCCCTACAAGGACAAATTACTATTTCTCAATGTAAGTGATCAATGGGGGTTTGTGGAATCCTATCCCAGTGACCCTAAATCTAATTACAAGATTGTTTTTCCGTATTTCCCAATTGGGCTTAATCTATGTGAGTTAAGTTATAATTAATGTGGATTGTTTCAAGTCTTTCCGTAGTGGTTGTAACCAAGTGCTAGTTTTATTAGGGTGTGAGTGTGTGAATAATGTGTATGTGGATGTGTTTATTAAATCATGTTTTATGATGGTAATGCTACTAAGAAATAAAGTGCATAAACTATAAATAATAGTAAAAATGAATAGTAAAATAACAACAAACGGAAGCATGCAATTCCCCACGCAAAAATCTATGAAACAACAAGAACAAATGAGGACAATACAAGCAACCCAAAGAAACGAAAATATCAAAAGATTTAATGCATAAGGGGCTAGGATGTAAGGCTAGATCTGCTATAATGATGCAAAAAAATCCAAGAAAAAACATAAGGGAAAGTATTGGAAAATAACATAAATCAAATTGTGAAAAGAAGGATGCTCGTGGCGATCCTAAAGAATAAATTCAACACATGTCTCAAAAGGAAACAAATCATTCTAGAAATTACCTAAAAAGGACTACAAAATGATGGCAACAACGTTGGAAAAAAATGGCTAAATTTTCTGTGCACTAGATTCCTCAACTGAACAAATTGTCTCCAAAATGGTAGAGGTGTACTCTAAACCCCAAGGGGATTTTCCCTTCCTCGAAATGAGAAAACATACTAAGATACTCTAGGCCTAGTGGTGAAACAGAACAAGAAGAAACCCCTCCTGACACACATGCATAACTGTGGCCAAAATTATGAAAAAAAATTGTAGAAATAGGGGGCACAAGTTTTGACATGTTTAATGTGTCCTCAAGCATAAAAAGGCTCAAAACGTCTGCATGGGGTGCAATATTTTGTCAAAAAAAATGTGCTCCATCCCAAAAGGAATTTCTTCATAAATTTATTGCAAACAGTTTCATCTCTTGCACGAATGGTACATGTGACCTAAAAAAAGACAAGGAAACCCAACAGAACAAATATTCTTCAATCAAAGAGTAAAACTCCAAAAAAAGAAGTGAAAATTGAGAGAGAAAAAATCCTGAAAATTGCTAAAAAATGTCGAAACAACATTCACTATGGTTCTAGATTTTTAAGCTACTCGAGTTGTCATTTGTTAGTATGAAGTTTCTTGGATGTTTCACCAAAATCCTTCACTTATGTTAATCGTGAGATATAACAGCAGATGGTTTGGTGACAATTGACCCAAAGTTAATACCCAGAAACCGGCTGAAGACTTTCAATATGGTTTGATCAACTATTAGGCAAAGGATTTCCCAACCCAAGTGAATAAAAGTGTCGTGTCCAAGAGTGGTTACAAAGTATGACAAACAGGCTCATTTTTCTCTCTTTTCCCCCACCATTTCTGGCAAGTACCTCTTAATTATTTTTGACAAGCTTGAGGAGGATAACATTTGCTTGATTATAAGCTCATCCTTCGGATGAGTCCAACTTAGTTTAAATTCAAACCCTAAGAAGGAGTGGTCCGTTCCTATTTGTAATTGAACAGGTCCTCCACTCTTAAATTTTAATGAGTCCAGTATAGGAAAAACTCGACGTTTTTCAATTTTAGAGAGTCTAAAAAAACTTAAGAAAACTCCATGGTTGTCCTTTTTCGCAAATTTGTGTCTCCCAAGCCCGCAAAAAGTATAAAATAATACTTGAGAGAACCGCTTGATCATTACGACCAAGGAGTACTTTTCGTAATTAGTGCCTCTCATCTGAAAAAAGTAAAAAAGTGATCAATGACACGTCATTTTATAACCAATATCGAATTTGAAACGACAAAAATCCGACAAACTTTTCATGTTTTTACGGTCAGAAAAAGAGTTGTAAGTGGACCATCTTTTTAGTTCCATTTTAACGAGTTTAAAAAGAAAACTCGGTAATCTTTTCATTTTTTAGGAGTCATAAAAGAACTTAAAGGCGACTCTAATGTTTTTTCGTCAAAAATGACTGATTTTGCCTGAAAAATTTGTTATCCTACACAAAAACTCAAACATTACTCATACCTGTTTAAAATGGATAAAAATGCTACAAAATTTACCTTTTTAAAGTGAAACATAAACAAATCAACAACTCATTTATTCAAAAAACCTATAAAAAGGGCTTTCGTAAATTCATTTTTACCGTTTGAGTTTTGGGTGAGAAAATAGAGCTTTTGGTCAGAAACTTCCTGTGAAGATTGTGGAAAATCTGTCTGTTGGAATCGAACGTCGTCTCCTTCAGGTAATCTACATCATCCTACTCTTTAATTTCATCCGTTTCAAATTTGTTTTTAGGTTTTAATTTCATTTTTTAATGGATTTTTAGGCTAGAAACCCACACGTGGGGGCCTATAGGCACAGCACAAGTAACCTGTGGACCCCAACTTTTTCGTAATGGGAAAAAAGTTAGGGGTCCGCACCTGCCGTGAATGCAAGGTGCGGACCCACGCACTGTCTCTAACAGAGAGGGTGTAGTCCTCGCAGCAAGGGTTTTTAACCCTAAATTTCTCAAAATTCACCCAAAAACTTTGCTTTCAGACATTCTAATTTTCCTTTTTGTTGGATGTAGATTATACATCATGCTTGATTGGCGAGAACGAGAGAATGAGGATGTAGATCTTGCCGCGATAAATCATCAACCTTCGATTGATGCATTGAAGGGATGCGGCTTATAAAAATTCTGGGCCATACCTGGCATGAGGGACCAGGTGGACTTTTTGCAGTGGCTGGTAGACAGGTGGAGCATACATGACCAATGCTTCTTCATTGATGGTCACCAGCTCAAAATGGAGCCAGCAGACATTTACGTTTTGACTGGTTTGCCGAAGAGAGGTGAACACTTGACTCTATTCGGGACTAGGCCAGGTGGCCAGTCTATCGATAGCCTACGGCTAGAGTTCTATAATAACCAGACTAGAGACAAAGGGATAGATATCAAAACCATATCCCTTCCTGAACTCAAGGTAATTGCATTTACTGTTACCAGGCTTTGTGGGAGCGCAACACTACATGTAGCCACTGGATCCCAGATGCGGATGGCAGTTGACTGCTTTCGAGGCACCATCTTCAACTGGTGCGATGCTGTGTTGGCTAATATAAAAGGCCAACTGACTAGAGCCAATAACAGATAACTGAAGACCTTTGGATATGGTGCTTTAGTCATGAGCTTTGGTCTAGAGAGGGTCCCAATGTTGGTCCCACAGCACCTCACTGTTGGAGCTCGACTTCCTCGAGAGCCCAAACTGATGCGATGGGTTGGAGTTATGGCCCGTCCTCCTGAGGAGGGGACAGAGGTCGTTTAATTCACTCTTGAGTATTTCCATTGGTTGGAAAACCAGGTTTTTGCTATTTAGGACATTCCTTACGCTGGGGTAGATTTTCGTGGTGACCCAGACATGGCTCTTCCACCAGGAGAGCAATGGGATGACTCAGGTAAATTCATTTTCAACATTTTTCTAATTTAATTTCTTTTTGTTTTTATCTTGTCCCAAAATTGATAGTAGAGGTTTCAAATGCAGATGTAGGTCCATGGCAACTAGCCGCTCTCTGGCCTTATGAGAGGAAACAACCAGATGCAGTGGCACCAGCCCCACAGGACGAATCAACGGAGACCTTGGCCGAATTGGAGAGCCATCTAGAGTGTTTGACAGGAGACATTTCGGAGACCAGCCTAGATGACATTCCTCTTTGACTATAGCGTTACGTGATTGGGGTCCCAGGACCTTTCAGGAGGTTCCTTTGTAAGGTGGCCCGTACAGTGGTTTCTTATCAAGATCATCACCAGTGATAGGATGATCGCCTGTTGTAGACACATATGAAACTTTTGCTTTTTGTACTATCATTTTTGCTGATCATAAGGTGTTTTTCAACCTATGATCGAGGACGATATATATTTTGACACACTCCTATGTTATACTATATCACTATTACCGACTTATCTTGTAAAACATGTTATGGAATGTTTTTAAATTTACTTGTATGATTATTGCAAATGTCTACTTAACATTCGAGAAGCAATTGCATATGCTAATGCATTTAAATATCTTGGAATATTCTGATACTCAATATAATCAAATTCACATTCCAAGAGACGCACTCTCAAAAATAATCTCAATAACACTGGATTTTTAATGGCATATACTCTATTAAGCTGTAATACAACGAGTTCAGAATCTAACCTCACTATCAAACTCTGAATCCCAAATGAAATAGATTCAGATAATAACTCAATCACTACACTATACTCGGCAATATTTTTCGTTGTTTGACCAAGGCTTACCCCATGCATAGATACCAACTCGTCTGAGGGCGAATAAATAACCCAAGCTGCAAAAGAAATGTTCTATGTATTATGACAAGCACCATAAGCAAAACCAATGTATATTTGGAGAGGCGTCGACATCTGCAACATCAACAGTAAAACCAAGATAAGCAGGAATAATGATGAAAAACACTCTCTAAGATAAGCACACTTTCTAAACTAAAACACACCAGCTAGAAAGAAAACTAACCTAACTAAAAATCTCCACACCGCGATTTAAGCATAATACCTCTTCAGGTAAAGACCATTTCTGAGTTTACCTAAAGAGACCTCGTCAATGTCTACCAATTCATAGGCCCCTTTTTCCATCTTTCGCTTGACAACATAAGGACCATGCCACATAGGTATGAATTTTCCAGCGCCTAATTTATCATTTTCTTGATCGTACAATAAGACTAGGTCTCCTTCTGAAAAATTTCGAGGAGTAACATTTCGATCATACTGAGCTTTAATACGTTTGGCATGAGTTTCAATCGCTAATGCAGCATCACGTCGATTTTCATCTAGCTGAGCCAAGTATAACAAACGTCTTTCCTCTTCGGAAGTGGCTGGAAGTAACTCGATGGCCATTTGCAATGAAGGGATTTCGCATTCAATGGGTAACACAGCTTCCAAACCATAAACTAGTTGGAAAGGAGTGAACCCTGTTGACGTTTTTACTGAGGTTCGATACGCCCAAAGCACTAAAAATAGCATGTTATGCCAATTCGACCTGTGAATCCCAATGATTCATCGGATCATGAAGACAGAAACTTTGTTGATGGCTTCAACCAGACCATTAGCTTGTGGATAATATGGAGTTGAACTGTCGTGACACAAGCCAAGTTGGCATGTAAGTTCAGTCATCATAATGTTTCGAAAATGACGCCCACGACCAGTGATAATCGCTTGTGGAACACCAAACCTAGAACTTATATGATTGAACACGAAAATCGCAGTAGTTTTACCGTCTGCCTCAAATGTAGGCATCGCCTCGGCCCACTTGGTAAAATAATCTACCACAAGGATGATATACACATGCCCCCCAGCCGAGTGAGGGTTACATGTAATAAAATCGATACCCCATTTTGCAAATGGACCGACAACAATTATAGGGTGGAGAGAAGCAGGTGGAGCGCGCATCTTTCGATCAAAAATTTGGCAGTTGTGGCATTTTCGGACCGCGTTAATACAATCTTTAAACAAAGACGACCAGAAGTAGCCAACGTGCAATATCTTTTGGGCTGTGGCAATCCCAAACATATGACTGCCACATGCTCCAGAGTGACAGTTATTCAGAACCATTTCAGCTTCATCATGAGTTAAACAACGTTGAAAAACAGAGTCCGCCCCATGGCGATAAAGAGTATATCCAATAATTCTGAATTGTTGGGATTGGAATCATATTTTTCGACGTTCTGACCTTGAAATTTCTGGCTGAAAGGATTGAGTCTGGAGATAAACGCTAATATCCCCATACCATGGATCTAAAGTGCTAATTAGAAACAAGGATTCGTCCGCCATGGGCTCCTCTGCCACAGTTTTCATGTCAGCACGGGGGAAGTCACACATTAACTCCACAAAAACGAAAGATTTCTTCGACTTAGACTTTTCAAATTCCAGGTCAAACTCCTGCAGGATCACAATCCATTTGGAGTACTTTCCCCCTAGCAATTGCTTGGTTAAAATATATATCATAGGGTTGCAATAAGAAATTACTGTAGTTTTATGTAGTAAAATGTAATGACGAAAACGTTGGACAGCTTGAACAGCTGCAAATGCCAATTTCTCCACATGTGAGTATTTTAGCCCAGTTGGATTTAAAGTTCAACTAAGGTAATATATCACATGTTCAGTACCGAATTCATCTTCCTGAACTAACACCATTCTGATGGTGGAATGGGAGGCGGCGAGATACAAGAATTAGTCCTGGTTGTAGTTGGGAGGATGCAATAATGGTGCATGGGTCAACGCATGTTTTCGTGCATCAAAAGATTTATCAGCTATCTCATCCCAATAGAATGGAGTATTCTGTTTCAACAAACGGGTAAAACCCTTTGTGATCTCGGCATAGTTAGGAATGAATCGACATAAAAAGTTTGCTTTCCCTTGCAAACTTTGGAGTTGGCAAAGACTTGAAGGAGGAGGCAATTTGACAATAGCTTCAACCTTCGAGGGATTGACGCGAATGCCGGCTTTCGAAACAATAAACCCCAGTAACTGACCCGTTTCTATACAGAAAACACACTTGTGTGGATTCAACCTTATTCGATAATGCCTACACCTCATAAAGATTGCTCGTAAATAGATGAGATGATCAGCTCAATGTAATGAATGAGCAGGTAAATCATCGAGATAGGGTTGCACAATGTGCTTGATGTCATGAAACGCGTAAGACATGGCCCTTGGAAAAGTGTCCCCAGCATTCTTGAGCCTAAAAGGTAATTTACAATAAGAAAATGTCCCCCATGGACAAAAGAAAGCTGTTTTTGGTTGATCAGCAAGTAGAATATTGATTTGATTGTATTCGGAAAAACCATCCATGAATGAGAATATTTCATTCTCGGCACAATCATCAATGATTTGATCGATATAGGGAGTTGGGTAATTGTCTTTTGGACAGGCTCGATTAATGTCCCTATAATCGATACATATTCTTATTGTCCCTTACTTTTTCTGAACCAGAACAATATTTGATACCCAATCCGTTAATGGAATCGGATAAATGAAACCTGCTTTGAGTAACTTTTCAACTTCTGCCTTAATAGCAGCAGCTTTTCACGGGTGAATCTGACGCAAACGTTGTCGGACAGGTTTAGCATCCGGGTAAGTTTTGATTTCATGAACAACGATTGCTGGGTCAATTCATGGCATTTCCTCATATGACCAGGCAAACACGTTGTGGAATTCTTGAAATAGGGCCTTATAGGTTTGAATTTCATCTTCCGTACACGAGGCACCTATATGAATGTTCTCAATAATTCCAAGCTTAACCGAAATATCAATAGGAACAGTTCGAGAAATGTTTCCCAAATTTAACTCTGAATCAAGATTTTCATGGTATTCTGAGGTTCCTTGACATATTTAGTTGTAAAAATAGATGAAAAATCATTTTCAAAATGATCACTCTCGGGTAAAAATGAAGATCTATGATGAAGATCTTCCCATCGTAAATCATCAACACATAGGATTTCACGAATTTTCTCATCAGTGTGAACAAGTTCGGAAAACGTTGTTGAATCTGACTTTGATGTTGAAAGTGATTTCTCATGGACCACATTCATTAAGTCAATTTTGGTTGAAGGTGGGTCGGAAAACGACTGCACGGCCTGATACACAATTTCATATGGACTCAAAGGCATAACATCACCAAATGAGTCTATCTCAGATTCGAAAGGTCCAATACAAGGATAATCATAAACAATAGTGTCTGACGAAATCATATGAATGGTTGCAGTAGAAGATGATGCGTTGATAAGAGGAAAATGAACAGTTCCCAGTAAACCAGAATATTTAACTAGTCCTACTCCAACATCCTTATACGGGATAGTTGTTTTGCCGACATGCTGAATACTTTCAGAAGAGGCTGGGTCAGACGAAAAGTAAGTCAGCTGGTCTATATTTATGATCTTTCCATTATGAGGGAACTTTATAAACCGAAAGACCGATGAAAGGACAGCTGTCATAGCGTGACCAACTACAACCCAAGAGAAGGTTGTAATCTAGAGGGGCATCAACCACCTCCACATCTAGATTAACAGTTTTGCCTTCAACCCCTATAGGTAAATCCTGTAGAATGCCAAAAGGATGAAACCCATGGCCATCAAAGGCCTTTAGAATCGTCGGGGATTGATTAAGTGTAGGAGAACCAAGGGATCTCCAACACTGTATCGACATAATACACGTTCAGGCTCCCTCATCAATCACAGTCCTATAACAAGGTCTGTTTTTGACTAACACTGGGATGTGGAAAGCCATTTGATGAGGTAAGTGCGGTGTACTATTTTCTAGATCGAAAATTATAAGGTTCGAGTCCTGAATGTCAACAGCTCCTATAGCCCACAATAGTAATTTACGCTGTGCTGGACATGATTGCAGCACTTCCAAAGCCGACATTGATGAAGGTGAAACAACTAAATCTTTAACAATGTTATAGTTCTGAGCCGCCCTCACATGTGGATTGAAAGCTGACTTTCGAAGTATACCCTTGGCGGGCGGTTTGATTACTAAGTCTGGGTTAGGCTTCTCGATCTGTAGTGGATCGGAATCGGGAGCTGAGGTTGATGGGTTAGAATGAGAAGATTCTGCTTCTTTACCATCAACATGACTTTTACTTCCATAATCATGTGATCGAGTTGCAATCCTAACATGGGCATCATCATTAAGGGTTCTTCGGAGGCATTTGAGGAACAAACTATCATCTTATTATCTTGACTAGGAAAAGGATCCTTCAAAACAACAGGTGTTTGGGAACCTTTGACAATTTTCGCAACCTCTGCACGATGGGGGCAGTCTCTTGTAAAATACTCTTCATCACAAATGAGATAAGGATAACGAGGTTTTCATTTCTCATCAGTTGATTCTACTTTTTCTGGTTTCTCTTTCGAATTTTTATCTGTTTTATTTTTCTTCTTCCCTTTCTTCTTACCGCCGGATTTTGATTTGGCTTTAGATGACTCTACAACATGAATATCGGCGGAAATTTCCGAGGAAGAATCTCCTGTTGGGGAATCTGGTAAAGTTATGATAGGAGAAGAATTCTTCAAAGATTTCTTCTTACTTTTGGTATTAACCATACCAATCATACCATCAACGGCATGAGACCCTGAATGAGCTGCAGCGATTTGATTTTGTTTAGGAAGATTGGGCATTTTCTCATGTAATGTACCTGGCTGCGTATAAACTAAGTCAAGGTACTGAGCTTGAGCAGTTACTTGCTCCTCAGTAATGACTCCGGCCTTAGCTACATCCTTAGTGATCTTCGGTAAAAAAGATTTTACAAACCATTCCGCTAAGATCTGATCCGGAATAAAAACTTTCACTAAATGTCGTCGACGTCTCCATTCATGAATGTGATCTGAAATGTAAGTGGATGTTGACTGATTTAATGAAGTTAATAATTCCGTGCCATTGTCATATCTGATTGGAAACTGAAAATGAGTTAAAAACGAAGTAGCTAATTGACCAAAGTTATAAAAAGTGGCTTGCGGTAACTCAATGTACCACTTGGCCACAAGGCCAATTAGAGTGCGCTGGAAAAGCCTTAAATGGATTGAATCATCTGAAATGGAGTTAGATGCACACCAGAGGTGATAAGTCATCACATGGTTCGATGGGTCCTCTCCTGATTTGTCTCCAAACTTAGAAATATCACTAGGCAACTTATTCGGCATTGGCGGCCAAAACGGAAGATAGTTAATTGGATCATTCGTAAAGCATGACAAGTCAGGCAATTCCAAAGTTGAAATAAATGGTAACTGATGATTAGGGTCCTTGAAACCATAGGTCATGAGACCAGCCCGAGGAGGAGGATATCCAGGATAACTAGGGATTGGAATTGCATTTGGGATATTATATCCTCCCGGAAAACCAGGATTAACCGGACCGTACTGGGGTTGTTGAGGTTGCTGATATATATACCCAGGGTATGGTTGATACTGATAGACTAGCTGCTGCACAGCAGGACCGAATTGGTACTGTCCCTGGTATGGTTGATAAGTAAATTGAGGTTGACTTGTGAGAACCGTACTTGGACTAGGTTGTCCTATAGGCATTTGAACTGAAGTCTGAATGGTGGATCCAAACTGAGGTAAAGATGTCTGAGGAGTTGATACAGGAATAGTAGAAACCAGAGTTTTCGATACTCTAGAAGTAGGTGGGGTAGGTTGAACAGATGTTGCAGCAGTTGCAGCAGCCGTTTGTGGCGGAGTACGAGGCGTACTAGGCCCAGGCTGAGAAACTACAGAAGGTGCAGAAGTTTGAATAGTAGACTGGACGGGTTGCTGGGGTGAACCAGAAACCAAGGGTTTTCCAGTTTGAGATGAAAACTATACATTCGGTTGAAAGACCTGTTGAGATTGAGATGGATCCCACACTAAGTTGATTCCGAGGTACGGACCCATAACAGGTTGAGAATATTGAGGACCATAACCGGCTTGAGGGTAGGGTTGATAATTCAAAGGTACATTTCTAGCTCCTTGGACATATGATTGACTGGAAGGTGGTTGGAAACCTTGGTTTGGGTACTGACCTTGAGGTTGATAACCTTGAGGCACATACTGATACTGTGGTTGACCTTGAGGTACATATTGATACTAGGGTTGACGCTGAGGTACATATTGAGTCTGGGGTTGACCTTGAGGAATGTACTGTCCCATAGGTATGTACTGTCCTTGAGGTTGCCCCCCAGGTGCAAATTGGGTACCTTGAGGTTGCCCCCCAGTTGATAATTGAGTACTTTGAGGTTGCCCCCCAGGTGGTAACTGGCCACCTTGAGGTTGAGGATTAGGAATAGTACCTGACATCATGAGAATATCTTCTACACTCAATGGCTTAGTTCCATTATTTCCAGTTAATAACCCTTGTTCAATAGGTTGAGGAGATGCTCCGAAAAAGTACCAGTAAGTGACTGATACCCAGAGGGAACAGAAGGACCGCTGTATAAAAAGGTTTCTGGATATTGAGAAAACATGGATGACTGTCTTGACATATTTAACGGAGGATAGTAAACCCCGGGTGTTGGGTGAAAAGGAATATGAGGTGGTGAAAAACTTAGTCCCGGGTTTTCCAAAAAAATTGGTCAATGAAAGATACCAAGGACTGCTCCTAGGTGGACTGTAAAAGATCGATTCACGTTCCCTAAGTTCTATAACAGGTTGATTTTCAGGGATAGAGATACCTTCTTCTTCCGGAGTACCAAGTTCTTCAATAGCTATAAGTCCAGAAGGAAGATTTTGGGTAATTATTCTTTCTACCCTGGGTGAACCAAGACCACTAGAAGATGAAGAGGAAAATCCCGATGTTGGCGTAGTAGCAAATTCAGTTTTAGGTTCAGATATATCAGGTTCCTCACCTAAATCACTAGTAGATGAAAAACTACTAGTAACTTCGGAAACAGACACAGATTGTCGATTATAATCTGCTACTAAAGCTTGATAATCTGGATGTACCACTAAAGAAGACTCTCCTTCTTCAGGTGACCCAACTTTACTGTCTCTAGGATTTACAAGGGCTTGTAACCCTTCAAGCTGGCTCGGTGAAAACTCAGGAGGTTGGCCCCGAAGTCTATGAGACTTCCTCGGTAATTCAGCCACGATTAAATATTTTAACTACTTCACACGCAAACAAAGTAAAATCTCAATGAAAACCACCTAAAGCCTCTAAAGAACCAAACAAATTTTGAATCACATGCCTAAAGAATCTATGAGATCAAGCCACACACAAACAATAACTTTCCATACTGAAAACACTAGTTGGTGATGAAATTCAACGTCGCAGAGTTCAATGCAGAAATGGCGGTTGGAATAGTTACCCCGACAACCTGCTTAATAAATAGACTGGCACAAGTTTCTCCACTAAATCGTCTTGAGTGAAGAGAACCCCCCAGAAAATCCAAGTGAGTCTAGCCGACGTCTGCTCCAGGTATAGTGGGATCTTCCCGCCACCGTCACCTTAGGAAGGAATCCTATAGAATATGGTCACTATGGTTACCAACAGAAACAAATATACCTGGGGGAACAGTTTACGATCCGATACGCACGCAAGGGAAAAGTAACAAGCTCAATAGCCTTGAAGGCTCCTTGACATAATCCAAGGTTTACCAACAAGTGACCCCAGGCACCTCGATAATGGTTAAACCGAGGTTTACCATTTTTAATACGTGAATATCTGGCATCGATCCCAATGAGGAAGGATTGATTCCCACACTGGTTCGGACATGATCTCGTGCTTCTCCTTTTATAGGAGCTTTCCCAGAGCATAGATGTAACAATTGGATTTTTCTCCTACCGCAAGATACAACTACTTGTTTGTTTTACTATCTTGGAGAGTTAATTACTCCCTACTCCAAGATACTAGCCTAAGCTAAGTTGGTGTAATAGAGCCCTAGAAATAAAAAGATTACTAGATAGATTTTACTTTAAGCGTTATTTTTATTGGTTTTTGTTTAAGTCAAGAGGTGCGGAGATGAAACTTATGGTGTGAAGACTTGACTCGAAATCACTAAAAAATGCACTTAAGATGATAAGCAATCTTTTCCATTCAATGAATTTCTCGCCAGGAAAGAGTTTGAGAATGCAAATACTTGTAAACACAAATCTTTTCCTTAACAAACAAATCAAAAGAAGAGCTTTTTTTCTTTTCCAATGCACTCAAAACGAGAGAACTAGTTATGTTCACAAAAAATTCCCTTTTCTTTCAAACACTCAAATACTACAAAAACAAACTTTTTCGAAAAGAGATTTTTTATTTTTTATAAAACACTTAAAACTATCGAAAAATCTAATCTTGAGATCTACAAATTCTAAGAACTATTTGAAGTAAAAGCTTACAAGATTTATTTTCAAGGATGTTTTACTTAGCTATAAGCAAACTAAGGACTAATTTGTCCAGAATCACAAATCAGTCAAAAAACAACCAATTTTTTTTTTTCTTTTCTAAAAATGAAATCCAAACTTTTAACACAAGTTTTTTTGAAGTTTCGCAAAGAGAAAACACAAGATGGATTCCTCAAGAAAGGTAGATTTTCTAAATGGTTAGACTCATAAGAAGGCCAGTAAAAACCAAGGTGATATGAGGCTTCTAAGGCTTCTAAGATTTGAGCTACTACAAGACCAAAATGAAAACCAAGCCCAGTAACCAAAACTTCTAGGAATTTCACCTAAAACCCTAACACCAATGGAATTAACCTAAGAAAAGTTCCTCACAAGTCACATGTAGGTCTAGGCAGAAGATAACAACACCTAAACAAAAACTAAGCTGACTGAAAGAGAAAATCTTAAGTTTTCCAAAATCTTGACAGGGTCCGCAGGTCCGCAGACCACACTGGTGTGGTACCACTCTGTGTAAAGCAAAAGTGCAGATAGGTACGCACTGTGTTGCAAGCCGAGGGTACGGTCCTCTCCCAAAGTTATGAAAAACAAAAAATAATCCAAGATCTACTAAATCTACCTAATTCCACACACAACAAGCCAAAAACAGAAACAAAAGCACAGTTTCTCAAGTCAAAGTAAAGCAAATCAAGAAATCAAGTCCCTAGTATGGTCACCATTTTGTCACACAGAATGAGTCATTCTTGCAGACAAGATCGACCTCCCTAGTATCTAATGATATCTAGTGACAAGAAAGCCAATCAAACTCTATCTTCCTCTAAACATGCAATTTATAAACAAAGGAAAACAAGTGTTTTAGGCCTACCTTGACTCCAATGCAAGTTTGTGGAAGCCTCACTCCTTTGATCCAAATGAGCTCCCTTGTAGTGAATATACAAACACAAACAAGCACACAAATTAAATAGCACTTGAAAAGCCAATATCATAAAGCATACTTATCATGATGATCAAGGAATTCATGGAACAAATGACATAAGACAATTTGTTGAGAAAAATGAATTTGATTGTATTAATTCAAATTAAAGAAGAACTTTACAACCTGTGCCTTGATGTTGTACAAGCTCCTCCCAGGGTCCAACAAGAAGTCTCCTCTACTTTGACAAGTTTCACTCTCTTCCCAATGAAGCCAAAAAGGTATGTGATCTCTCCTCTCAAGCTTAACTAGGAAGTCTCAATTCCACCAACATTTACCCTCAAAAAATCTTCAACTTCTAACCTCCCTAGAAACCCGCCCAGTGCATTAATTTAGAATGCAATGGAGGGAAGTTACTAGGTCCACCTTCAAAGGGATAGCTCCTCTCATCAAGGGATTAGCTCCTTCTCTTTTGGGATGCATGAACCACCTAAGAGCGAACCATCCACGCCAAAATTCCTTCTAGAATCATCTAGAATTAACCCAAAGTGAGTTTTTTAGAATAAAATTGTGCCTTTTTGACTTTCACAGGGGTCCGCACCCACTCCTTTAGAGACAGAGCGGGCAGGTCCGTAGGTAACATGAACAGTGGGTGTGGGACCATAGGCAACAGTGAGAGAAAGTGCGGAACCAGAACTTTATTGATTTTTAAAGGTCTTTCTCTCATTTTCAAAGCTTGACATGAAGAGCTGAGGTCTGAGACTTGCTTAGGAGGACAGTATGAATGATGATAGACCCATACTGACTGCAAATAGTCATGGTGACAATATTTTGTGTAACAACAAGAAACACTACAACCTTGCATTTTGGTAGATTAACCCTACCGCAAGATGTTTTAATGCATTGGATATGTGCACTTTCCAATTTTCCAACTTCTCATTAGCATCATTGCCATCCAATATCACATTTAGCATATTCACCTTCACATTAGACTGTTTCTTGTAGAAAAATAAGGACACTCGTAGCAGTTTGCAACTCGACTTCTAAGCTTGCCCAAATTCACATGAAACACATGATAATCTATGATTCAACGATTTGGGAAACTTTTGAACAAACAGATAATCAATGATCCATGTGCTTTGATAATCTGTGATCTGTGTGCTTTGAGGAGTGGATGCACACATTATCTCCAATATGGCTGGGGAGTATCCTATAACATTAACAGGTGAGGTGGATCTGTCAACAACCCTTCCAGATGGCCAAGACAATTTTATAAGCTCTGCATTTACTACCATTTTTTTTGTAAGGCCGATCTTCCATAGTTTTTTCCTAAAATAGGTATGTGTTTAGGCTTTCTATTTGTTTTATTAAAAAATAGTTCTTTGAACAAATTATTATCATATCTTGTTGCCTGTTCAGATTTTTGGGGCTACCATTAAATTCTATCTTTTTGATTGTATAGACTTTAAACACATATCCAACCCATTTCCCTGTAAGCTTTACTAAGAATAGGATGATAAGACGTTTCATTTTCTTGGATCAGATTCCAGCTTGGTTATTTCCTGTACTTTCGGGCATATGTAAAGTTAAGTGCATTTTAATGGAATTTGATTGCTTGTTTCTTTAAGATATTTGAAAATTTCCTTGCTGACATTCTAACATCAATATAAGTTCATCCATATGGCACCAAGAGGATTCTCATCAAACTGAGTCGAACATGGTCAACCCTTGACCCAATACAACTCCCAAAAACATTGATAACTACTTGCTGCACTAGCTGTAACTGCTTTGTGAGATACAGCATCAACATTCAATCCTCTTCCTTCACACATTTACCAATCCATGACTTCGAGGTGCAACTCCACCATTGTCATGCTTTCAAGTCAACACCTTTGCTGCTATCTATGGCCTATGGTCTAGCCCAGTAGCAAGTCTGGCCTCTAATATTAAGTCAATAAATAATATCAATGCAGTTGTATAAGTCGCAGAAGGACTTGAATCAATCTGAGTGCACTGATTTGAACTTTAGTATAGGACAGATTTCATTAATATAATATGACTTTGGGTTACCAACCTTATAAACAATCCTCGAGAATAGTTTCAATCATAATGCTGTCATCATCATGTTGCCACTGAAATACTATGCTGATCCTTCAAGTCTCGATATGCTGTTAAGGCTTCTTCCCATCAGCGGATTGGGGTCTCTCATTGATGTGGCTTAGGACCTCATCATAATTGTGAAGTCTTTGTTTATAGTGGTATATTGTTCCTCTAAATAGCATAGTAGAGCCCTCCTTAACTGCTAGTTAGAACCTCTTTTGATAGCATATGGGTACTCCTCATAAGACAATTGTAGAGACTTCTCCCTTCAATGAGGCTGGGATTCAAAACTGTGGCTAAGACGTGCTAGGTCTCCTTACTTGAACAACACCTAAAACACATCCTTTAGAACTATGTGTTGAGTCTCTTTCTTATTGTGGTTCAGGGGTTCATTTAGGCTCCCTTTGATTGCGTCTTAGCTATGAATAGAAGAATGTAGCTAGGGCTCTTTTGGAGCTTCCTTTGATATCATATGGAAGCCTCCTTGCTGTGATGAAGAACCTTCTTTTGGGACAACGAAGGAGCCTCTCTTCACTGTGATTTAATCCCTGTGAGTGCACCTTTTCCAGGCCCCAAAATTGTTCCTCAACATTAACTTCATGTGGATTTGTTAGAGGCTTTTTGTCTACATTTCCTTTTAAAAATATAGTGCATGAATGATTCTCCACATGTTCATGGAGAAGAGAATATATTTGCATTTGATGTGGTCCAAAGAGAAATTTTTTATTTGGTCAAGCCTGTATTCTTCATTAATTATTTTCTTGAAATCGTTTTCATTCTCAGAACTGTAGTTGTATATGTAATCGAGGGTTTCATTACAGGTTTAATCAATCTTCTGGGGCTGTCCAACTTTCTAATTGTCAACAATAGAGCTATCTATAGGTGGAAATGGACTTTTTTGACTTAAAGCTTCAATAGTTGTGTGTTTATAACATACCATTTGTTTGTCTACCAAGGAATATCCATCACATATGTCAATAACTTTATCTTCCAGATGAGTATTGACAGTAAAAGGATGAGACTTCCCTATCCCATCTGGCTTGAGGAATAAATTCAGATTGTAGGATAAAAAATAGCAGGACTGTCAGATTCCATGATATAAGATCTTTTAGTATTGAACTATAAAATTAATTGTTTCTTCACTCATACAATCATAATGGTCACATTTTTTCTTTGCTGGCTTTGAAAAAGTATATTAACCTCAAACTCTAGGAAACCATGATTACTTCCCTTTATTTCTTATAGGATCATGATCAACATCAAAGTGCATCATGGGGGTTACATTACTGCTACTCAAACTCACAATGAAATTTTTTAGATGCCAAGTGTATTACCATGAAATTCTATATCTCCCTTACATTCAGTGTTTGTGAAAATAGGATTAGTTTATTGAACTATATTTCTTTGACCTCAAAAGTGTATTTAGGATTTAAATTATCAAAAAGGAAAGCATGATCTTCATCATCCTTTTCATATGGTTTATCTTTTAGGGTAGAAACATGGTTTCTACCTGCCTAGAATTTCATATGGGTTGTATCAATGGTGGAAATATTCAACAAATCTTCATTTCCTCTGTTTATCACATTGTCATGTAGGAAAATAGAGTATAGGAATATGTGTTAGTCTAACTCGTAACTGTAAAGTTACTGAGTCTCAATTGTGATTATGTGATCTTGGAAGGTTTTGAGAGTATATAAACTCTTTTCAATGTATGTCCTTTCCTTGCAATACTTGGAGAGGGGGATATAGAGTCTTCTTATTGGAATGCAGAGGTTGTTTAACTTTGTATAGTTGCTTATTATCTAATCATATGAAGAAAAAATAGAGTTACAAGAATTCAACTTTAAATGCCAGGCCTTCTTCTACTTATGTTTTGGAGAACACATATCACCTGATCATTATAAACAATAAAACACAATAGCCAAACTCATTCCTATACCTTTTTATTTTTTCTCCTTTCCAAATAGGTTGAATGATCCTAAATTCAGTGGAAAATTACTAGCCTTCTCTTCATGCAATCTCAAAACAACTATGAGGGCCAAATGACCTTCATTGGATGAACAAAAAGGTATCAACACATCTATTTAGGGTGCATCTTTATGTGAATTTGTGGCTTCTTCACCACAAGCATACAACATAGAGATGATTCAGTTTTGTGCTTGTGCTGAGGTGAGAAATGGAATTTTATGAACAATGTTGCTTTGTGTTCCTTGAACAGAGTTTATATTGTTATAATCCTTGTGCAATTCAGTCCTAGTTTGGAGAATTGATGGCTATTTCATATTTGTACAGGTCATGCTCGGAGGTTATTTTTCTTTGAAAGGAGTTGAATATCCATATAAAGATTTATTGTATCCATTTCCATTTGGAATCAATAAAAAAAAATTTCACCACCTTTGGAAGTAATAAATACCCTATTGATATTCATTTTTATCTCTAGTATATCAGCATTATTTATGGAGGAACAAAAAAAGGGACTAATGCAGTATGGTCGGATGTGTGAAAACATTTTCTTAATTATAATTTATCATTTATATTTCCAGAATGAGAGTCTACAACTTGGTAAAACCCTGAAGTTGGACCAATGAACTAATTAGGCTGGTGAATTGGGGTCTCCGAATTATTTCTATTGTCTTTGGAAGCAATTAGAAATCTATTTATTTCGATATTTATCTCTATTATATGAACATCGTATATAGAAATAAAAAAAAATATGACTCATCTAATATGTCAATGGCAGTTTTCAATTATAATTTAATTTCAACATGGCACTACTACTGCGTGCAATTCAGTACTAGTTTGGAGAATTGATGGCTTGGACTTCCTTGATTGGATATGTTATGCCAATAGCAATTTGTCATGTTCTATGATGATTAAGGATAGATGTAAGAATTATTAATTAACCCTATTTCATGCGAAGCAAATCTTCCCACAATCGTATTTTGGGAGGGCTAACCAAATCCATTTGAGTGGTGAATTTCCTTTAAAGTAGTCAAGGTAGTGATTGTACCATGATTCAAATAGTTGAAACACATTTATTTATCATAAGATGTGAATGGAAATGCCTCAGAAATCACTGAAATAATACTATTATTCATGCTATCATAAAGGTGAATCCAATTTACCTCATTGGCCGAGAAAATAATTGTTCTTCTGACAACTAGGATGAGCCATCTTCACCCAAGTTTGTAAGGGCACAGTCTATGGATTCCTATCATAGCTAATTCTAGGTTGTCATGTAGTAGTTGCATGAATAGTTAAATAATTCCTCTTCCTCTTTGAACTACTCCCTATTGACAGTCCATGAAACAATGATGTTGATCATTTAATTGTTGCAAGGTGGAAGAAACAAAATACCAAACCCAGGTAGTGGAATTAATTCCTTACCATTCTCATTTTTTTCTTGGAGGCCTTTGAGATATGACATGGTTCCTTTATTGAGACTACCGAATGCAAAAGAGGCAGACTCTTCTTGACATCGTTAAGAACATGTGCTATCTATTTTCTAGACTGTAAGTTATCATAGACATTCCCCTGTCTCCCCTCTACCTCCTGTCCAAAAGGTTTTCTTGCTTCTCATAAAGACATAAAAATATAACTAGATAGACAAATAGTTCAAACAGAAGCTGCCTTAAAGTATTTTGTAAAGTTTAAAGCGAGTTTTCCCAAATCTAGCCTTTAGTTTTTACTAGAGATGCATGAAGCATTATATAAACACAATGCAATGTTTTGGGAAGTCCACTCAAATGTGGAACATTACTATGGAAACCAAGTTAAGCATTGATTTTAGACCTTTCATGCACATTTTATGGATTGTTGTAGTAGTGACATAAAAATAGACTAGGTCAGTTCTATCATATATGTCAAAGATAATTAAACTCAAAGAATGAAACTACCATTTAAGCTATAAACTTGACTAAATGGTCCAAACCTGAAACTGTGACCCTTCGTTGCAAACTGTATGTGCTACCAATTAATCATAGTTAAATGGTTTTAGATTCAATACGAGAGTAATCTTATGGAGGAGCTATTGGGTTCAGAAAGTCACCACAGAACAAAGGCCAGTGGGTTAATCTCCTAAAACAAAGTGTTAAAATAGTCTGCTGAGATGTACATTTTGCATCGGGATATCCCCTAGATAGATATATTTTTATGAGGAAGCAAAAACATGGAAAATGTTTGGTTAGGTAGGAACACATCTTTTCAATTTGGTCTAGCTTGAGTGATTAAAAGAGAAGGTTGTTAGACTCTCCACCATTTCATGGATTGAAATAGAGATGAGAGAAAGGAGGCTCTCTCTTGAGAATATATGAAATACACAAATCTTATCTATGCATTGATAAGCAACATTTGACAAACACATTTGGCATATAGCCTTTAGTTTTTACTAGAGATGCATGAAGCATTATATAAAAGAAATGCAATCTTTTGGGAAGTCCATTCAAATGTGGAACATTACTATGGAAGCAAAGTTAAGCATTGGTTTTATACCTTGCATGAACATTTCATGGATTGTTGTAGTAGTGACATAAAAATAAACTAGTTCAGCTATATCATATATGTCAAAGATAGTTTAACTCAAAGAATGAAATTTCCATTAAAGCTATAAACCTTACTAAATGGTCCAAACCTGAAACTATGACCATTCCTTGCAAATTATATGTACAACAAATTAATCATAGTTAAATGGTTTTATATTCAATACCAGAGTAATCTTATGGAGGAGCTATTGGGTTTGGAAAGTCACCATAGAAGAAAGGCTAGTGGGTTAATCTCCTAAAACAAGGTGTTAAAATAGTCTGCTAAAAGGTACATTTTGCATCAGGATATCCCCTAGACTGATATCTTTTTATGAGGAAGGAAAAACATGGAAAATGCTTGGTTAGGTAGGAATACACCTTGTCAATTTGGTCTAGCTTGAGTGATTAAAAGAAAAGGTTGTTAGGTTCTCCACCATTTCATGGATTGATATAGAGATGAGACAAAAGAGGCTCTCTCTTGAGAATATACGAAATACAACAATCTTATCTATGCATTCATAAGAAAAATATGAAAAAAACATTTGGCATCTAGCCTTTAGTTTTTACTAGAGATGCATGAAGCATTATATAAACACAATGCAATCTTTTGGGAAGTCCATTCAAATGTGGAACATTACTATGGAAGCCAAGTTAAGCATTGATTTTAGAGCTTGCATGCACATTTGATGGATTGTTGTAATAGTGACATAACAATAGACTAGGTTAGTTATATCATATATTTCAAAGATAGTTTAACTCAAAGTATGAAACTGCCATTTAAGCTATAAACCTTACTAAATGGTCCAAACTTCAAACTGTGGCCCTTCCTTGCAAATTGTATTTGCTACCAATTAATCTTAGTTAAATGGATTTAGATTCAATACGAGAGTAATATTATGGAGGAGCTATTGGGTTTGGAAAGTCACCACAGAACAAAGGCCAGTGGGTTAATCTCCTAAAACAAGGTGTTAAAATAGTCTGCTGAGATGTACATTTTGCATCAGGATATCCCCTAGACTAACATATTTTAATGAGGAATAAAAACATGGAAAATGTTTGGTTAGGTAGGAATACAGCTTGTCAATTTGGTCTAGCTTGAGTGATTAAAAGAGAAGGTTGTTAGGCATGGAAAATTTTAGGGGCGCCATTTGGTGAAATTAAGGGGTTTTAAATTTTTAGTCGGCGAATATTTTGTATCATAATACATTTTTACAAAATCGCCTCAAATAGCCCACCTTATTTTAAGGGAGAGGGAAAAAAGGTAAATTTAGCCCTTGAAATTAGGAGTTACAACCTTCCATTTGCCCTAATTTTCAAGAATAGGTTTTATTTAAGTGAATCCTATGGGCCAAATACCATATTTATAAAATAGGTATGGTAAATAAATAAAACATTTTTTATATTTACTCCATAAGTCACCTTATATACATGCAAGGGTGTAAACAAATGAAAATATAAATAGTGGAGGTATGGTAAATAAATAAAACCTCTTCTTATACTTACTCAAAAGGTATGGTAAATAAATAAAAATATAAATAAACTAGATGTATGGTAAATAAATAAAACCTCTTTTTATATTTAGTCCATAACCCTCTTTCTATTTATGAAGGCTCAAAAAAAGGTTTTATTTAAGTGAATCATATGGGCCAAATACCATATTTGTAAAAGAGGTATGGTAAATTAATAAAAATATAAATAAATGAGAGGTATGGTAAACAAATAAAACATTTTTTTATATTTACTCCATAGGTCACCTTATATTTATGAACACTCAAAAAATGCATTATATTTAGGTGAAACCTATGGGAAAAATACTATGGGCAAAATACTATGGGCCAAATACCATGGGCTAGATTATTATTAATACCATGCAAAAAACTATTATTAATCCTAATATTAGTATTAATAAAAATAAAAATGGCACATGGTATTGACCCATGGTATTCACGTCGAATGTAGCCTATGTAAATGGGGGAATTAAACCAGCATAGATCAATCTTTACTCTGGATCTACTAAGCTAGAGAGGTATCAAATATTGTGATATGCAAACTAGCGGAGAGTGAAAAAATATTTGATCCTTCTCGGGGCTTGGTGGATCAAGAGTAAAAATGGATGTTGTAATTTAATGTATGTTAAACATTTTAATTTGGTTAAAATAAAAGATAAAATAAAAATCAATTATTAATTTTATTAATTATTATAAATTACTAATAGTAATTTTTAAGCTCTAGGTTTATGATAACCCATGGTATTCATGTGAGGATAGACTATTTAAAGGGGAAATTCTAACATCTTAGATCCATCTTAATTCTGGGTCTACCAAGTGCTCAGAGGGATAAATAGATTTCATCCCCCTATGAGTGGTAGATGTGGAGTTAAGATGGATATAGGTTGGTTTTTATGATAATGAAGATATTAAATAGACTTAGGAAATTATATTGTAAAAACATCTTAAGGTGAATTGTTAAAGCTACATTTAGTCACTTCACAAAATTTAGTAAAAAATACCAATATCTCCATTAATATTGGTTTTTAACTTTTTCTGATTTAATAAAAAAAATTCAAAACAATGAAACCTTATCACTCTTTCCGCATCACCCACACAAAAGATTTCTCACCATTTTTCAAACATTCTGAATATGAGATCTTCATGAAAAAGTGTAGGTACTGATGTTGGATTAGTTGTTTGAAATATAAGTTGTTTTGTACAACCTTTCATCTTCTGCGCTATTCTTAGTTTGTCCTAATGATCTGTAGGGGTTGGAGCCACTGCACCATATTTTCCTAAAAGGTGGAGATTGTTCACCAAAAAGGAAATTAATCTGCATGTTACAACATTGTTAGAAAATAGGAGACCTATGAGGGTAGTGAATTATGATAATAATCAATTTGGATTGGGAGAGACGTAATTAAATTTTATTATTTAATTGAAGATTTCCAATTAAAATAATAATAAATCTACATTTATATATTCATATATCGATTGGAAGGATTCTCACAATGGTCACTTCTTTCAATTAGATCCCCTTCAAGCCCTTGGGATACCTAATACTTTCTTATATAATATAGTTGGGGCTTGCTACTTGTTGGCGTGTTGGGGTAAAAAAATTTGACGTTTTTTTTTTTTTTTTTTTTTTATCTCGTAGTTGGAGTCTATGGAATAAGAAAGCAAATTGATAACTTGAAAAAAGTGGTAGCTTGACAAAAGTTGTAGAGAAAAGATTAATCTCTCCTACCTTGACAAAACTCGTTGTCAATATCAACACCTACAAGAACTTTGTTGCGGAACATTATCAAAAATAATAGAAGGATATGAAAGAGTGTATTGTAAGAACCTTGACAAACATGGCCACTAAAAATTGGAACATTGTTTGTAGGAAGAGAAAATTATGTTTCTTTTTCCAAACATGTATGTTAGTATATTACAGTTTAATGAATATCTTTTCTTATTATCATATATGGTTTCATACTTTAACAAAACATTCGCCAAGACTTCACAATGTTTTATTACTCAGTAAAATATTTGCAAAGATCTTACAGGATTTCATAATTCAGTGAAAGATTCTCCGTCACTGTACAAGATAATATAATCTGGTCAGAGATTCGGAAAAAAAATTATATATACATATTATATTATTGATAAAATCACCTCCCATTTTTCCTATGTGTTGAGCCTCAAACCTGCACTTCTTTACACATCCTCTCAGCCTCCTTTTCCTATTCATTTCCTTCTTTTGCCACTCATTCCCCCCATCAAATTATTCAAATCATTGTATTTTAGGACTTTTTACATGGTATGTTAATTATGCTAATGACTGTGTTGTTGGTTTAGAATTTTGGTTCAAGTGCTGCACTTTCCGCAGCTCACACACGGTTTTCACAGCTGATCCAAGTTTCCGTAGCCAACCCCGGATTCCGCAACTGTTTTATTAAACGGAATGTTCCAGGTGTCCTTCGAGCAGAAGAGCCACATGGGCAAGTTCGTGGAACCAAGGACATGGTGTGTGTCCTTCCAGCTCAGCTAAACCAGTCATAAAAACCCATGGTCAACGAGGGGGAAACTACGGTCAAACAGAGGTCATTGGCGGTGGCACGGCTCTGCGTGTTCGGTTTTAGAGCACGTGAAGAACAGCTGGCCTCTTCCGGAGCCACGCAGATGATGGGAAACACGAATCCAACACAAGATTTAGTCCCACCACGACCGTTGCCTAAATTCGAGGACTGTGCTAGATTACGTGTTTTTACACAGCTGATAGAATAGCATAGTTTGTGTTAAGTTAGTTTTGTTTTCTCTGCTATAAATAGAGCGTCTCTGAACGTTGATTAGTTAGTTGCTGATATGTAATTTTTGAACCCCACTGTACTTTCTATTTTGCTACATAATATATGAGAAGACCGTTCTGTTTCTAAGCTTGTAACTGATCTTTTAAGCTGGCTGGAGTAGGCAGAGGGCCCCTGTTTACTTAAGGCTTGTACAGTGCTTTTCATTTCTTGCATTTCTTCTTATCAGTTTATGTATAATAGTTGTACAGAATGCTTTTGATTGCTATGTTTTTATCATGTACAATAGCTGTATATAACTTTGAATTATGCTGATTACATTTCTGCACTTTTGTTCATGACTCATCAGTGTGTTTTTGTAGATTTCTTAGGTGCCCGGGACAGTTTCCTTTCTTCTCTTTTTACAATTAGTGGCATTTGTGATCGTCTTATCTAGATTGCTGATCTTTATTTTTTATTTTCATTAGTATCATTGCTTTAGTTTTCACTTTACTTTCTGCTCATAGCTTATCAAGTTGTTCATCTTTTAATGGCTCTTTTTATCATAATCAACTAACTTTTAGTGGAGCCAAAACATCACTTAGTGCAGCTTGGTTTATTTTGTTTTAAGACTCACATTTCTAACTTGCTCACAACTCTTTCTTATATGATCAATCCAGCTGAAGGCAGAAAGGTTAAGGGAAAATTAAGTAGTGTGGTTTGTCATTTAGATTGTACATTGCTTAAGATTTAATTGAAGAGTTAAAGTAGTTGTTCTTGTTTTTAATTGAGTTAATGTAGATGTCATTTTCAATCTCATTTTTTATCAGCAGTAGAGGTACTGGGCCAATGCCAATGGTATTTTATTTGATGCCTTCATTTTTCCTTTAAGAGTTAATTTCATTTCAGTTGTTGTTCAAAGCTTTCTTGTAGATTACTTTTAAGTTTTAAGAAATCATCTAGAACTCATCACAATCACACACACTTCACTCACTTTATTTCATTTCCATCACATCACTGTAGGAGAAATAGATTTGAAAACAAACTTAAAAAGTTAAAAACGACAAAAACTTAAGAAACAGTTGCCTAAGTACATATAGTACACATCACTTCATCAGCTTACAAGCCCTGGGTTGACATTTAAAAGTTGCAATTTAGACATCACTAAATTGACCAAACATTTTGGCGCCATTGCCGGGGAAGTGAAAATTAGGTAGCCAATTCTTAAAAAAAAAAACAAGAAAATTTCAAGGAAGGAAAATTAATAACCTCTCAAAGTATGCTCTCCTCTTGCACCTAGAGTGATCTGGAGGATCAGAAAAGAGAAAGTTATTGGTTTAATAGTTTCTTGAGTATGCTCTCTTCTTGCACCTAGAGTGACCTGGAAGATCAGAAAGAGAATTATTACCCTGACTTGAAGGAAAATAAAAAATGACATGCATAGAGCAAGAGATTCTAGGGGAAGGTTTTTAGCTAGAGCTAAGAGTTCGATTTTTACAAGTCCATCTACTCCAAGGAATAGACAAGAGACACCTCCATCATCTCCAACTCACACTCCTAGCCCTAGGATTCCTGGAATTCAAGAGGCAATAGTTGACTCTCCCACACCATCCATCGAGTCTGAACAAGAAAGAGACCCTTTTCTCTCTTCCATAGGAGGACAAATTGTAATTGAAGAAGTAGAAACATCTGAAGAAGAGGGAGAAATTCCTTCTCGTTCACCCTTAGTAGAGGAACCAGAAAACTCTGAAGTCTCCAAGGGAACTATCATGACAGAGGAAGGATCAACTGGATTTGGTAGGGGTAGAGGTAGAGGAGGAGGAGGAGGAAACAATGGAGGAGGTCGAGGTAACATTGGGGGAAATAGGGATGGAGATAACTCATTCGGGTTTCCTATAGTCGATGAGGACTCCCGAGCCACCATGAAAAATATCTCACCATCTGTCCTCCCAAATTTCCATGGGATGAGGAATGAGGACCCTGAAACATTTCTATTTGAGTTTGAAGTCATTTGTTGAACTTATGATTATCTGGAAGACTCTCAAAAACTCAAGATGTTTCCTTCAACACTGAAAGGAGCAGCTCTGAAGTGGTTCATGGGATTACTCACTCAATCCATTAGGTCTTGGAATGATATGAAACAAACATTTTTGGATAGGTACCTGGACTATTGTATGCCCACCAATCACAAGGATGAGGTATTGAAAATGGTACAAAAGGAAGATGAAAATTTGGAGGATTTGCTTGAACGATTTCAATACAACTTGAAAAGAGCAAAAATGAATAACTTAGATGAGGAGACCTTGAAAGCCCTTTTGTTAAAAGCCATTAGAGATGAATGGATAGAGATTTTGAACATGATGGGGAAGGGAGATATATCTCAACTTTCACTCAATGATATAGCAGAAATATGTGTCCATCTCTCAAGGGGGAAATCTAAAACTCAAAAAGGGCCTAGAGATCCTTCTCTCCTCAGAGCAAACAAATCTGCAACTGGATCAGTAAGTAGGGCTGAAATCGGCAGTATGCTTGATGAATTTAAAACTGACATCTTAGGTAGTCTTAGTGAACAACTAGACACTCTTAAGATTCATAATAAGCAGAAAGCAGAAGCTGAGGCTTTGGCCATCTTTTTCCCAAAGTGTAGAAAGAAACATGCTCTAAGGGAATGTCCCTTGGAAGCAAAAGTTGTAGAGACATGTGTAATTTTCTCAGAGAATCATGAGACCAAGGATTGTCCTTCAATCCCTGGGCTCAAAGCTGTCTTTCAAGAAGATCCAAGTACACTTGAATCTCTCTGTTTTGTTGCAAGGAGACCTTGGCAGGGGCAACAAAATCAAGGGTTTAACAACTCTATGAATTTTCAACCTCCACCAAATTGGAACCCTTGGCAACAACCTTGGCCCCAACCTCAAAATCCTTTTCAAGCATGGGTACAAGGTATGCAGAATCCTTATGGTAGATTTGCTCAATTCTACCAATATCCTCCATCTTTCCAAAACCAACAAGCTCCGCAACTTCCAAATCAAAATCCACAACTATCATTACCATTTCCACAACAACAACAACCTTCTCAACAGAATCCCAATTCTCAACTCTTGCTTCCATTCCAACAGAAGTCAAATCAACTTCCTTCTCAGCCATTGCCAAACCCCAACAATAAAAATCCTCAAAATGCTTACATGATGGAAGGACAACCTTTTCCTACCTATATGATTGTTCCTCTCAATGAAGTACAACTCAGATCAGGTAGAGTCCTAGACAAACCTTCTATAAAAACTCAAGAGCAAAGCATTTTTTAGGAGGAATATCTTGATGCCAATAAGGGTTCTGAAGCATCTCTTTAAAACCCAGACGCTCAAAAAGGAAAAGAAAAAGAATTAACCCCCACAACTCCCATAGTTGAGCAACCTACATCTCTATCCACACCTCCTTTTCCTGCAAGACTACAAATTGACAAAGGAGTGGAAAAAAAAATTTGGTTGCCTGACTATAATTTTCTAGATGAATTGAAGAATGTCTGTATCAAGATTCACTTGTTACAAGCCATTAAGGAAATTCCTATTCTAGCAAAAACAATAAAGGAGTTGAGCCTTAAAAGACCAGGAAGGAAACCAAGAGATACCAGAAGGATCCACCTGGTAGGAAAAATTGCAGACATCATGATGGGAAAGATTACTATGTAGAAATATGTAGATCCCGGTAGTCCAATTGTCAAAACACATATCAATGGGGTAGAAATACCAAATACTTTGATTGATTTAGGGGCTGCTATTAATATTATGAGTAGGCAAACTATGGAACAGCTAAAACTTCCTAATCTTCTTTTTACACCTACTTTATTGCAACTTGCAGATCGATCAATTATTAAACCAGATGGTGTATTAGAAGACATTCCTGTCTCCTTAGATTCTTGGGAATATCCAGTGGATTTCATGATTTTAACTCCCAAGACTAATCTAGGAGGACATCCTCTTATTTTAGGAAGACCTTGGCTAGCCACAGCTGATGCTTTCATAAGTTGTAGGTCTGGGGATATGTACATTTCTGATGGTAATTTGACAAAGAAGTTCAATCTATATCCTCCAGCAAAAGCAATCACAGAAAGAGGAGATAATGAGTGGGTTGATGATGAAGATACTATACAACCTGTCTTTACCATTTCTGAGATTAGTGAAGATAGTCAAATTCTGAACACATTAGAAAATTTTGAACCATCTTCAGAATATGACTCCACACAATTTCAGTTGGATTCTGACATAGAGTGTCTATCATCTAGACAAATGTCTCTTTTCTCTATGGAAGAGTTTGGTAGTTCTACCATTGAGATCTTTCCAGGAAAAACATTAAACATCAACAAAAACTTGGAAAAATCACAACAGGAAGAGCTAACCAAAATCTTGCAAAGACATTATACTGCATTTGCATGGGAGTATGCCGATATGAAAGGTATTGATCCTAAGACTTGCATTCATCACATCTACATTGAGGAAAACAGTAGACCAATCAGACAACCTCAAAGAAGGATGAATCCAAATCTTAGGGAGATAGTGAAAGAAGAGCTCCAAAAGTTACTTAATGTAAAATTCATTTACCCTATTTCAGATAGCCGGTGGGTTTCCCCTTTGGTTATAGTACCTAAAAAGAATGGTAAATGGAGGGTTTGCATTGATTATAGAGAATTGAACAAAGCAACCTTGAAGGATCACTTTCCTTTACCCTTTATTGATCAAGTATTAGATACTCTAGCAAGTAAAAAGTATTTCTCATTTTTGGATGGTTTTAGTGGTTACAATCAAATTCAGGTAGCACCTGAAGACCAGGACAAGACCACATTTACCTGTCCATCGGTAACTTTTGCGTATCGAGTACTTCCTTTTGGATTATGTAATGCACCCACAACATTTCAAAGGGCAGTATTAGGAATCTTTTCTGATCTAATTCATGATTGTGTAGAGGTCTATATGGATGACTTTACAGTTTATGGTAATTCCTTTGAAGAGGGATTAGAAAATTTGGAAAAAGTCCTTATAAGATGTAAAGAAACAAATATTTCATTAAGTCATGAAAAATGTTTTATGATGTTTACTGAAGGGATTGTTTTAGGACATCGTATTTCGGGAGATGGGATTAAGGTTGATAGATCAAAAGTTGAAGTCATCTCCAAGTTACCTATTCCAAATTGTCAAAGGGATGTTAGAAGTTTTCTTGGGTTTACTGGGTATTATAGAAGATTTATTGAAAACTTCACCAAGATAGCATCTCCACTCTTCAAATTACTTACCAAAGACTGTGAATTCATGTGGGATTCCTGTACATGTGATTAAGGAAGAATGGACTGCATTGTTATTACTTGTTCAAAAGTTTGTTACATGTGAGGGCCGCTTTGGCACTATGTATATGTACCATGCAAGAATTATGATGAACTTCATGGAAGGCCATGCCATCAATTTACCCTACTTTCTGTTAAGAAGCCTAACGAAAATGAGTTCCACTGTCCAAAAGAATATAGGCAATATTGAAACTCACTTGTATCATCACGGGTTCATTAAAATTCTCATATAGGATCAATTGAAAAACAACAATGATACATGGGAAAAGTTTTTAGTCAGGAATCATTTTCAAGAGGCAATTGAAGCTTCCACTAGCAGTTCTCCTAGAGTCCCAAAAAGAAGTAGGATAATGAAAAGAGATGTTGCAGCCCAAGATCCTCCTATTGTAGAAACTCAGGAGACTACTCAGGAAGAAGAGGTAAAGAGAGATAAAGCTAAGAAACAGAAAAAGGAGAAAGGGAAAGAAATTGTTCAAGAATCATGTCCATCACCTGAACCTTCAATAGAAGACGACTATCAAACCTTGGCTAATAGACTCTCACAACTTCAAGCTGCTGCCCTCTCAAAGAAGAAACAAAAAGAAAAACAGAGTGTCCAGCCAAAGAGCACTAGTGCACAAGTGAGAAGAAGCAGTAGAATTAAAGAAAGAATGAGTGTGACTAAAGTAAAACAGTCACATTTCATTGATTTGGGAGAAAGTACACCTGAAAAGGCTCCAACTCAGATTGACCTTGAGTCCACTCCTCCATGGGAAGAGAGCCCCTTTCAGCCATAACTTCAAACAAAATTTGATTTTGAGCATAGCCCAAAGAGATCACCTGAAATTGACCCTGACCAGCAGGAGGTATACAATTATTTGGAGACCTTAGAGCAATCAGTTGCAGGTCCAAGCACTATATTGCGTCTTAATGAACAGGTCCAATCTTTGAAACAAGAGGTGTTTGAGCTAGAAGTCCCGAACCGGCATATAAAACAAGAAAACGAAGCATTGAAAGAACAAAGCAAGGTGGACAAAATTGTCCATGACAACACCATGCTTCACTTAGCACTCTGGCAGAAGAAGAACAGAAAATTGAAGAGAAAATGCAAGAAACTGAGTAGGGCCTTGATCAATTTGAAATTCAAGTGTTTGGTTAAGAAACCGAGAACAATTTTGGCAACAAGAAGAAAGAAAAGAAGGCTAGATGTTTTGGCAGAAGCATCTGCACACATGGACTAAACAGCAATGACAAAGTTTTGGTTGCATGAGGACATGCAACACCTTCACAGTGGGGGTATGTTGAGCCTCAAACCTGCACTTCTTTACACATCCTCTCAACCTCCTTTTCCTATTCATTTCCTTCTTTTGCCACTCATTCCCCCCATCAAATTACTCAAATCATTTTATTTTAGGACTTTTTACATGGTTTGTTAATTATGCTAATGACTGTGTTGTTGGTTTCGAATTTTGGTTCAAGTGCTGCACTTTCCGCAGCTCACACAGGGTTTCCGCAGCTGATCCCGGTTTCTGCAGCCAACCCCGGATTCCGCAGCTGTTTTATTAAAAGGCATGTTCCAGGTGTCCTCCGGGCAGAAGAGCCACATGGGCAAGTTCGTGGAACCAAGGACATGGTGTGTGTCCTTCCAGCTCAGCCAAACCAGTCATAAAAACCCATGGTCAACGAGGGGGCAACTACGGTCAAATAGAGGTCATTGGCGGTGGCACGGCTCTGCGTGTTCGGTTTTAGAGCACGTGAAGAACAGCTGGCCTCTTCCTCAGCCACGCAGATGATGGGAAACACGAATCCAACAGAAGATTTAATGCCCACCACGACCGTTGCCTAAATCCGAGGACTGTGCTAGATTACGTGTTTTTACACAGCTGATAGAATAGCGTAGTTTATGTTAAGTTAGTTTTGTTTTCTCTGCTATAAATAAAGTGTCTATGAATGCTGATTAGTTAGCTGCTGATATTTAATTTTTGAACCGCACTGTACTTTCTATTTTGCTACATAATATATGAGAAGACCGTTCTGTTTCTAAGCGTGTAACTGATCTTTTAAGCTGGCTGGAGTAGGTAGAGGGCCCCTGTTTACTTAAGGCTTGTACAGTGCTTTTCATTTCTTGCATTTCTTCTTATCAGTTTATGTATAATAGTTGTACAGAATGCTTTTGATTGCTATGATTTTATCATGTACAATAGTTGTATATAACTTTGAATTATGCTGATTACATTTCTGCACTTTTGTTCATGACTGATCAGTGTGTTTTTGCAGATTTCTTAGGTGCTCGGGACAGTTTTCTTTCTTCTCTTTTTACAACTAGTGGCATTTGTGATCGTCTTATCTAGACTGCTGATCTTTATTTTTGATTTTCATTAGTGTCATTGCTTTAGTTTGCACTTTACTTTCTGCTCATAGCTTATCAAGTTGTTCATCTTTTAATGGCTCTTTTTATCATAATCAACTAACTTTTAGTGGAGCCAAAACATCACTTAGTGCAGCTTGGTTTATTTTGTTTTAAGACTCACATTGCTAACTTGCTCATAACTCTTTCTTATATGATCAATCCAGGTGAAGGCAGAAAGGTTAAGGGAAAATTAAGTAGTGTGATTTGTCATTTAGATTGTACATTGCTTAAGATTTAATTGAAGAGTTAAAGTAGTTGTTCTTGTTTTTAATTGAGTTAATGTAGATGTCATTTTCAATCTCATTTTTTATCAGCAGTAGAGGTACTGGGCCAATGCCAATAGTCTTTTATTTGATGCCTTCATTTTTCCTTTAAGAGTTAATTTCATTTCAATTTTTGTTCAAAGCTTTCTTGTAGATTACTTTTAAGTTTTAAGAAATCATCTAGAACTCATCACAATCACACACACTTCACTCACTTTATTTCATTTCAATCACATCACTGTAGCAGAAATAGATTTGAAAACAAACTTAAAAAGTTAAAAATGACAAAAACTTAAGAAACAGTTGCCTAAGTACATACAGTACACATCACTTCATCAGCTTACGAGCCCCGGGTTGACATTTAAAAGTTGCAATTTAGACATCACTAAATTGACCAAACACTATGTATCATGGGGATTAGCCCATTTATTATACATAAAAATTTAGGGTGGTTCTTAAAATTTTCCCTATTGTTAGGCTCTCCACCATCTCATTGGTTGATATAGAGATGAGACAAAACAAGCTCTCTCTTGAGAATATATAAAATACGCCAATATTATCTATGCATTCGTAAGCAACATCTGACAAACACATTTGGAATCTAGCCTTTAGTTTTTACTAGAGATGCATGAAGCATTATATAAACACAATGCAATCTTTTGGGAAGTCCATTCAAATGTGGAACATTACTACAGAAGCTAATTTAAGCATTGATTTTATACCTCACATGCACATTTCATGGATTGTTGTAGTAGTGACAATAAAATAGACAATGTTAGTTATATCATATATGTCAAAGATAGTTGCCATTTAATATATAAACATTACTAAATGGTCCAAACCTGAAACTGTGGCCCTTCCTTGCAAATTGTATGTGATACCAACTAATCATAGTTAAATGGTTTTCGATTCAATATGAGAGTAATCTTATGGAGGAGCTATTGGGTTTGGAAAGTCACCACAGAACAAAGGCCAGTGGGTTAATCTCCTAAAACAAGGTGTTAAAATAGTCTACTAAGATGTACATTTTCCATCAGGATATCCCCTAGACTGATATCTTGTTTTGAGGAAGCAAAAACTTGGAAAATGTTTGGTTAGGTAGGAATACAACTTGTCAGTCTAGCTTGAGTGATTAAAAGAGAAGGTTGTTAGGCTCTCCACCATTTCATGGATTGATATAGGGATGAGACAAAAGAGGCTCTCTCTTAAGAATATATGAAATACACAAATCTTATCTATGCATTCATAAGAAACATCTGACAAACACATTTAGCAGCTAGACTTTAGTTTCTACTAGAGATGCATGAAGCATTATATAAATACAATGCAATTTTTTGGGAAGTCCATTAAAATGTGGAACATTACTATGGAAGCCAAGTTCAGCATTGATTTTAGACTTTGCATGCACATTTCATGGATTGCTGTAGTAGTGACATAAAAATATACCAAGTCATTTATATCATATATATCAAAGATAGTTTAACTCAAAGAATGAAAATGCCATTTAAGCTATAAATATTACTAAATGGTCCAAACCTGAAATTGTGACACTTCCTTAAAAATTGTATGTGCTACCAATTAACCATAGTTAAATGGTTTTAGATACAATACGAGAGTAATCATATGGAGGAGCTATCGGGTTTGGAAAGTCACCACAGAACAAAGCCCAGTGGATTAATTTCGTAAAACAAGGTGTTAAAATAGTCTGCTGAGATGTATGTGTTGCATCAGGATATTCCCTAGACTGATATCTTTTTATGAGGAGGAAAAAACATGGAAAATGTTTGGTTAGGTAGGAATACAGCTTGTGAATTTGGTGTAGCTTAAGTGATTAAAAGAGATGGTTGTTAGTCTCTCCACCATTTCATGGATTGATATAGAGATGAGACAAAAGAGGTTCTCTCTTGAGAATATATGAAATACACCAATCTTATCTATGCATTCATAAGTAACATCTAACAAACACATTTGGCATATATCCTTTAGTTTTTACTAGATATGCATGAAGCATTATATAAACACAATGCAATCTTTTGGGAAGTCCATTCAAATGTGGAACATTACTATGGAAGACACGTTAAGCATTGATTTTAGACCTTGCATGCACATTTCATGGATTATTGTAATAGTGACATAACAATAGACTAGGTTAGTTATATCATATATGTCAAAGATAGTTTAACTCAAAGAATGAAACTGCCATTAAGCTATAAACCTGACTAAATGGTCCATACCTGGAACTATGACCCTTCCTTTCAAATTGTATGTGCTACCAATTAATCATAGTTAAATGGTTTTAGATTCAATATGAGAGCAATCTTATGTAGGATCTATTAGGTTTGGAAAGTCACCACAGAACAAAGGACAATGGGTTAATCTCCTAAAACATGGTGTTAAAATAGTTTGTTGAGAGGTACATTTTGCATCTGGATATTCCCTATACTGATATATTTTTATGAGGAAGAAAAAACATGGAAAATGTTTGGTTAGGTAGGAATACAACTTGTCAATTTGGTCTAGCTTGAGTGATTAAAAGAGAAGGTTGTTAGGCTCTCCACCATTTCATGGATTGATATCGAGATGAGAGAAAAGAGGAACTCTCCTAAGACTTGACTAGGTTATTCATAACATTGGTGGTGTTGATGCCTTAACTTAGCCAAAAAATGCCAAAACTCTATTGATGAACAAAATTTATTACTGAATGTACCTCAGAGTATCCCATAGTCACTGAATATGACATGCACGGTTTTACCAAGGAGGCCCTAAACTTTTGAACAATGAAACTTTACATTGGTATGGTCAACCTACATGAGTAGAAATGAAACTTATTTTAATAAGATGCCAGCAAAACCTGGACACTACTGTGTGGGATTATTGCTTGGTACATGTAGGTTGTACAATGCCCTCTGTTGGTTGAGCTAGCAAGAATTGATTTCTTCAGGTGGATCTTCCTAGTACATGTGTTCCTTTCCTTGTAAGACCTTCATAGGGGTTTATAGATTCTTGTCAATAGAATGCATATTTGTCTGTATAGTTGTTTATTAAATAATCATCTAAAGGAAAACTGGTTACATGAATATGGGTTAGGCTACCTCATAACTGTATAGTTGCTGAGGCTCAATTGTGATTACGTGATCTTGGAAAATTTTGAGAGTATATAAACTCTTCATGTATTATGATTTCTTTGGCAATGTTCTCAAGGCAACTATTCCAAAAATAACAAAAGAATATCTTTTTTCATTAAACAAAGATTGTTTTCCTTTAGGAGCAAAGAGAGATTGTCTTTACAATACCTTCTTTTGTTTGTGGCATGTAAGGAGATCTTGAGAGTAATCTAGAATAGGAAAACTAGTTGGTCAACTTGTGATAAAGGTGAGTAACTACTTGGACACTAAATTTTGAGCCAGCCACATTCTTCTAAGAACATTGGATCGAGAAATCTCGAAGGCTTCAACTACATTGATTATTTCATAGAAGTTGGAAGAACTAGAGATGTCATGGATGTGTATTTGTTAACATTATGAA
This sequence comes from Pinus tabuliformis, assembly GCA_031772625.1. Taxonomy (NCBI): domain Eukaryota; kingdom Viridiplantae; phylum Streptophyta; class Pinopsida; order Pinales; family Pinaceae; genus Pinus; species Pinus tabuliformis. Next base: position 140,894,506 of record CM062819.1, on the reverse strand, counting down.
GATGATAGCACGTGTGTCTTTCAAGGTACATTGCCAATCATAGTGCAAACAACAAATTTTACCACTAATATAGTTCATCAGTGTTAATTTAGGTATGTTCTATGCTTATAGCAATTTATTTCAATTATCACATTTAGCTCAATATCTTTTCCAGATTAGCAATCACATTAGCATTAAAGTAAATTGTATATAGAACGCAAACATAAATCACAAAAGAAAATCCAAGAGAAGAGGACAAAATATGTTGTGCTAGCAACGATGAACCCCTATGTGCGGAAACCCTTGATCAATTCTTCTTATATGTTCTTCAATAGTTTATGAGAGAGAGAGAGAGAGATAGTACATTTACAACAAAAGTCAACATTTTGACTTATCTATCTTAGTGCATATATCATCTCTAAAAGGATGATACATGAGATCAGTTGAAGACATGTTGCTTCAACGGATTCTCCAAGGCGACTGCTTCACCTATCGTTGTGCACCATGCTGTACGCATCATCACTCTATTGCATCTCATCATGCTTCATTAATAATGACTGTACCTATCACTGTACTGCATTATGTGCCATTGTTGCACCATGTTTCCATACTGACCTATGTGCTAGTTGCATCTTGCTTGCTTGTTGTCCCTAGTTTGGTTGTTGTCCTTAGCATGCTTGTTGTTGCATGCAAGTTGTCCCTTGCATGCTAGTTGTAACATTTTATGCTTGGTATATTTGCTGCTCAGTTCCATACAACTACCCATATGTTAGTTAGTTGTCTCTTGCATGCTGCTCTCCTTTGGAGACATATGCTCTAGATGTTCCGGCAGTTCCTGATAGTTTCAGCAGTTCTGGCAGTTCCGAATGTTCCTAACAATTCTAGCAATTCTGGTCGTTCCTGGGAGTCCTAGCAGTTCCAGTAATTCCAGCTGTTCCCAGCAGTTTCGACAGTTTCGGAAATTTCAGCTATTCCCAGTATTTTTGGCAATTCCGGCTATTCCATGCAGTTCCGACATTTCTAGCTTTTCCCGGAAATTCTTGCTTCTGCCCTATGTGTCAACTTCTCAGCTATTTCGGTAGTTCCTGCTATTCCCAAAAGTTCCTGATATTCATAATAGTTCTGGTAGTTCTGGTTATTCCCATCAGTTTTGATAGTTATGACTTTTCTGGCTATTCTCGGTAGTTCTGGCAATTCTCAGCAATTCTAGCAGTTCTGATAGTTCCGACAATTCTGGTTATTCTCGACAGTTCCAGCAGTTTTGACTTTTTTGGCTTTTCTGGCTTTTCCTGACAATTCCGGTAGTTCCGGCTTTTCCCGGCAGTTCTGGTAGCTTCGGCTTTGTTCCTCTGCGTCAGCTTCCCAGCTGTTCTGGCAGTTCCAGCTGTTCTCGACAGTTTTGACTATTCTCGGCAATTATGATAATTTCGTCAATCTCGACTGTTCCTGGTAGTTACGGATTTTTCCGCTATTCCCGGTAGTTCAAGCAGTTCTGACTTCTTCCCTCTGGATTAGGGAAGCGTTATCCCTTAGGATCTCTCCTCCTACTAAAAACCAAAGACATGTAGAGAGGAAGAGATCCCATGTGTGTTAAAATGACTTGAAAGCCAACTCTATTTATACCAAACGTTGAGCACAAGTGGGGTTTATTTGGTTGTTGGCCGACCTTGATGAATTGTCCCATAACACAAATAAATTCATATCTCCATGAATACTTATCGGAATCGGATGGTATTTAGATCAATCCTACACCTCTTGATGAGAGGGATCCCAAAAAAATATCATCTCTTGGTAGTTCCAACAGTTATTAGCAGTTCTCGTAGTTCTAGCAAATCTGGATGTTCCTAACAATTCCGGAAATTTCAGTTGTTCCCAACAGTTCCAGAAGTTCTAGAAATTTTGGCTTTTTCCCTCTGTGTCAAATTTCACACCTGTTCTAGCAGTTCCTAGAAGTTTTGGCAATTTTTCCTATTCCCAGCAGTTCCAGCAATTTTGGCAATTCCTACTATTCCCGACAGTTTCGACAGTTCCAACAGTTCTAGCTTTTCTCGACAGTTTCGATAGTTTCGGCTTTTACCAATAGTTTCGACAGTTCTAGCTTCTGCCCTCTGTGTTAGCTTCCCAGTTGTTCTGGAAGTTCCCGCCAGTGATCAAATTTGAACACGTTAGAGCCCTTTAAAGGGCCTTTAGAACGTCGCAGAAGTAGGAAGAAAATTTTACTATTAAAAAAAATAAAATTGAATTTTTCCATTTAAAATAAAAATTAGAATAATATTAAATAAATTTTTTTAAGAAGGGTTTTTAAGTTGTCAACCTGTCCAATTCTTTTTTAAATTTCATTTTTTTCTAAAATCTCGATTTTGGGAATTCCAAATTCAAAATAGTCAATGCATTGTGGGTCTATCACAAATTACAATGGTTGAACATGTGAATTTCCTTTCTCAACTGATGTTAAATCCCATTTCAGAAACAAAATTTTCCAAATTTGGAGTTGCTCCCATTTCAAAAACAACAATTTCCTTTTGAATTGTTTTTTCTAATTGTAACTTGTGCATATGATGCAAGTTTGCAGTTGTGCCTGTAGGCTGCCCCTAAAGCAAGGTTTGTCAATAATTGGAGAGGATCATAGCTTCATCATTCAGCAGATGCCTATCAAGCAAGGTTTAAGCACTTAGAGAGGAGCACATTCAAGAGACTTCATAAGTTCATAGCATACTGGATTTCATAGAACTTCACATTATGCTTCAATATATACATCTGGGTCCTGTTGTTTATGCGATGTGAAGGAGCAAGACTGAATACAAATAGATGTTTAAGTTACTCATTTTGTTTTGATATCTATATTTTTCACTTACCTCTAAGAATATGCAATTCAAACATTAAGACAAAAATTAAATTTAATGCCTTAATAGCATGAATGAATCAAATAGTAATAAGAATAAATTCCATTGTCTCATCAATACAGTTTACAATTCAATTGAATCAAATAGTAATAAGAATAAGTTACATTCTCTCACCAATACAATTTATAGATCAATTGAATCAAATAGTAATAAGAATAAATTAAATTCCACTGTCTCACCAATATAGTTTACAGTTCAATTGAGCTCCCATCATCAGAATCAACATCCATATCAAAATCCTAACCAAAGCACCTTCAACTAATCCCTTGTTATGCCTAAGTCATTAAGTTCCAAATATTTAATATCCAATGGATAAGAAATTAACAAAATATATGAGTAGCATAAGTCATAATTTATAATGTCCCAACAACCTAAATTATAAAAGGAAAGACATCCTCAAAGTCCTCCAAAGTTATCAGGATAGGCAAGAATTGCTGAATAGTAAAGTTCAATCTCACTAATACAAATTAAAGCATTAAATTCAAGAGGTAGTATATTTCCAGAGTTCAACATCCCCAGAGGTTCATCAATTGTTAATGTAGTTGATAGTACAACACCGTAAAATCTTGTTGTTGTTGCATCAGAACGCACAACTTTGATTATCTCTTGAATTATTTCCAACATATGGGGATATACATTGCCACTATAATCATAGCAGTCCAAAGCTATAAAAAAAAAGCTTCTTCTTATTCCTCAGTGCAGGATACTTGTTTGAGACAATCACGTTATTCAGTGGAGGCCTTGGCTTAGGTTCAGTTTCTTCAATGTTAAAAGATAGCGACAACCTTTTCAGTTTATCCAAAATAAGTTCTGGGTTGCCCTTTGGTGTCAAAAGTTTGTCAACTTCGATAGAATTATCTAGAGAGCCATTGACGGAATATTTCTCGCCATAGATAGAAAGCCGAAGAGACATGTCCTTTAGGGAATCATCCATTGATTCCTCCCCCATATTAGTATCCATTACAATGATAGTCTGCCACTGAGGATGCCTCATCCTACATACAATTACCGAAGACAAATATCTTCTGCAATGTTCAGGCCATGAGAAAAGGTGAATATTTCTCAACCGATTACAACATAATTCATTCCATGGGTTTTCAGCTCTAGAAATACATTTTCTATGGCCTTCTAATCATGGGGATCGACTAATAGTCTATTGTTCAAAGTCTGCAAAATTTTCAGAAACAATTTTTTTTTAGAGCTTTGCTTTTCTTGCCACGTGCTTAAACATAAGATTTGGAACTAAAAAAAATTCCTGGAAACCTAGTTTACCTGTCAAAATTATTGCCATAACCTAATTAACAAAAGGTGGAAACTCAAACTAATTCTTTTTTGGATGTTATTACACCAACTTCTGCTTAATATGATAGTAATTCAAGGAAAAAGACAGAAAACATAACATTTGGCGAACATAAATGTTATGAACACAGTTAGCTTATCACTTCTCAGTTATAATGTGTATGAATTGTATGATAAATACTGGACTTGCAGTTGTGCTAGAAGGGGTTATTGTTCTTGATAAACTAAGGAATATCTTGCAGTTTGCAACATTGTAAAGACATCAGTAACCAATAGTATGTTGTCTTGGAACTCACAACATTAGTTCCAACCAAACAGTTACTGATTCACAATGTGTTAAAAAAAAGAAATTTGAAAATAATTTAATGTTGTCAATTGAATTGCATTTTTTTGTGCTTTTAATTATAGAAGGGCGACCTGAATGTGTGCCCTTCGTAATAAAATTAAGACCTACCCTTCAAATTTGATCACTGGTTCCAACTATTCTTGACAGTTCTGACAGTTCCGGCTATTCCCGGTAGTCCCAGCTTTTCCAGCAGTTCCAGCAATTCCTGGCAATTCTGCCAATTCTGGGTATTCTTGGCAGTTCTCGTAGTTCCAAAAATTCTGGCTATTCCTGGTAGTTCCATTTTTTTGGCTTTTTCAGCTATTCTTGGTAGTTCCAGTAGTCAGCCAGTTCTGAATTTTCCCTCTAGTTCCGATAGTTCCAGATTCTGCCCTCTGCGTCAGCTTCCCAACTATTCCAATAGTTTTGGTTGTTCCCAACAATTCTGACTATTCCCAGTAGTTCCGGAAATTCCAGTTATTCCTGACAGTCGTGGTTTTTCTAGCTATTCCTAGCAGTTCTGGCAGTTCCGACTTCTTCCCTCTGGATTAGGGCAATGTTATCCCTTAGGATCTCTCCTCCTACTAAAACCCAAACACAAGTGGAGAGGAGGAGATCCCAAGTGTGTTAAAATGACTTGAAGGCCATCTCTATTTATACTAAAATGTTGAGCACAAGTGGGGTTTATTTGGTTACTGGCTGACCTTGATGAATTATCCCATAACACAAATAAATTCATATCTCCATGAATACTTATCGGAATCGGATGATATTTAGATCAATCCTACATCTCTCGTTGAGAGGGATCTAAGAAAAATATCAAATTCCATTAATAACATGACCCAAATGCATACTGTGATGTGTGGTTTGACGGTAAATCTACTTAGGTGAAGCCCAGGAGATTGCAGTTCAAATCTCATTGAGTACACTGACCTGCTATGGTGGCGCCTTGACGAGTAGATTCCCCACCCCCACCTTTGTGGCACGAGAGTCTTGTTCTTGCTAAAATCATAGGATCTTAGTATATTGACTTGAAAATAGTTGGATGCACTCCTGTTGTTAAAGAGGCATCTATGAGGATTAATCCTGGGTCTCCCATAGATTAGGACTGGCAGTTACCGATTCACCATGTAGTTAAAAAAAAAAAGATGACTCACATGGAGTTTGGCCCTAGTTGCCAATTTTAACAATCGAGCATGGATATCAATCAAGCCCAATTAGCCTTACTTTCATGGTAAGGAGATGAGGCTTCATGTTTTCCACCCTATTTTCCCCAAAGAAATTTATTCTCACAGGAACAATTATTCATTACTTTCCCCTCTTACAAGCAAACTCTTGGCAAAAAATGGATTTCACACCTCGGAGTTTTTTGTAGGATAAAGGGAAAGGTGAGTGGGTATCCTATAGTAGCTGCATTGGTCTTATTAGCATTACGCCACTTTTCATATGGGTCTTCAAAACAAAGAATCACCATTACACTTTGTTGGTTCGTTTTAAAAATAAACATAACACACAATAGATTTCTTTTGGGATGCAATGTTGTTGTTGGTAGTATGATTGTATTTGTGCCACACGTAATGCTAATATGCGTTAAATTTCTTTCACCTTCCAATATTGTTATTGGAAATGTTCTTGTGTTTGGGCTAGCAACTGTGCTAGATTTCTTTTGCTTTGCAATATTGTTTTTGTCAATTTGGTTGTTTATGATAAAAGGAAATCTAGCAAGTGTTAGATTTCCATCACCTTGGCAATATTATTGGAAACATTGTGCTTGTGTTTGGGCTAGAAGTTGTGCTAGATTTCTTTTGCTATGAAATATTGTTGTTTTTAATTTGGTTGTTTATTATAGAAGGAAATCTAACATGTGTTAGATCTCCTTCACCTTGGTAAGGTGCTTTTATTTTTGTTAGAAGGAAATATAGCATGCACTAGATTTCTTCTGGCATGAAAAGTTGTTATTGGTAGTATTCTTGTATTTATGCTACATGTAAAGCTAGCACGCGTTAAAATTATTTTACCTTGAGACGCTATTATTGGAAATGTGATTGTGTTTGTGATAGAAGTTGTTGGATTTTGTTGGCTTTTGTTTGTCCTATAATGTTATTGTTGGCAATGTGCTTTCGTTTGTGCTAGAAGTAAATCAAGCATATGCTAGATATCTTCTACACTGCAATTTTATTGTTTGCAATGTGATTGTGTTTTTGTTACAATAAACTATAGAATGTGTAAGATTTCTTTTACTTTGAAATTTTTTTGTGAGTAATATGCTTCTATTTACGTCAGAATAAAATTTAGCATGTGGTGGATTTCCTTTGCCTTAGACTATTGTTATTGGCAATGTGTTTGTGTTTGTGCTAGAAGGGAATCTAGCATGTGCTAGATTTATTTGACCATGTAATGTTGCTTCTAGAAATATGCTTATGTTTGTAGTAGAAGGAATGATATTGATTGCTAGCTTTCATTTGAGGAAACAATGTTTCATTACATACAATATGCCTACCATACTATTTTTATATTTGCATCTATATTACTTTTCATAAGTTGTGTGTTTTCGGGAAAATATAAAGTCACACTTTACACGGTTCATCCTTTTAATTACAAGTTACGATTTACTTGTTGTTACAGAATTGATACAAGCTAAAATGGAAAATATAATTTTGGCAAAAGGGGACTATGTTGATCTCCTTATTAATGATCAAGTCATTGGGCTAGGAAGGGTTGAATCTACAAAGTCTCAAACTTATTATGTTGGAGAAAGGCTTAATGTTGGTTATGTTGCAATTTTGATAATTGATGTCATTCAAACACATTTGATTGATGATGATGTCAATGAAGGGGAGATACATACATGGAAGATTGTGGATTTGAGACACCACATAGGTAAATCAAAATATTGAAGCATGCATTATATATTATTGATACTATAATAAATGTGTTTTTTTAGTAAATACTAACATTATTTACATTCGTTTATAGGTACAAATGTTTCTTCTACATTTTCTATTGGAGACAAGGTAAATCTTTTGCAACATGGAGTGAAGGTGGGTGAGGGATCCATATTCAATACAGAGCTTGTGAATAAAGTGCATGGAAAGATGGTAGAGAAAGGATGCATAGTGTTTAAAATTGAAAAGGTGTTAAAACATAATGCTCCTCTACCACATCCAATAGGCTTTGAGAATACACTTGGGGGTGCATTAGAATATTATCAAATTTGGCTAGAATCATATTTGGAGCCTCAATGTCATGATCATGCCATAAATATTCCCCAATATAGGGTTAAATTCATATGTGGAAAGTTTTATCTTACACATGAATGCATGGGAACAAGCATGTGCATTGCCAAAGGAATGCTAGTTAATGTCCACGAGGATGACATTGTTGAGGGTGAAACACTAGGTGAAATGGACTTTGGTGTTTCTCTAGAAGAGATAGATGGAAATTGTGAGATATTTAGAATTGGTGATAAGTCTATACACTATTTGGTTAGATGGCCAATAAATAAGTTGGTGGAGACAAAGGTGTGATATTAAGGTTCAAGGAAACATTCAAGGAGCCACCCAAAGGAATGGTGATATGGGATGTTATAGAGGACAAAACTCCCTTAAACAAATGGAATGGGTACCTTTGTGATGAAAAATCTAGAAACTCAATTGATATGCATGTAACAAAGCAATATAAAAGGATTAAACGAGTTATGGCTACAAAAAATATTGCAAAATGTAAAGCAAAAATATATGAAGAGAAAGAAATTCAACTTTTCGCAGCAGATGTATGTTGTAGAAAAGATTTTCTTCAAAATGTGGATAGGAAGGCCATTGCAGGTGCTAGAAGGGGTATGAGACAAATAAATACAAATGGTATTAGAGAATTTGTCTTGAATTCACTCATGTCAAAGACAGTCATGTCAAAGGGCTATGGCCTATGACCTATTGCTAGAAATGTAAAGGATATGAGATTTAATGGGAATTTTATTTGTAAGAAAGCATGGTATAAGATAATAAAATTCCTCAAAGCACATTCTATAACTACCAGCATTATTTACAACATGGACAGATCAAAGATATTCATGGTAACACCAACACATGCAAAGCACGAGCTCACACGGTGGCAGCCATAGAAATATTGCACAAAATTGTAATGGATAATTCAAAATTTTCACCAAACCAAACACATCAAGTTGAAGAATATGGAAAATATGCTCCTTTAAGACTTCTTCCTTCGACTTACACACAAAATTCTTTGTTAAAAGAGATCAATGAGGCTCTTCAAAAGCTCAATTACCAATCAATGTCATAGCCAACAATGAGCAAGATCTGGAATACTAAGTTTTGAGATGTGGCATTTTCAAAGAACACCAACTTTAGTAAATGGAGTGAATGTATTGTGTTGAAAGCCCAAATGAAGCCAGGAACTACAAAAGATTTGGAAGAAAAGGCACGAGGTAGGTTGAGGAAACATAACAAGATTGTTATGTGTGGAAGATATTGCTACTATTCCCATAGAATTATGTCAGAGCAGTTTCCAAAGGAGTATTTGAGCATTATCTATGATAAAATTGACAAAACGAAGACTTCAATCCCAAGGCTACGTCTCAAATCAAAATCTATTGTAGGAACAAATTTAGGTTTGTCATTGACAGGTATTCTTACACATGGGCATAATGTGGGAGGTTTTGGTCATTTCTCCTTAGCATTTGTCCTTATGGGATCACAATTTACTATTGCATCCCTTGCAAATTTCTTAAGGGACCTTGAAGACCCACAAATGAATATGTATGGTGATCTACTTGACGAAAGTGGAATTTCAAGAAACCCACTTACGAATGCATTAATTGACACCTCTATTTACTCAAAATGTCAAGGGTACAAGGATGATCTTATATCACATGGAAGTTCAGAAAGTCAAAATGTTGATTTTAAACCTCTTCCTCCACATTTGTTGTTACAGTCGGAAAATGTAGCAAGTGATAATAAGAATCACTATCTTTTCATGTTTCTATCACTTTTAACTGCACTTGGTGTCTTCATCACTATTGAGGTTGGGTTCTTGCCTGTGGGGCACACCCGTGAATACATAGATGGAACCTATGGAAGAATTTCTTCCAACCTAAAAAGTAAAGATATTTATTCTTTACCTGAAATGATGGATACATATCACATAATTGAAGAAAATCAAGTGTTTCCACCTACACTTATTGACAAGGTCTATGACTTCAAAAGTTTCCTTAATGGATACATTAAGGAGGGTAAAAATGCAGAACTAGGTTTAGGGAGGAGAGAGGAAGATGATGCAACTGTCTTCGGATAAGGACATAAAGAATTCTGAACGGACTGAGGTTTAACGGATAAGAAGTTTGGCAAAGAATTCTTGGTGTCAACAGTTGTAGTAGTTGTGACAGAGGTATCAGAATACTCTTCTGTATCATCTTCTTCAAAAACAACAGAATCACTATCATCACTTAAGTGATCCTCATAAACATCGGAATCAAAATCAGAATCTTGATAAGCAAGATTCATTTTATTACTAATATCAGGCAGAGACTCAGTATCAGAAAGAGAAGCATCAGTCAAAATATATACATCTGAAACTTCATCATCAGAATCAACAACTGACCAGTCATCTGCAAATTCTTCAATATCAAAACAGGCTTTTAGTTTGTTAGAGGAACTCTTGGGACATTTGCGTGCAAAGTGTCCTTCTTGCTTACAGATAAAGCAAGCATTATCCTTCTTTTGTTGTTTCCTCTTTTTCACATACCTAAATTTACGGAATGGTCGTTTAGGATTGATAACTCTCTTAGGTCTGTATTTACCATATCTTTTTGATTTCCTTTTCCGGAAAGGAGTCCAGGGTAAAACAGAACGACAAGAAATACTTGAAATTCATTGAGTCAGTTCGAATCAAGAATTTTGAAGGTGCCAAATAAATTTCGAACTTTTGAATTCCATTGAATATTGCAAGGGTTTCTTTTTCAGCAGGAAAATAACCTTTCTGATGTTTAGAGAATTCACCTGAAGCATAGGCACATAGAACTTCTTCAACATTTTCTCCTTCTTGCCTTCTCTCAAAAAGAGTAGCCGCCCAAAAATTGTCGGAAGCATCAGTCTGTAAGATGAGAAAACCAATACCAGGCGGTTTTAAAGTAGGTAATGTTTGGCATTCTTGTTTCAATAATTGAACCGCTTGAGTAGCTTCATCAGACCAACCACCATTAATAAATTCTCGAATAGGAGAAGTCTTGGATTTCAGAGATCTGTGGTTTGTGCTTCTTGAATTTTCGACCGGAGAATCCACAGTAGTAGAATTTTTACACCAACGTTTCAAATCCCAAATGGGATCCATCATCAGGGTAAAGAGAAAGATGATGAGAAAGATGAAAAAGAAGAGCCAGATGGAGGAAATCTAGATCTGAAGCTCTTCTTTTTATCCTTACTCTAAAACTTTCAAGTGCAAGGATTTCCCTCCAAGTATCCCCTCCGTACAGGGATAAGATATTGGATTTCAGAGATCTGTGGTTTGTGCTTCTTGAATTTTCGACCGGAGAATCCACAGTAGTAGAATTTTTACACCAACGTTTCAAATCCCAAATGGGATCCATCATCAGGGTAAAGAGAAAGATGATGAGAAAGATGAAAAAGAAGAGCCAGATGGAGGAAATCTAGATCTGAAGCTCTTCTTTTTATCCTTACTCTAAAACTTTCAAGTGCAAGGATTTCCCTCCAAGTATCCCCTCCGTACAGGGATAAGATATTGGATTTCAGAGATCTGTGGTTTGTGCTTCTTGAATTTTCGACCGGAGAATCCACAGTAGTAGAATTTTTACACCAACGTTTCAAATCCCAAATGGGATCCATCATCAGGGTAAAGAGAAAGATGATGAGAAAGATGAAAAAGAAGAGCCAGATGGAGGAAATCTAGATCTGAAGCTCTTCTTTTTATCCTTACTCTAAAACTTTCAAGTGCAAGGATTTCCCTCCAAGTATCCCTCCGTACAGGGATAAGATATTGGATTTCAGAGATGTGTGGTTTGTGCTTCTTGAATTTTCGACCGGAGAATCCACAGTAGTAGAATTTTTACACCAACGTTTCAAATCCCAAATGGGATCCATCATCAGGGTAAAGAGAAAGATGATGAGAAAGATGAAAAAGAAGAGCCAGATGGAGGAAATCTAGATCTGAAGCTCTTCTTTTTATCCTTACTCTAAAACTTTCAAGTGCAAGGATTTCCCTCCAAGTATCCCCTCCGTACAGGGATAAGATATTGGATTTCAGAGATCTGTGGTTTGTGCTTCTTGAATTTTCGACCGGAGAATCCACAGTAGTAGAATTTTTACACCAACGTTTCAAATCCCAAATGGGATCCATCATCAGGGTAAAGAGAAAGATGATGAGAAAGATGAAAAAGAAGAGCCAGATGGAGGAAATCTAGATCTGAAGCTCTTCTTTTTATCCTTACTCTAAAACTTTCAAGTGCAAGGATTTCCCTCCAAGTATCCCCTCCGTACAGGGATAAGATATTGGATTTCAGAGATCTGTGGTTTGTGCTTCTTGAATTTTCGACCGGAGAATCCACAGTAGTAGAATTTTTACACCAACGTTTCAAATCCCAAATGGGATCCATCATCAGGGTAAAGAGAAAGATGATGAGAAAGATGAAAAAGAAGAGCCAGATGGAGGAAATCTAGATCTGAAGCTCTTCTTTTTATCCTTACTCTAAAACTTTCAAGTGCAAGGATTTCCCTCCAAGTATCCCCTCCGTACAGGGATAAGATATTGGATTTCAGAGATCTGTGGTTTGTGCTTCTTGAATTTTCGACCGGAGAATCCACAGTAGTAGAATTTTTACACCAACGTTTCAAATCCCAAATGGGATCCATCATCAGGGTAAAGAGAAAGATGATGAGAAAGATGAAAAAGAAGAGCCAGATGGAGGAAATCTAGATCTGAAGCTCTTCTTTTTATCCTTACTCTAAAACTTTCAAGTGCAAGGATTTCCCTCCAAGTATCCCCTCCGTACAGGGATAAGATATTGGATTTCAGAGATGTGTGGTTTGTGCTTCTTGAATTTTCGACCGGAGAATCCACAGTAGTAGAATTTTTACACCAACGTTTCAAATCCCAAATGGGATCCATCATCAGGGTAAAGAGAAAGATGATGAGAAAGATGAAAAAGAAGAGCCAGATGGAGGAAATCTAGATCTGAAGCTCTTCTTTTTATCCTTACTCTAAAACTTTCAAGTGCAAGGATTTCCCTCCAAGTATCCCCTCCGTACAGGGATAAGATATTGGATTTCAGAGATCTGTGGTTTGTGCTTCTTGAATTTTCGACCGGAGAATCCACAGTAGTAGAATTTTTACACCAACGTTTCAAATCCCAAATGGGATCCATCATCAGGGTAAAGAGAAAGATGATGAGAAAGATGAAAAAGAAGAGCCAGATGGAGGAAATCTAGATCTGAAGCTCTTCTTTTTATCCTTACTCTAAAACTTTCAAGTGCAAGGATTTCCCTCCAAGTATCCCCTCCGTACAGGGATAAGATATTGGATTTCAGAGATCTGTGGTTTGTGCTTCTTGAATTTTCGACCGGAGAATCCACAGTAGTAGAATTTTTACACCAACGTTTCAAATCCCAAATGGGATCCATCATCAGGGTAAAGAGAAAGATGATGAGAAAGATGAAAAAGAAGAGCCAGATGGAGGAAATCTAGATCTGAAGCTCTTCTTTTTATCCTTACTCTAAAACTTTCAAGTGCAAGGATTTCCCTCCAAGTATCCCCTCCGTACAGGGATAAGATATTGGATTTCAGAGATCTGTGGTTTGTGCTTCTTGAATTTTCGACCGGAGAATCCACAGTAGTAGAATTTTTACACCAACGTTTCAAATCCCAAATGGGATCCATCATCAGGGTAAAGAGAAAGATGATGAGAAAGATGAAAAAGAAGAGCCAGATGGAGGAAATCTAGATCTGAAGCTCTTCTTTTTATCCTTACTCTAAAACTTTCAAGTGCAAGGATTTCCCTCCAAGTATCCCCTCCGTACAGGGATAAGATATTGGATTTCAGAGATCTGTGGTTTGTGCTTCTTGAATTTTTGACCGGAGAATCCACAGTAGTAGAATTTTTACACCAACGTTTCAAATCCCAAATGGGATCCATCATCAGGGTAAAGAGAAAGATGATGAGAAAGATGAAAAAGAAGAGCCAGATGGAGGATAGATCTGAAGCTCTTCTTTTTATCCTTACTCTAAAACTTTCAAGTGCAAGGATTTCACTCCAAGTATCCCCTCCGTACAGGGATAAGATATTGGATTTCAGAGATCTGTGGTTTGTGCTTCTTGAATTTTCGACCGGAGAATCCACAGTAGTAGAATTTTTACACCAACGTTTCAAATCCCAAATGGGATCCATCATCAGGGTAAAGAGAAAGATGATGAGAAAGATGAAAAAGAAGAGCCAGATGGAGGAAATCTAGATCTGAAGCTCATGGAGGAAATCTAGATCTGAAGCTCTGGAGGAAATCTAGATCTGAAGCTCGTGGAGGAAATCTAGATCTGAAGCTCATGGAGGAAATCTAGATCTGAAGCTCATGGAGGAAATCTAGATCTGAAGCTCATGGAGGAAATCTAGATCTGAAGCTCAATGGAGGAAATCTAGATCTGAAGCTCATGGAGGAAATCTAGATCTGAAGCTCATGGAGGAAATCTAGATCTGAAGCTCACTCTAAAACTTTCAAGTGCAAGGATTTCCCTCCAAGTATCCCCTCCGTACTCTAAAACTTTCAAGTGCAAGGATTTCCCTCCAAGTATCCCCTCCGTACTCTAAAACTTTCAAGTGCAAGGATTTCCCTCCAAGTATCCCCTCCGACTCTAAAACTTTCAAGTGCAAGGATTTCCCTCCAAGTATCCCCTCCGGAGGGGATACTTGGAGGGAAATCCTTGCACTTGAAAGTTTTAGAGTCGGAGGGGATACTTGGAGGGAAATCCTTGCACTTGAAAGTTTTAGAGTCGGAGGGGATACTTGGAGGGAAATCCTTGCACTTGAAAGTTTTAGAGTCGGAGGGGATACTTGGAGGGAAATCCTTGCACTTGAAAGTTTTAGAGTCGGAGGGGATACTTGGAGGGAAATCCTTGCACTTGAAAGTTTTAGAGTCGGAGGGGATACTTGGAGGGAAATCCTTGCACTTGAAAGTTTTAGAGTCGGAGGGGATACTTGGAGGGAAATCCTTGCACTTGAAAGTTTTAGAGTCGGAGGGGATACTTGGAGGGAAATCCTTGCACTTGAAAGTTTTAGAGTACGGAGGGGATACTTGGAGGGAAATCCTTGCACTTGAAAGTTTTAGAGTACGGAGGGGATACTTGGAGGGAAATCCTTGCACTTGAAAGTTTTAGAGTCGGAGGGGATACTTGGAGGGAAATCCTTGCACTTGAAAGTTTTAGAGTCGGAGGGGATACTTGGAGGGAAATCCTTGCACTTGAAAGTTTTAGAGCCGGAGGGGATACTTGGAGGGAAATCCTTGCACTTGAAAGTTTTAGAGTACGGAGGGGATACTTGGAGGGAAATCCTTGCACTTGAAAGTTTTAGAGTAAGGATAAAAAGAAGAGCTTCAGATCTAGATTTCCTCCATCTGGCTCTTCTTTTTCATCTTTCTCATCATCTTTCTCTTTACGCTGATGATGGATCCCATTTGGGATTTGAAACGTTGGTGTAAAAATTCTACTACTGTGGATTCTCCGGTCGAAAATTCAAGAAGCACAAACCACAGATCTCTGAAATCCAATATCTTATCCCTGTACGGAGGGGATACTTGGAGGGAAATCCTTGCACTTGAAAGTTTTAGAGTAAGGATAAAAAGAAGAGCTTCAGATCTAGATTTCCTCCATCTGGCTCTTCTTTTTCATCTTTCTCATCATCTTTCTCTTTACCCTGATGATGGATCCCATTTGGGATTTGAAACGTTGGTGTAAAAATTCTACTACTGTGGATTCTCCGGTCGAAAATTCAAGAAGCACAAACCACAGATCTCTGAAATCCAATATCTTATCCCTGTACGGAGGGGATACTTGGAGGGAAATCCTTGCACTTGAAAGTTTTAGAGTAAGGATAAAAAGAAGAGCTTCAGATCTAGATTTCCTCCATCTGGCTCTTCTTTTTCATCTTTCTCATCATCTTTCTCTTTACCCTGATGATGGATCCCATTTGGGATTTGAAACGTTGGTGTAAAAATTCTACTACTGTGGATTCTCCGGTCGAAAATTCAAGAAGCACAAACCACAGATCTCTGAAATCCAATATCTTATCCCTGTACGGAGGGGATACTTGGAGGGAAATCCTTGCACTTGAAAGTTTTAGAGTAAGGATAAAAAGAAGAGCTTCAGATCTAGATTTCCTCCATCTGGCTCTTCTTTTTCATCTTTCTCATCATCTTTCTCTTTACCCTGATGATGGATCCCATTTGGGATTTGAAACGTTGGTGTAAAAATTCTACTACTGTGGATTCTCCGGTCGAAAATTCAAGAAGCACAAACCACAGATCTCTGAAATCCAATATCTTATCCCTGTACGGAGGGGATACTTGGAGGGAAATCCTTGCACTTGAAAGTTTTAGAGTAAGGATAAAAAGAAGAGCTTCAGATCTAGATTTCCTCCATCTGGCTCTTCTTTTTCATCTTTCTCATCATCTTTCTCTTTACCCTGATGATGGATCCCATTTGGGATTTGAAACGTTGGTGTAAAAATTCTACTACTGTGGATTCTCCGGTCGAAAATTCAAGAAGCACAAACCACAGATCTCTGAAATCCAATATCTTATCCCTGTACGGAGGGGATACTTGGAGGGAAATCCTTACACTTGAAAGTTTTAGAGTAAGGATAAAAAGAAGAGCTTCAGATCTAGATTTCCTCCATCTGGCTCTTCTTTTTCATCTTTCTCATCATCTTTCTCTTTACCCTGATGATGGATCCCATTTGGGATTTGAAACGTTGGTGTAAAAATTCTACTACTGTGGATTCTCCGGTCGAAAATTCAAGGAGGAGAAGTCTTTTCAGAAAGATTGGGAATATATTTATGAACATAATTGAGAATTCCCAAAAATCGCTGAATCATTGGCTTATCTTGTAATTGATCAGGAAATTCAGATAATTTCTGTAAAACATGAGGCTGCATCTGAATTTTACCTTGGCGAACGGTGATGCCGAGAAAATCAATACTGTCTTGAAATAAAACCATTTTCTTCTCAGATAAGACTAAACCATGATTACGGGCTTCGTCAAGAAATATTTGGAGATGCTTCAAATGAGAGGCGAGATCTGGACTAAATACAAGGATATCATCAATATATACAACAATAAAATCGTATGAACCAAAAATATGATCCATTCGACGCTGAAAGAATGCAGGAGCATTTTTGAGACCAAATGGCACAACTCGCCATTGAAAGAACCCGGCAGGACATGTAAATGCAGTTTTTGGACGATCTTCTTCTGCAATTTGAATCTGATAATACCCTGATTTCATATCAAATTTGCTGAATATCTTACTGCCATGAATTTTCTGCATGATTGTTTCTTGTCGAGGCATGGGATAATTAAAGCTCTTAGTTATAGCATTTAAAGGCTTATAATTAATCACCATCCTATCTTTACCACGAACAATCTCAGAATGATTGCGAACTAGAAATGCAGAACAGGAATAATGAGATTCACTTACTTCAATCAAATTAAGATCTAGCAATTCTTGAATCTGTTTGCGCATTTCTTTTTCTTCATCAGGAGTACAGGGTATCAATTTGCCAGTCACTCCATTGTCATGCAGAGTGATAATTTCTTGTTTCGGGCTCTGAGTTGTCCAAAAAGCTTGAGGATTAGTAGAACAACATTTTAGCAATTCCTCAAATATCTGAATTTGTTCAGGAGACCAATTAGGATCCCTATTGGCCTTTTGGGTAGGTTGAGCTTTGGCTTCATAAATCTTTAACACTTCTTCCCAATCATGAGATTCTTTTCTCTGTTTGGGTTGCCTTTTTAAACCTACCTTTTTCTGACTCTGATCTTTTCGGGCTTCAGAATTAGCCATGGTTAACCTGGGGACTGAGACTGCTTTCTTCTTGATGTTACAAATGATTTTATCATTACTGATCGTAACAGGCAACACTGAATTAATGAACGGCATTCCCAGAAATAAACTTGCTGAGTTATCATAATGCTGAATAGCTGAAATCTTAATTATATTCCCCCCAAGTTTCATTGAAATGTTATCAACATAATGAGTCAGATTAACAGAACCACCAATGGTTTCAGATCTAAGGATATTCTGTAAGGGCTTCCATAATCCTTTAAACAGTGACGGTCTAGCAAGGTTATTGGAGCCACCGGTATCAATAAAAGCATCAACAGAAATCCATTCACCACGTACTTGAACTTCAACAGGAATATACAACAGATCACTAGTTCTGACAATCTTTTTCATAAAGGCTTGTTCATCAACAGAACTAGGTTTAGGGAGGAGAGAGGAAGATGATGCAACTGTCTTCGGATAAGGACATAAAGAATTCTGAACGGACTGAGGTTTAACGGATAAGAAGTTTGGCAAAGAATTCTTGGTGTCAACAGTTGTAGTAGTTGTGACAGAGGTATCAGAATACTCTTCTGTATCATCTTCTTCAAAAACAACAGAATCACTATCATCACTTAAGTGATCCTCATAAACATCGGAATCAAAATCAGAATCTTGATAAGCAAGATTCATTTTATTACTAATATCAGGCAGAGACTCAGTATCAGAAAGAGAAGCATCAGTCAAAATATATACATCTGAAACTTCATCATCAGAATCAACAACTGACCAGTCATCTGCAAATTCTTCAATATCAAAACAGGCTTTTAGTTTGTTAGAGGAACTCTTGGGACATTTGCGTGCAAAGTGTTCTTCTTGCTTACAGATAAAGCAAGCATTATCCTTCTTTTGTTGTTTCCTCTTTTTCACATACCTAAATTTACGGAATGGTCGTTTAGGATTGATAACTCTCTTAGGTCTGTATTTACCATATCTTTTTGATTTCCTTTTCCGGAAAGGAGTCCAGGGTAAAACAGAACGACACACATTCAAATTAGGAGAAATATCATGAACCTGTTTCTGCCAGCACAAATATTTTACTTTCTCTTGGCTTCTGAATAGGAGATCGATCCAATAGATTTGTTCTATCTTTTTGCCTTGGACTTCAATATCTTTCATTATCATATCCCCTATATTTCCCGGTAATTTAGAAAGAAAAGCAATCTTCTGAGTATGATCATTAACAAGATTTGCTTTATAGATTTTACCCATAAATTCTTATACTCAATGATGTTCCAGTACAAAGGTACAAAGAATCAATTAGATATATTGAGTATTCAGAACCAGTTGAGTTATGGAATATAGATGATGAAGGTCGACCTACAATTACCATAGGGAAGCCATATTTCTTAGCTTCCAAATAGAATGACTTCTATTTAAAAGAACTAAAGGAAGGGATAACATCATACATAAAAATGTGGAAAGACACTATTGGGAATGAGGACTCACAAATTGTTACAGAGGAATGGAAAATTAAAGTAGTGTATTGGGAAAAATTTCTTGATACATTAGATGGAATCTATAATGATCATAGAATAATAGATGGAAGTGATTCATCTTTTGAGGATTCCCAGCCCAAGACAAGGCACATTGTTGATTTTGATCGTAATGCACTCCAAATAATCTCAAGTATTATGGATGGAGATTTTGATAATGTGATAGACGAACCAATATATATTGGAACCAAATGCAAAAAGCCAAAGCCAAAATTCAATCCGATGATTGATGTTGAGAAAGGAAAGATGTTGCTAGTTAGATCAAGAAATGAGGATGCAAGCGAGTTGATTTGGATGGCAAAATCCACCTTAGATATATTTAGGGATAATGAAAGTGAGAA